>CM055116.1:561408546-561976717 GCA_029206835.1 Rana muscosa | reverse complement strand
ACCATTCGGGAACAATCCGCACGTTTCGGTATATTACTTGTCTATGTAGTGTAAAAACTGTGGGAGGAGTTAGGGTGGTAAAATTTGGCTATAATAAGAATGAGAACTAGAAAAGCTACAATTTCTGGGGAAATTGTGTGACGTGTTCTTGCCTCCACCAGTAGTCTACAACTGGAGTGGGCGGAGTAACTGGGTGGAGTGACTTGAGCAACTGTTGTGTGGTTGGAGTGGCTGGAGTAACTGTGAAAAGTGTTAAAAAGATTAATATTTTAAAAAGTATAAACAGTAGAAAAAAATTGAAGAAGTCCCATCATTAGTTGAAAGAGCGGAACAATTTTTACATTTGTTTTTTTTCAAAATATATAATTTTTTAAATTTTTAAATGATTTTTTTTTTCAAAATGATTTTTGTTTTAAAAAAATATTTTTTTTTAAATGTTTTTTTAATTTATTATTTTTATTTTTGTTTGGGGTGTCTGGGAGGAAACACAATGCACGTCGCCTCTTTTTTTCAAAAATTATTATATATTTTTTTCCTTTTTTTTTTATTTATTATTTTTATTTTTCAAAAATTACTTTTCATTTTTTCATGGGGGGGTCATAAACAGCGGAAAACAGTATCCGTCGTATTACAGTACATAGTAGAGGTACATAGTAATTAATTTACAGATAACAGAATCAAAAAAGTAAGCAAAGTTGAACATTAGAAATGCCTTAGAGAAATAAGAGACGACGTGCATTGTCTTTTCCCCCCCCCCCCCCCCCCCCCCCCCCAGACACCCCAACTGGGAACATACTGTGTCCTGAGGGAAAGACAACACAGCCAACCTCCATGTTACAACAATTTGTGATACAGAAACTCCCCTCAGAGCTGTGTGGGAGGAGCTATAGGTCCCTCAGCGTTGCCAAGGAAACCAATGTTTGTTTATGCAGGATCTAACCACAGGTCACAGTATTTTCAGCCTCTCCTGAATTCTTGCCATTCTTCAAACGGTCGTATTTTAAAAACTGAGAATCACAAGACCCAGACCTACATTTTGATATATAGTATGTCTCTGAAAGATTAAAACTGAAGGCACAGTCGCAGTTTAGATATTGCCCTTTGAATTTGAAGTGTGTAGAGGGGAGTTTCAATGAAAGTCAATGGGTGGCGTGAGTTGCAAACAAATCATCATATTGTGAAAACTGTGAGGACTATGGCTTAGCCGTGGACACGTGTAGTGGCAGCAGGGATAGCTGAACGTTTTGATATAAAATTTGTGTAGGTGGGCTTAAAAATGAGGGAGTGGTGGCAGGTTAGAAATCATGTCCTGATTTTTCAGATTTTGTCAGCTCACACTCTAGTTTCGCCATTCATTCCTATGGGACAAATTTCGCCGCAAAAACGATATTTTGTGAACGATTTGGCGAAACGTTCCACAAAGTAATAGCACACCAATCGGGAACAATCCACGCGTTCCGGTATATTACTTGTCTATGTAGTGTAAAATCTGTGGGAGGAGTTAGGGTGGTAAAATTTGGCTATAATAAGAATAATAATAACTAGAAAAGCTACAATTTCTGGGGAAATTGTGTGACGTGTTCTTGCCTCCACCAGCAGTCTACAACTGGAGTGGGCGGAGTAACTGGTTGGAGTGGCTTGGGCAACTGTTGTGTGGTTGGAGTGGCTGGAGTAACTGTGAAAAGTGTTAAACTGAAAATTGTATCATACTTACTAGTAATTTTCCTTTCCTGGTGCCTATCCATGGCAGCATACCTGTGACAAGTTCCGCCTTGGCTCCTCCCTCAGGACTAGTGAATATTATAAAAGAGTTGATTAGCACAGCCCCAGCATTCTCCGTAATATAGAATACCGAGGGTGGGATTGTATGCTGCCATGGATAGGCACCAGGAAAGGAAAATTACTAGTAAGTATGATACAATTTTCCGTTTTTCTGGTGCCTCCATGGCAGCATACCTGTGACAAATAACTAGCTGATATGGGTGGGATGATGCTCAGAGGTTTATTTTAAAGAGATTATTATCATCATTTAGAGGAAGAAGCAAAGGCCGATTTGACCGCCTGTCTGCCAAACTCCACCGATGAGAGAGCTCCTGGGTCTACTCGGTAATGTTTCAGAAACGTATGTTGGAACGACCAAAGTCGCTGCCCTGTAAATTGTTTCAATTGACACATTCGCTCTTGCCGCCCAAGAGGCAGAAACCGTTCTGGTGGAGTGCACCCTGACTATCGAAGGGGGTCCCAGTCCTTTTGCCCTTTACACCTTGTGGATGAGTTTAACGAACCATGAGGCAATCATTCTTGCTGACGCCTCCTTGCCTTTGTTTATGAACAATCTGATAGAGTCCCTGAAGGATGCTGTAGTCTGCAGATAGCATCTCAAAGTGGAGGCAATGTCCAGCTCGTGAAGAGAACCCGAGTCTTGTTCTGAAAATGTTGGAAGTGCCCAAGGCTCCGACATGTTCGAGGATGATGTGACCTTGGGGCTAAATCCTTGCACCGTTCAAGTTCTACTTTGTCAGGAAAGAATATGATATGATGAAGATCCGCTCCTAAAGCTTGGAGCTCTGAAACCCGTTTGTCAGAAGTTATGGCTATCAAGAAGGATAGCTTAATGGTTAGATTTCAAAGCGATGCTGACTCCGAAGAGGCAAGAGGTGTATTGGTTAAAGACTCTAGGATGATAGCAAGGTCTCAAGTGGGAAAAGATTGTTTAGTTGGTGGTCGGATCTTTTTTGACAGCTTTGAAAAATTGGATTATTAATGAATTCTCAGCCCATATTTTACTGGTTGCCTCTGAAATTGCCGCTACCTGCACCCTTAGTGTACTTAAGCAAGACCTAGGTCTAAGCCCGCCTGCAAGAGTTTTTAGAATTTGAGAGGATGATGGAAAATCTGGATCGCAGTTTCTGCCAATCATGAAGGCCCTGAATTTGTTCCACACCTTATTGCATATACTGTTTGTGGATGGCTTTCTTGCGCTGAGCAGGGTTTCGATAACTTTGTTGGGACACCCTAGGGATTGGAATCTTGAAAAAAATGTAACACCTCATGCAACCCAACATGTAATTGCCATCAACCCAAATATGTATAAAATGAGAAAAAACCTCTAGTTGGTGGGATTTTGGAGGCAATATAAAAAATATGAAAAAAACTCAATTAAAATTTTGAAATATTTATTTATACACATGCCACATAACGCGGACACATATATGAAAAAAGAACAAATGGTACAAAAAAGCACATATATATGAAAATTCTACAGAAACTACATGGATCTGACATGATACAAATCTTCCGAAGATGAATACAATAACCTGAGTTGACCGCTCCAGCCAGAAGCAGATCAAAGGAGGCTTGTCCAACGCGTTTCAAACTGTAAACGTCCTTCTTCAGGGAATTCAAATGCATTCACTTCTACAAGAATAAATTTTCTATTAAATACAGAAACAATAAAATAATTTTCACTTTAATTTCAACTGTTATATGAAATACAGCGAAACAGCAAAAAAAACTTACACAAAAAAACTCATATGAAAAAATGTTCCATCAATGCTCCCATATGTGCATCTCAGGTTCCAGTAACACTGTGTTGTGGAATCCCCGATACCCTCAAAGTTCCAGGAAAACTTTTCCATCAGAAACAAGTCCATATAAGAAGTACGGACATATGAAAAAATTGGTCCAAGATAGGTGCCTTAAATAAAAAATAACATACATAGGTATGAAAGTAATTCCATTGGGGAGTAAAATAAATCTCCCTAAAGAAAATGGATATGGTACCTGTAGGTGGAAATCTACAATTCGGATTCATCAGGTAATATAACTCATATAGGAGGACAAAAAACCAGTGGATTCTTGAGTCCAAAGATATATGTCCTAAAACATCAAAAAATATATATGAAATAGGATAAAAATTATTCTATCCATCAAAAAGAGAGAGAAGAAATTCCTCCCTCTCCTAGGTGGAACTTTTAGAATATTACCTGTCAAGAGGATCAAGAATCACGATTGATATCCAGAAAAGGTTCCATGCAACAGAGGTCCATACAAAAGCATCCTCTGCCTACCAGCAGAGGGAGAGAATGACACCATGTAACTTCTTTGGCGTCCTATATATCCCTCTGCTGTGTCTGATTGGTCCAGACAGGGTCACATGATGCACCTGCTCATAAAGCAGAGCGTCATGTTGCCATGGATACGCCGCATTTGCCACGCCAGATCACATCCAGCGCCGGTCACATGACGCACCCGCACCAATCAGCGGCGCGTCTGCCATCGGCGCATAGAGGCAGCAAAATAGGCAGCGAAGCCAAAAAACTGGTCCACGGTCCCATTACATGCCCGATGTGATGCCATCCATCGCGCCCCGCTGAAAAGAAGGGCACGATGAGTGACCACAGAAGCCCGATCAGCCCCAATTCTGGTCCGTTCCGCACCGCAGGAAGTGCAGAGACGGCCATCTTGAATGTGGGCAAATTTAGGGGATACCGATATAAAGGGTAAAAAAGATGGTGCTGGGTTGTGATGGGACAGTCAGACATGGAGTAACAGTGTGAACTGGTACCCAGGATATAGATCCTTCCCCCAGAACAATGATATGGACGGGGAGCGGGCCATGGACTATTACCACCGGTGCCGTTTTTAACCTATGATAGGAATGTGTCCCTAACAAGGAAAAAATTGATAGGGGGCAATTTCCCTTGGGGAAAACCCCCTCCCCGGCACCGGATATGAACATGTAAAATCGGAAAAACGGGAATACTGGATAGAAATAACGGGCCACCCCAAAGACATACCTCTGGTTGTGTCACTGACCAATTGGATGCATGCATGGGAGCATATCAAGAAATCCCTTCCGCCCAAGGGATCATATACACCTCCGCAGAAAGGACTGTTAAGAACATTCAACATACAAAATACATATAAACAACAATCTATATATATCTCAAACCCCACATGTGTGTCAATGTGTCTAGAAACAAGAGAGATCATCCTGTATCCATTGATATGGAGAAAAGCTGGAATAACAGAGATAATTAAAAATTGAGAAATCAATTTCAAACAAGGATGGGTGGGACATCAGGGTATATCAATAAAAGGAAAAAACCCAAAACAGAAACAGAAACAAAACTAATCAGTCTTTCCAGAGCTAAAGCCCTCCAGGAATGGACGAAAACTTTCGACTTCATTCAGACCTGGGGGCGTGGTTGCCCTAAGGTGCCTGATCCAGCGCATTTCCCGCTGGAGCAGGACCTTATTCCAATCCCCCCCCTACATGGAATGTGAATCCTTTCAATGACTGAAAAAATTACATTGGGCATTCTGTACCTATGTTTTTTAGCTACGTGTCTCCCAAGAGGCAAGTAAAGATTCCCTATCCTCATGCTATGTATATGTTTTTCCACTCTCTTCCCTAATTCCTGTCTTGTTTTTCCGACGTAAAAGGATCCACACTGACAGACCATCAAGTAGACCACACCTTGTGTCTTACAATTGGCAAAATGCCTAAATGTGAAGGTCTCCCCATTGGGTAAAGTGAGCGTGGATCCTCCGCCAATGACAGTACATTGAGAGCATGCCCCACAAGGATAGGTCCCAAAGATTTTGCATGGGTCTTTTCTAGCCTCTCCCTTGTATTCACTTTTGACCAACATGCCACCGATGGATTCTGCCTTTTTGAAAGTGATCACTGGTTTGGATGGTACTAGTGTCTTAAGGATTGGATCCTCAGTAAGGATGGGCCAGTATTTGGTTAGAATCTGTCTGATTTTCTTATGCTCATTGGAGAATTTGAAAATTATCCTTGAAGTATCATCTTCCTGAGTTTTTTTCTTTTTCTTAGAAGTTTTGAAAATCAAAGTGTGTCTTTCCATTCCCTTTACTCTGTTGAAAGCTTTCTTTAAGGTGGATCTACTATAACCTCTCGCTAGTAGGCGGTTACTTAGCTCATTAGATTCAAATTGAAAATCCTCATCTGATGTACAATTCCTCCTGATTCGGAGGAACTGGCTAAAAGGTATGGATTCTTTGAGTGTTGTTGGGTGGAAACTGGCTGCGTGCAACATCGTGTTGCCAGCCGTCTCCTTCCTAAACAGTCTGCTTTGGACTTTTCCCTGTATATCTTTAGATATAAGGATATCGAGAAAGCTGACTTTCTCAGTCGTAGGACATAGTAAAGAATAAATTTAGGTTGTTGGTATTCATAAGTTCCAAAACTTTCTTGAGCATATCTTCAGGCCCATCCCAAATAATGAAGATGTCGTCTATGTAGCGCTGCCACATAAGAATGTGGCAGGCACACATAGACGCATCATCCCCCAGGAGGAAGTCCTTCTCCCACTCCCCCAGGTACAGGTTGGCATATGAGGGTGCACAGCACGTCCCCATAGCCACCCCCTGCACCTGGAGGTAGTGGGAGCCCTGAAATAAAAAAATATTATGATGTAAAATAAAATCAAGCATCTGTATGATGAATTGATTAAACTTCCAGTCAGTGGTTGGGCGTTGTCGTAACACTCTTTGGACAGCTAAAATACCAAGATCGTGTGGTATGCTGTTATAAAGTGACTCTACGTCTACAGTCACCAAAAAGGCTGATGGAGGTACGACAAGACCTTCCAATATTTGCAGAAGGTGGATTGTGTCTTTAGTGTACGAAGGGAGATCCATCACATGGGGTCTGAGGTGCTGGTCAATGACTCGGCTAGCACCTTCAGAGATGGAACCATTACCCGATATGATGGGCCTACCTGGTGGCCTCAACAGGTTTTTGTGCACTTTAGGAAGTGCATACATCGTAGGGGTACGTGGGTGTCGGGTTCTAATAAGGTCCCAGGTATCTTGGTTTATGGCACCGTCTCTGAAGGATTCATCAACCAATTGATAGAATTCGCTATTCATTCTATCCACTGTGGATGAGGAGATTTTGCGATAGCATTTAGGATCCCTGAGAATTTTCATACACATCTCCTCGTAATCTGGGTTGTCCATAAGGACGATGTTACCCCCTTTATCTGAGCCTTTAATCGTGATGTTAACATTGTTCTTAAGGGTTTTTAGGGCATGTTTTTGCTCTGGATTGAGATTGCAATGTAAAGTCTCTTTCCTCAGGACCTCAATTTCCTTAGATGTTTGTCTTACAAACAGAGCTAAAGCAGGATTCTGGTTGATTGGTGGGAAGTTATGAGACTTCCTTTTAAATTTTTTGGGGGTGAAAAATGTCTGATTATTTTCCCCATCACTCTCCTCCTTCTCCTCCCCTATCTGACTCAAAGGGGCGTTTTCTTGGAGTAGGAGATTTAGGTCCCTCAAGGCCTTGAAGTCGGCCGCTTTAAGATTCGGTGCCACTTCATTTTCTTGATTCTCTTGTTTAGCATACAAGCTCTTATAAAAGAGCTTACGAGCAAACAAATGAATATCCTTCACTGTTTCAAAACTGTCCGTATTGCTGGTTGGGCAAAAAGAAAGGCCCAAAGACAATACTTCATGTTCCAAATCAGATAACTTGTAGGAGGATAGATTTATAATATTGAGTTTTCCCCCGGAGTTATTTTGGTCACAAAGGGTTCCATGACTAATTGTGTCATGGGCGAGGGTGGAAAAGGTTGTATTTTGCCCTTCTCTAAAAAATCCTCCACTGGAAGTGACTGGACTCGAGAGATGGCCCCAGATTTGGGTATTGCCCCCAATTCCCTCTGAGAAGCAGTTTTGCTTCGAGTGGTAGATCCCTTGGGGTTATTTTTGTATGTACCCCGACTATGTCCACTCCCTCTTCCATTTTGTGTGGAGAATACCTTGGAATCCGTTGTTGCTTTTTTGTTGCATTGTAGGACCTCTCCATCAGTTCCATTGGATCTAGGTGAAGGACCTTTTCTTTTAGTCCCAAACATACGACCTGTGTTTGAGGAGACTGAGGAGGAAGAGTTAGACGGGGTGTCAGACGAATAATCATTTTGTGCATTAGTATCTCCCCCTCGATTTTTATGTTTATTAAATTGATTGTTTTTATATTTTTTCTCTTGATTCCATCTATATGCTCGACCCTCACTGAACGCATTTTTATCTCTCCAATACTTTTTCTCTTTTTTCACAAGTATTGTTTTGCCAAAATTTTCCAAATGTTCCTTGAGATTTTTTTCAAAGTTACTGTATTCTTTATGCGTTTTTAGGAGTGAGAGGCGAGCATATAGTGATTCTATTTCTATATCCAAAGCAACCAGCTGCTGTCTATACTCCTCCTGCAATAACATCATCAAATTCATTGAACTTTCATTTAACTTAGTTTCCCAGTTCAACTTGAGGTTTTTACTGATATTTTCCAAAATCGGAAATATCTGAATCCTCAAGCCGATAGGATTAATATGTCCTTTAATATACCTATCAAATGAATTAATGTGCCAATATAGGGCAGATTTTTTCTCTAGTGTTTTCCTAAGATTGAAAAATAAAGATGACAGATCTGAGATTGGCTGTTCAGTCCCTTGATAGTTCTTCTGAATCCCCGACATAAGCTCCTCCCATCCATCTCCCTGAAGATCCCCCATATTCAATGATTGAAAGGAGAAACAAAACAAATTTCAGAACACAAAAGACATATGTTATTATAGCTGTATTTCCAAAATAAATATCAGCTCTCAAAAAATGTGCACCACACTCCTGCCAATGTTGGATTTCTCCAAGATGGCAGATATATGGGAAAATAGTGCATCAAATTATTTATAATTATAACACAAAAATGGGGTCCATGTATGGGTGCATGGGTGTGAGGACGAGGTTTATAGGTGTATTATCCACCCTATGATAGTGGATAGGGAGTGGACATAGTCGGGGTACATACAAAAATAACCCCAAGGGATCTACCACTCGAAGCAAAACGGCTTCTCAGAGGGAATTGGGGGCAATACCCAAATCTGGGGCCATCTCTCGAGTCCAGTCACTTCCAGTGGAGGATTTTTTAGAGAAGGGCAAAATACAACCTTTTCCACCCTCGCCCATGACACAATTAGTCATGGAACCCTTTGTGACCAAAATAACTCCGGGGGAAAACTCAATATTATAAATCTATCCTCCTACAAGTTATCTGATTTGGAACATGAAGTATTGTCTTTGGGCCTTTCTTTTTGCCCAACCAGCAATACGGACCGTTTTGAAACAGTGAAGGATATTCATTTGTTTGCTCGTAAGCTCTTTTATAAGAGCTTGTATGCTAAACAAGAGAATCAAGAAAATGAAGTGGCACCGAATCTTAAAGCGGCCGACTTCAAGGCCTTGAGGGACCTAAATCTCCTACTCCAAGAAAACGCCCCTTTGAGTCAGATAGGGGAGGAGAATTTGGAGGAGGAGGAGGAGAGTGATGATGGGGAAAATAATCAGACATTTTTCACCCCCAAAAAATTTAAAAGGAAGTCTCATAACTTCCCACCAATCAACCAGAATCCTGCTTTAGCTCTGTTTGTAAGACAAACATCTAAGGAAATTGAGGTCCTGAGGAAAGAGACTTTACATTGCAATCTCAATCCAGAGCAAAAACATGCCCTAAAAACCCTTAAGAACAATGTTAAAATCACGATTAAAGGCTCAGATAAAGGGGGTAACATCGTCCTTATGGACAACCCAGATTACGAGGAGATGTGTATGAAAATTCTCAGGGATCCTAAATGCTATCGCAAAATCTCCTCATCCACAGTGGATAGAATGAATAGCGAATTCTATCAATTGGTTGATGAATCCTTCAGAGACTGTGCCATAAACCAAGATACCTGGGACCTTATTAGAACCCGACACCCACGTACCCCTACGATGTATGCACTTCCTAAAGTGCACAAAAACCTGTTGAGGCCACCAGGTAGGCCCATCATATCGGGTAATGGTTCCATCTCTGAAGGTGCTAGCCGAGTCATTGACCAGCACCTCAGACCCCATGTGATGGATCTCCCTTCGTACACTAAAGACACAATCCACCTTCTGCAAATATTGGAAGGTCTTGTCGTACCTCCATCAGCCTTTTTGGTGACTGTAGACGTAGAGTCACTTTATAACAGCATACCACACGATCTTGGTATTTTAGCTGTCCAAAGAGTGTTACGACAACGCCCAACCACTGACTGGAAGTTTAATCAATTCATCATACAGATGCTTGATTTTATTTTACATCATAATATTTTTTTATTTCAGGGCTCCCACTACCTCCAGGTGCAGGGGGTGGCTATGGGGACGTGCTGTGCACCCTCATGTGCCAACCTGTACCTGGGGGAGTGGGAGAAGGACTTCCTCCTGGGGGATGATGCGTCTATGTGTGCCTGCCACATTCTTATGTGGCAGCGCTACATAGACGACCTCTTCATTATTTGGGATGGGCCTGAAGATATGCTCAAGAAAGTTTTGGAACTTATGAATACCAACAACCTAAATGTATTCTTTACTATGTCCTAAGACTTTGAGAAAGTCAGCTTTCTCGATATCCTTATATCTAAAGATATACAGGGAAAAGTCCAAGGCAGACTGTTTAGGAAGGAGACGGCTGGCAACACGATGTTGCACGCAGCCAGTTTCCACCCAACAACACTCTAAGAATCCATACCTTTTAGCCAGTTCCTCCGAATCAGGAGGAATTGTACATCAGATGAGGATTTTCAATTTGAATCTAATGAGCTAAGTAACCGCCTACTAGCGAGAGGTTATAGTAGATCCACCTTAAAGAAAGCTTTCAACAGAGTAAAGGGAATGGAAAGACACACTTTGATTTTTAAAACTTCTAAGAAAAAGAAAAAAACTCAGGAAGATGATACTTCAAGGATAATTTTCAAATTCTCCAATGAGCATAAGAAAATCAGACAGATTCTAACCAAATACTGGCCCATCCTTACTGAGGATCCAATCCTTAAGACACTAGTACCATCCAAACCAGTGATCACTTTCAAAAAGGCAGAATCCATCGGTGGCATGTTGGTCAAAAGTGAATACAAGGGAGAGGCTAGAAAAGACCCATGCAAAATCTTTGGGACCTATCCTTGTGGGGCATGCTCTCAATGTACTGTCATTGGCGGAGGATCCACGCTCACTTTACCCAATGGGGAGACCTTCACATTTAGGCATTTTGCCAATTGTAAGACACAAGGTGTGGTCTACTTGATGGTCTGTCAGTGTGGATCCTTTTACGTCGGAAAAACAAGACAGGAATTAGGGAAGAGAGTGGAAAAACATATACATAGCATGAGGATAGGGAATCTTTACTTGCCTCTTGGGAGACACGTAGCTAAAAAACATAGGTACAGAATGCCCAATGTAATTTTTTCAGTCATTGAAAGGATTCACATTCCATGTAGGGGGGGGATTGGAATAAGGTCCTGCTCCAGCGGGAAATGCGCTGGATCAGGCACCTTAGGGCAACCACGCCCCCAGGTCTGAATGAAGTCGAAAGTTTTCGTCCATTCCTGGAGGGCTTTAGCTCTGGAAAGACTGATTAGTTTTGTTTCTGTTTTGGGTTTTTTCCTTTTATTGATATACCCTGATGGTCCCACCCATCCTTGTTTGAAATTGATTTCTCAATTTTTAATTATCTCTGTTATTCCAGCTTTTCTCCATATCAATGGATACAGGATGATCTCTCTTGTTTCTAGACACATTGACACACATGTGGGGTTTGAGATATATATAGATTGTTGTTTATATGTATTTTGTATGTTGAATGTTCTTAACAGTCCTTTCTGCGGAGGTGTATATGATCCCTTGGGCGGAAGGGATTTCTTGATATGCTCCCATGCATGCATCCAATTGGTCAGTGACACAACCAGAGGTATGTCTTTGGGGTGGCCCGTTATTTCTATCCAGTATTCCCGTTTTTCCGATTTTACATGTTCATATCCGGTGCCGGGGAGGGGGTTTTCCCCAAGGGAAATTGCCCCCTATCAATTTTTTCCTTGTTAGGGACACATTCCTATCATAGGTTAAAAACTGCACCGGTGGTAATAGTCCATGGCCCGCTCCCCGTCCATATCATTGTTCTGGGGGAAGGATCTATATCCTGGGTACCAGTTCACACTGTTACTCCATGTCTGACTGTCCCATCACAACCCAGCACCATCTTTTTTACCCTTTATATCGGTATCCCCTAAATTTGCCCACATTCAAGATGGCCGTCTCTGCACTTCCTGCGGTGCGGAACGGACCAGAATTGGGGCTGATCGGGCTTCTGTGGTCACTCATCGTGCCCTTCTTTTCAGCGGGGCGCGATGGATGGCATCACATCGGCCATGTAATGGGACCGTGGACCAGTTTTTTGGCTTCGCTGCCTATTTTGCTGCCTCTATGCGCCGATGGCAGACGCGCCGCTGATTGGTGCGGTTGCGTCATGTGACCGGCGCTGGATGTGATCTGGCGTGGCAAATGCGGCGTATCCATGGCAACATGACGCTCTGCTTTATGAGCAGGTGCGTCATGTGACCCTGTCTGGACCAATCAGACACAGCAGAGGGATATATAGGACGCCAAAGAAGTTACATGGTGTCATTCTCTCCCTCTGCTGGTAGGCAGAGGATGCTTTTGTATGGACCTCTGTTGCATGGAACCTTTTCTGGATATCAATCGTGATTCTTGATCCTCTTGACAGGTAATATTCTAAAAGTTCCACCTAGGAGAGGGAGGAATTTCTTCTCTCTCTTTTTGATGGATAGAATAATTTTTATCCTATTTCATATATATTTTTTGATGTTTTAGGACATACATCTTTGGACTCAAGAATCCACTGGTTTTTTGTCCTCCTATATGAGTTATATTACCTGATGAATCCGAATTGTAGATTTCCACTTTCCATCTACAGGTACCATATCCATTTTCTTTAGGGAGATTTATTTTACTCCCCAATGGAATTACTTTCATACCTATGTATGTTATTTTTTATTTAAGGCACCTATCTTGGACCAATTTTTTCATATGTCCGTACTACTTATATGGACTTGTTTCTGATGGAAAAGTTTTCCTGGAACTTTGAGGGTATCGGGGATTCCACAACACAGTGTTACTGGAACCTGAGATGCACATATGGGAGCATTGATGGAACATTTTTTCATATGAGTTTTTTTGTGTAAGTTTTTTTTGCTGTTTCGCTGTATTTCATATAACAGTTGAAATTAAAGTGAAAATTATTTTATTGTTTCTGTATTTAATAGAAAATGTATTCTTGTAGAAGTGAATGCATTTGAATTCCCTGAAGAAGGACGTTTACAGTTTGAAACGCGTTGGACAAGCCTCCTTTGATCTGCTTCTGGCTGGAGCGGTCAACTCAGGCTATTGTATTCATCTTCGGAAGATTTGTATCATGTCAGATCCATGTAGTTTCTGTAGAATTTTCATATATATGTGCTTTTTTGTACCATTTGTTCTTTTTTCATATATGTGTCCGCGTTATGTGGCATGTGTATAAATAAATATTTCAAAATTTTAATTGAGTTTTTTTCATATTGCCTCCAAAATCCCACCAACTAGAGGTTTTTTCTAATTTTAGGGATTGGAATCTTTCCCTTTCAGCTGCCAGATGTGAAGATTTAACCTGCGGGAATCTGGATGGGTGTGACATCCCTGTGACAGGAGAAAAGGTATTATTGTAACCTTGACTGAAGGCTTTGTATTCAGGTACATTGCTGTGGGGAACCAGGGACGTCTTGGCCAGTACGGTAGGACCGCCATCACCGTTGTGGTTTCTACCATAAGCCTCAACAGGAGTTTTTGTTTTGTTTTTTGGAATGAGAGGCCATGGAGAGAAGGCATATGCCAGATTGCATGCCCAGGGGCTGAGAGAGCATCTACTGCCTCCGCCTGGGGATGAGGAAGTCTCGAGATGAACCTTGAAAACTTGGTATTTAATGCCGTTGCAAATAGGCCCAGCCCGAGGGAACCCCACTGGTCCACTAACCAGTCGAAAACTTTCGGGTTCAGAGACTATTCGTTGAAATCTACGAACCTGCGAGCTATGCGGTTTGCCCTTGAGTTGAGAAGACCGGGCAGATAGACTGCCCTTAGGTCTTTTAGATTCCTTTTTGCCCAAAAGAATATGGTTTCACTTCCTTCAGCAGGGACCTGCTGCGCGTCCCTCCCTGTCGGTGTATATAAGACACCGCAGCCCTGTTGTCCATTCGGAGAAGAACTGGTTTGCCTGTAATCTTGAATTCTAGGGCTAGCAATGCAAAAGGTAGGCTGCCCGGACCTCCAGGATATTTGATACCAGGCCTGTTGTATGAAAGGACCATCTTCCTTACCCTGAGATCTGGTTGCAGTGTGATCCCCACCTGCTTTACTGGCATCTGTAATAATTGTGATCCAGTTGACATGACCTAATGGATGTGATTTCATAGGCGTGTGTTTCTTCATCCACCAATGTAGACTCCTGAGCATCAGGGTCATCAGGTGTATGGGTTGGGATAGATACCGTCTGTTCCACAGCCTCAAGAACTTATGCTGGAAATGTCTCAAATGCCAATGAGCCCAAGGGACCCTAGGGATGCATGACGACATCCAGCCTATCAGACTCTGACAGTTCGAGTATGACAGGTAGGATCTCACACTGACTTTCTTCATCTGTCGAACAGTCGATGTCACCTTTTGAGGTGGGAGGGATACTGTACCGTTCTGTTCCACTAACTGGGCTGGAACCTTCGCCCGGGGATGAAGGTCATCCAAGTAATGGTATACTCAAGGCCTTAATTCTATTAGAGGGCTATAATGGCAATTGGGTCTTTGTAAAGACTCTTGGTGACGTGCAGAGGCCGAATGGGAGACTCCAAAATTTTAAATGTACAGGCACCACTGCAAACCTTGGATATTTCTAGAAAGGAGGAAGTGTCGGTATATGCAGGTAAACATCCTGCAAGTCTATTGATAACATCCGATCCCCTGGTTGGATTACACGTATAATCGCTCATAGCGACTCCTTTTAAAAAATTTTAGGAAGATATAGCGATTTAGCCTCTTCAGGTCTAACACGGGTCTCCTACCTCTGTTTCTCTTGGGGACTAGAAACAGGGTGGAGTAAAAACCGAAAATCTTTCTGATGGAGACACTGGAACCACTGCTTGCTGTTCCTGCAAGGAGAGAAGAAATCGCTGTAGTGCTTCCGTTTTTTTGGGGGGAACCTTGACACCCTTGTCGGAGAGAAAAAGCCTTTGGAGGGTTTGTCTAGAAACGACCAGAAGTGACCGTATTTAACTGTGGAGACTACCCACGAATCCCTGCACTTTGTTCCCAGATCTTCAAGAAGTGTTTGAGTCTGGCCCCCACAGGGATCGCTTGGGATGGCCTGGCGTCAAAAGGATTTAGCAGAATCCTGAGGGATAGGCACGAGTCTCTGTCTATGGGTCTTGAGGAAGGTAGACTGCGTGCTTCTCCAATTTTGCCTGCGAATGTCCTGGAGCGCCTGTCTTGGGGTAACAGGCCCGATTTTCCGCCCATGACGCGAGAGATGGCCTTGTCCAATTTCTCCCCAAACAAGGCTTTTCCGTCAAAGGGTATCTTGCACTAATTCTGCTTTGAGGCAATATCTGCTGACCAAGGTTCCAGCCACAAGGCCCGTTTGGCCATAACTGTGTGGAGCATTGACCTTGCGGAGCATCGAATTGAATCGATCATGGCTTCACCAATAAGATCTACTGAGAGCTTTAGCTCCACTAAGGCCCTGATGATGTCCTCCCCTGGGATATCCTGTTAGATTTCAAACTCTATATCATCTGTCCAGACGCGTAGGGCGTTGGACACTGACGTCAGGGCTATCGCAGGTTTACAAGCGTTGCCCGCCATCTTTTGGGAGATCAAGATCCATCCTTCTGTCTGGTGGAACCTTAAACAAAGTCGAGTCTTCCATGGGCAATGTGACGTTCTTTGCCAACCTTACCACAGCTGCATCAACCACTGGAGGGCCCTCCAGCATTGCAGAATCAGCCTCTGAGAGAGGGTATAACTTTCCCAGTCGATTAATGGAGAAACTATTTCCGTCTTTTTCCACTCTTCCTCAATCACATCCCTGATCTCCCCCATGAGAGGGAAAGAGGGTATTCTGGCGTTTGAAAAAGGGGAAGTATGACTTGGACTTCTGTGTCGGTCTCTTCCCAGTCGATCGCTTGTTTTACCGCCTGCACAAAAGGCTGGACCATGGCGAAACCAAAAGGTATCTAGGTCATCAGAGAGACCCCCTGAGATGGCATTCTCTTCCTGATGTTTAGAGGAAGAAGCAGGCGTCCGGCATGAGATTTCACTTGAGGACGGCCCGGGAATGGATGCCTCAGCCATTTGCTCCTGAGTAGGAGATGCCAGATGTTGCGGCGGCATTGTGGCTACCAATTCCGCAAGGGAATTATTTACTGCTTTCTTAAGTAGGTCCGCCACTTGCAGGCTTTCGGACTTTCTGTCCGCTGGGCAAGTTCGAAAGATCACTTTGTCTGGAAGTGGGGTGTCTCCACAGGACTGACATCCTGGAGATCTCGGCTTCAGGAGCGTTGGGCCACTTTCACACTGAGGCGCTTGAAAAACTGCCAGTAAAACACTGAACGCTTTTTGAAGCGCTTTTCAGGCGCTTTTGAAGCGCTTTCAATTCATTTCAATGGAGATGGGCGGTTTTTTTCAGTGTACTGCTCCAGTGTGAAAGCATTCATTGATTTTAGTGGAAATAAGTTTTCAGGCACTTTTTTTTTTTTGCGTGAAAAGCGCCTCAGCGATGACTTCCTGCCACTTCTATGATCCCGATGCCTGGACAAGTTGTCTCTACTGGGACTAGAATAATCATAGTCCTCATTTCGCCTTGAGGTCTTTTTAGACGTCTTCTGGCGTATAGGGCTGAAATACATAAAAGTACCAGCTTCGGTGCACTCTTTTTTTTTTTCTTTAAAGATGTGTAAGCTTACCTGGATGTAGGTCCTTACCTCAGAAGTAGAGTAGGATCTTTGTATGGGCGGCGAATGGCTCATGCTGAGTGGCTTAGCAAAGGTAGCAGCTAAGAAAGGAACAGGGAAGGGTTAACGACCATGTCCTAATCTGGCTAAGAGAAACAAAATCTCCGTGTTTTTTTTTTTTAAATATAAATTATATAAAAGAACATTTTTTTTTTTTTGGGGGGGGGGGGTGGTTTCTCGCACACATGCATATAAAAAAAATATTTTTTTTTAAACAATTTTTCCCCTTTTTTTTTCAATAATTAAAAACATTTATTTATTTTTTTTGAGTTTTACTTGCACACCTGCATATACTATAATTAATTTTAAAAACAATTTCCCCCCCTTTTTAAAAAAAAATTATTAGACTATATATATATATATATATATATATATATATATATATATATATATATATATATATATATATATATATATATATATATTTTTACTTGCCTGAAACGACAGGTATTCTTCCCTGGAGCTTTCTGTTAAGTAGATCTCAAGCAGCCAGGGAGATAAATGGGACCAGGTGGATAGAGGAAAACGCCTCTGCCCTGTAATTTAGGGTTAAGGGCAAGAAAACAAAAATTTTCCCTAACCTAAGATGGCCGCAGAGGCTTCCGCGCTTACCGCGCATGCGCGAACCGGCGGCTCTAGGACCCGGGCGTCGGCGTATGCGCAGAACGCGGCAAAAGACGCCGTAAGTAAATAAAAAGGCTGGGGGTGAGCGCGCGCAATCCCTAAGGGGGACGAGGAGGTGATAGCGGGCGAGGGGGAGACAGGGGGCATAAAGGAAATGGGAAACACTAAGAAAACAGCCAGAAAGAAAAAGCTAAAAAGGAAGGAAAAAAGGGAAGAAAAAAAAAAAGAAATGCAGAAATAGCTGCTGCTTCTGTTGCCATGTGTGAGCTAATGCCTGGAAGATGTGCTGCAGGTAGAGCTCTTAGTTAAGAGACAAACTGCTTGTCCCAAAAGATCCTACAGAAGGGACTCCCAACCTTATAAGCGTGTTTAGCTGCCCAAGAGAAGGGACCGCGTCCGGGAGAGGCTTGAACCCGGACGGAAGCTGCCGAATGCAGAAGGTAAGGACGTTCGACCAGAATTCACTGCCATGAGGTATGAGGAAAAAAAGGAGAATGCTGGGGCTGTGCTAATCAACTCTTTTATAATATTCACTAGTCCTGAGGGAGGAGCCAAGGCGGAACTTGTCACAGGTATGCTGCCATGGAGGCACCAGGAAAGCTTAATATTTTAAAAAGTAGAAATAGTAGAACAAAAATGAAGAAGTTCCATCATTAGCTGAAAGAGCGGAACATTTTCAAAAAAATTTTATTTATTTTTTTTAATTTCAAAAATTATAATTTTTTTAATTTTTAAATGATTTTTTTCACATTTTTTTTCAAAATTATTTTTTTTCCTTTCAAAAAATAATTTTTTCAGATATTTTTTTTTTCAAAAATGATTTTTTTTTCAAAAATGTTTTTCTTTTTCAAAATGATTTTTGTTTTAAAAAATTTAATTTTTTAAATTGTTTTTTTTAAAAAAAATCTTTATTTTTTTAAAAAATTATTATATTTTTTTCACTTTTTTTCTTTAATTTATTATTTTTATTTTTCAAAAATTACTTTTTATTTTTTCATGGGGGGGTCATAAACAGTGGAAAACAGTATCCGTCGTATTACAGTACATAGTAGAGGTACATACTTTTTTTATTCTGTTATCTGTAAATGAAATACTAAGCAAAGTTGAACATTAGAAATGCCTTAGAGAAATAAGAGGCGACGTGCATTGTCTTTCCCCCCAGACACCCCAACTGGGAACATACTGTGTCCTGAGGGAAAGACAACACAGCCAACCTCCATGTTACAACAATTTGTGATTCAGAAACTCCCCTCAGAGCTGTGTGGGAGGAGCTATAGGTCCCTCAGCGTTGCCAAGGAAACCAATGTTTGTTTATGCAGGCTCTAACCACAGGTCACAGTATTTTCAGCCTCTCCTGAATGCCTCTGAAATATTAAAATTGAAGGCACAGTCACAGTTTAGAAATTGCCCTTTGAATTTGAAGTGTCTAGAGGGGAGTTTCAATGAAAGTCAATGGGTGGCGTGAGTTGCAAACAAATCATCATATTGTTAAAACTGTAAGGACTATGGCTTAGCCGTGGACACGTGTAATGGCAGCAGGGATAGCTGAACGTTTTGATATAGGGAGTGGTGGCAGGTTAGAAATCATGTCCTGATTTTTCAGATTTTGTCAGCTCACACTCTAGTTTCGCCATTCATTCCTATGGGACAAATTTCGCCGCAAAAACGACGATATTTCGTGAACGATCTGGCGAAACGTTCCACAAAGTAAAAGCACACCATTCGGGAACAATCCGCACGTTTCGGTATATTACTTGTCTATGTAGTGTAAAAACTGTGGGAGGAGTTAGGGTGGTAAAATTTGGCTATAATAAGAATAAGAACTAGAAAAGCTACAATTTCTGGGGAAATTGTGTGACGTGTTCTTGCCTCCACCAGTAGTCTACAACTGGAGTGGGCGGAGTAACTGTGTGGAGTGGTTTGAGCAACTGTTGTGTGGTTGGAGTGGCTGGAGTAACTGTGAAAAGTGTTAAAAAGCTTAATATTTTAAAAAGTAGAAATAGTAGAAAAAAAATTGAAGAAGTCCCATCATTAGTTGAAAGAGCGGAACAATTTTTTCAAAAGTTTTTTTTTTTCAAATTGTTTTTTTTAATGATTTTTTTTTCAAAAATTTTTTTTTTTCAATTTTTTTTCAATGATTTAAAAAAAAAATTTCAATTTTTTTTTTTTTTTTTCCAAAAATGATTTTTCTTTAATGTTTTTTTTTTAAATAAATTTTTTGGCAAAAAATTTTTTTTGATTTTTTTTAAAAAAACAAACAAAAAAAAAGTTGAACATTAGAAATGCCTTAGAGAAATAAGAGGCGACGTGCATTGTCTTTCCCCCCAGACACCCCAACTGGGAACATACTGGGGCTGATTTACTAATAACAGTGCGCTGCGCTGCTTCTAACCTTAATTGGTGCGCCTGATAACTCCTTCACTGGGCGCAGGAAGCAGCGGCGCACTGTTATAGTAAATAGAAATGTCAGCGGCGCTCTATTGAAAATGAATGGTTCCCTATGGGAGCCCATTGATTTGAATAGAGGTCGCCTGGGAAGTCGGATCCGACTTGCAGGCGACTCGTGTGCCGGCTGACACAGGGACAGCGCGACTTTGCGAGGCGATCTGGACACGACCTGAGCATGCAGCAGCCGCTCAAGTCGTGTCCTAGAGGCGACTAGCCGGCCGAGAATGTGTCCAGCGCGATGTCATCGCGCTGGTCCTCGGCAGCCTCGCTGTCCCATGTTTTGGTATGAATCATGAAGGGGAACTCCAGACCAAATTTGAATGAAAAAACCGGCATGGGTTCCCCTTCAGGAGCATACCAGGCCCTTAGGTCTGGTCTGGATTCTAAGGTGAACCCCTCAAGCCGAAAAACGGCGTGGGGGTCCCCCCAAAATCCAAACCAGACCCTTATCCAAGCACGCAACCTGGCAGGCCGCAGGGGAAAAGGGGGGGACGAGAGCGGGCCCCCCTCCCTCCTGAACCGTACCAGGCCGCATGCCCTCAACATGGGGGGTTTGGTGCTTCGGGGCAGGGGGGCGACCTGCGGCCCCCCCACCCCAAATTACCCTGCCCCCATGTTGATGGGGACAAGGGCCTCTTCCCAACAACCCTGGCCGTTGGTTGTCGGGGTATGCGGGCGGGGGGCTTTTCGGAATCAGGGCGCCCCCTTTAAAAAGGGGGCCCCCAGATGCCGGCCCCCCACCCTATGTGAATGAGTATGGGGTACATCGTACCCCTACCCATTCACCTGGTGGAAAAAAATTGCAATAAAAAAACCACACAGCTTTTTAAAGTATTTTATTGCACAGCTCCGGGGGTCTTCTTCCGACTTCAGGGGTCTCGGGTGTCGTCGCCGCCGCTCTCCGGTTTTCTTCTGCCGGGCCACCGCTAACTTCTTTAGCTCTTTTGCTAGCGGAGGCTCCGGTCTTCTCCGTCGCCTTCTCCCCTCTTCTCCTCTCCGGTTCTTCCTTTCTTCTGCCGGGCCTCCGCTATCTTCTTTTAGCTCTTTTGCTAGTGGAGGGCCCGGTCTTCTCCGTCGTCGCCGTCGGCATCTTCTTCTCTCTTCTCCTCCTCGATGTTGACTCGTCGCTTCCTCTCGCAGTAATGCTAAATTTTCGGTCCGCAGAGATTAATATAGGCTTCTCATGACGTCACATGTTCCGGGGCACATGGCCCCGGAGCATGTGAGTGTGACGTCATGGGAACATGTGACTGTGACGTCATGAGAAGCCTATATTAATCTCTGCGGACCGAAAATTTTGCATTACTGCGAGAGGAAGCGACGAGTCAACATCGAGGAGGAGAAGAGAGAAGGTGACGCCGACGACGGAGAAGCCCGGCCCCTCCACTAGCAAAAGAGCTAAAGAAGTTAGTGGAGGGGCCGGCAGAAGAAAGAAGCGGGGGAAGAACCGGGAGAAGAACCGGATAGCGGGAGAAGAAGAAGGCGACGGAGAAGACCGGGCCCTCCACTAGCAAAAGAGCTAAAGAAGTTAGCGGAGGGGCCGGCAGAAGAAAGAAGCGGTAGAAGAACCGGGAGAAGAACCGGATAGCGGGAGAAGAAGAAGGCGACGGAGAAGACCGGAGCCTCCGCTAGCAAAAGAGCTAAAGAAGTTAGCGGTGGCCCGGCAGAAGAAAGAAGCGGGAGAAGAACCGGAGAGCGGGAGAAGAAGAAGGCGACGGAGAAGACCGGAGCCTCCGCTAGCTAAAGAAGTTAGCGGTGGCCCGGCAGAAGAAAACCGGAGAGCGCGGCGACGACACTGGAGACCCCCGAAGTCGGAAGAAGACCCCCGGAGCTGTGCAATAAAATACTTTAAAAAGCTGTGTGGTTTTTTTATTGCAATTTTTTTCCACCAGGTGAATGGGTAGGGGTACGATGTACCCCATACTCATTCACATAGGGTGGGGGGCCGGGATCCGGGGGCCCCTTTATTAAAGGGGGTTCCCGGATTCCGATAAGCCCCCCGCCCGCAGACCCCGACAACCAACGGCCAGGGTTGTCGGGAAGAGGCCCTTGTCCTCATCAACATGGGGGCAGGGTGCTCTGGGGTGGGGGGGCCGCAGGTCGCCCCCCTGCCCCAGAGCACCAAACCCCCCATGTTGAGGGCATGCGGCCTGGTATGGTTCAGGAGGGAGGGGGGGCCGCTCTCTCGTCCCCCCTCTTTCTCTCCGGCCTGCCAGGTTGTGTGCTCGGATAAGGGCCTGGTCTGGATTTTGGGGGGGACCCCCATGCCGTTTTTTTCGGCGTAGGGGTTCCTCCCCAAATCCAGACCAGACCCAAGGGCCTGGTATGCTCCTGGAGGGGGAACCCATGCCGGGTTTTTATTTAAAATTTGACCTGGAGTTCCCCCTCAAGATTCATACCAAACACAGTGCCTGCTATTGGCGGGGATCCAAGTCGGATCCCCGTTCATTGAAAGTCGGACATATGTCGGCTTCATGTCGCAGGGCAAAGTCAGATCCAAAGTAGGACAGATGTTGTGTCACACTAGTGTGAACCCAGCCTAAATACAACTACACTGCTGCTCTCAGCTGCTCATATCACTCTGGTCTCACTAAATAGCTAAAATCGTAAATAATACTGTTTTTGGAGCTTAGGGCGGCTCCCTATCATATACATGCAAATGTGGTAAAACACGACATGCAAACGCCACAAAGCGCACCTTTCTAAACGCCATTTTCAACCTTAGTTCAGAACACTTTTGCACCAGCGTCCCGTCTACATGGGGCCTAAAAACGCCTATGCCATTTACAGCTCCAAAACGCCATGGTGGCCATGAGGCCATAGGCTAACATGGAGAGATGTTTTTAAGCTGCAAAAAAGGTTAAACAAGCGGTTGGAAAAACGTCCGTGTGCATGTAGCCTTATATTAACCACTTGCGCACTGCCCAGACCAAGTTTCACATTTCAGCGCTGATGCACTTTTAATGACAATTGCGCACTCATACAACACTGTAACCCAATGAAAATGTTTTATTTGTTGGCACACAAATAGAGCTTGCTTTTGGTGCTATTTGATCACCTTTGTGTTTTATTTTAATTTTTTTTCTATAAATACAAAAGACCGAGTTAAAAAAAAAAAAAATTGATATTTTAACCACTTCAGCACTGGGCCTATTCTGGCACTTCTCTCCTTCATGTAAAAATCATACATTTATGGCTATAAAATTACTTCAAAACACAAACATTATATACTTTTTTGGAGCAGACACCCTAGGGAATAAGATGGCGGTCATTGCAAATTTTTATCTCGCTCGGTATTTGCGCAATAAATTTTCAAACGCCTTTTGTTTGCTAAAAATATTACAAAACAGTAAAGTTACGGCCAATTTTTTGGTATAATGTGAAAGATGTTGTTATGCTGAGTAAATAGATACCTAACACGTCACGCTTTAAAATTGCGCACACACATGGCATGACACCAAACTTCAGTAATTAAAAATCTCCCTAGGTGATGCTTAATTTTTTTTTACACGTTACCATTTTGGCATTACAGAGGGGGTCTAGTGCTAGAATTGCTGCACTCGTTCTAACGCACACAGCAATAACTCACATGTGTGGTTTGAACGGCGTTTACATATGTGGGCGGGACTTACGTGTGTGTTTGCTTCTGAGCGCGAGCTACCAGGGACATAGGCGTTTTTTCTTTATTTATTTATTTATTTATTTTTGACTTTTTTGTATTTCTTACTCTTTTTTATTTTTTTTTATTTTTTGGGATCTCTTTTATTCCTATTACAAGGAATGTAAACATCCCTTGTAATAGGAATGTGTGTGACAGGTCCTCTTTATGGAGAGATGCAGGGTCAATAAGACCCCGCATCTCTCCTCCAGGCTGGAAAGCATGATATTGTTCCAAAAAAATCACCAATCTCATGCTGACAGCCAAGATCACGGCTTGGTTAACATACGGGAACACGGCATGATGTCATAACGTCGTGCCCGCGCCTCCGACGGTCATAGAGATAACTGATGACCATCTGGTCACCAGTCATCTCCAAATCGTTCTCTGGAGAAGCACCGGATGGCGGCAAGAGAGGGGGGATGTCCCCTCCCCCCGCCTATAAGAACGATCAAGCGGCGGAACTGCCACTATGATCGTTTTTATTGCGCACAGAATCGCCGGCTGAAAAGAATGATATCTGAATGATGCCTGCAACTGCAGGCATCATTCAGATGTCACCGCCCAAATCCAAGGATGTCATTTGACGGTGGGCGGTAGGAAACTGGTTAATATTTTTAAAAAAGGTAATTTTTCTTCTTCATTGATGTACACTGATGAGACTGCACTGATGGGCACCGATAAGGTGGCAAGGGTGGGCACTGAGAGGTGGCATTGCTATTTAGCACTGGTGGGCAGTGAGAAGTGGCACTGCTAGGTGGCAATGATAGTTGGCAGTGATGGTCACTGATAGGCACTGGCAGCACTGCTAGGTGGCACTGATTGGCACCAGTGGTGGGCATTGATAGGTGGCACTGGCAGGGGCTACTAATTGTCACAGATGAAGCAGAATTGCCTCTTCCTCTTCGGGCCCCATGTCCCTTGCACATAAGCCGGTGATTGCCTTTTTTTTATGTTCACGCTGTCAGCACAAGGAGAAAACAAAAACCATTACCCAGCTTTTGTTTACATCACGTGATCAGCTGTCATTTGCTGACAGCTGATCACATGGTAAAGGGCAGGGACCGGCCCCTTACTCGGATCTGTCATCACCCGAGTCACAGTGACTCTGTGACCACAGCGCACGCAAAGGGGAGGACGTTTATTGACGGACTCCCGGCAATTGAGGACCATGCTGTGGCCGTCGATCAGTTATAGCGCTGATCTCAAGTGATTAAAGAGGGTCAAAATGGGCCATTGACATGCATCACAATTCAACTTAGGAATGAGTCTTTGAAAAGTTAAACTAAATAATTTGGCCACTTTATCCTTCCAAATAATTCACTTCCTGTCACATAGCCACACAGGAAGTGAGGGAAAATCCCTAACAATGTCTTTCCTTGGGGACACACAGGTCAGTCTAAATACTTTCCCCATTATGCACATTGCACTCAAGCATATTGCGGGGTACACCACAAATTATTATTAGGTAGTTTGGACTGTGGGGTTTATTTACTAAAGGCAAATCTACTTTGCACTACAAGTGCACTTGCTGTATATCTGAGGGGGACATGCAAGCCAAAAAGAAAAACATCTTTGCTTTTACATGATTGTAACATCCAATCACCAGTACTTTCCCTCAGATTTTCAGCAGCTACACTTTTACTGCAGAGTGGATTTGTCTTTACTAAACCCCAAACTACCCAATGATTTGGGGTGTACACAACAAAGTGCTAGAGTGCAATTTGCTTAATGGGGACACTAGTTAGATTGATCTGTGTGTCCAAGAAAAGCCATTGGTAGGGTTTTACCTTCACTTCCTGTTTAGCCGTGTGACAGGAAGTGAAGCCAAAGTTAAGAAAAGGAGACACAAAGGCCAAACTACAAAAAAAAAATATATAAAAAAAAAAAAACCACACACGCAGGGGTTCTAACACTTACTTTGTTTCCCTCAAAATGCCCACAATTAGAATTGTATGGCCTTGAGCTATTTTTAAGTGCAGTGCTCTAAATCAGTGCTTCTCAAGTACCCCCAACAGGCCATGTTTGCAGGTTTTCCTTCATGTTGCACATGTGCTTTAAATCACAGTCAATGGTTTTGAATTTTGGACAGCAATTCTCGATAAGAAAAATTCACAAAACATGTCCTGTTGGGGGTACTTGAGGACTGAGGCTGAGAACCACTGCAGTAAAAAAGGAAAATTGAATACTTACCGCTCTGTATTTCATTTCCTGGTGACGTTCCATGGCAGCACACAATACAATCCATGCATATACTACCATGAAGGCACCAGGGTAGACAAATCACACCTGTTTTGTTTTGACATGCCAATCAGCTGTCACATTTGTTGCAAAGAAAACACAAAACAAACATCAAAATTTTGCATCTAATTTTATTGTTCAACAAAACAAAAGGGAAGGCAAAATAAAAAACATGGTCAATTTGAAACAGTTACAGACTCAACATCTTGAGCAATTTTTGGCCAAAAAAATGCAGCAGACAATTAAATCAAAGTGAACAAACAACACACATTAACAACATCAGAATTATTTCAGGGGAACATATCTCCCCCACACCAAAAATATACAATCCACATAAGTTAACCAATCACTTGTTTTGCAAAGACATAACAAATAAAATACATGTGTTACAAACGCGATAAGGACACCAACATGTACATTTTGCCCCACCCACCCCCACACACACTTGCCTCTTCTTAAGGCAATCGACCGAATGCTCTGTGAGCTTTATATAACATATGTTTGTGTGCTAATGAGGCAATTGAAAACACATGCACAGTCCATGAAACACCCAGAATGCAAGTTCTCCCAATGTAGAGACTGAAATTCAAAGTGGGCACACCTGTTAAGATGTCCTTCAATTTCTAACCCATAAAAACACTCTGAGTGAGCATGCCCAGAAATATCCAGGCGCTGTTCACACACAAAAAGCATGCCAAAAAAAACTAACTGGCTGGGCATGTGCAGAACAACACCAATGCAGCTAGCAAAAAATACCCCCCCCTCCCCCCGTCCAAAATTAAGCACATCATAGTTACATAGTTACATAGTTAGTCAGGTTGAAAAAAGACAAAGTCCATCCAGTTCAACCATAAAAATAAAAAAAATATCGTGCAATCCCATATACCCAATTCTATACCCACAGTTGATCCGGAGGAAGGCAAAAAACCCCAGCAGAGCATGATCCAATTTGCTACAGCAGGGGAAAAAATTCCTTCCTGATCCCCCGAGAGGCAATCGGATTTACCCTGGATCAACTTTACCTAGAACTGTTAGTACTCAGTTATATTATGTACATTTAGGAAAGTATCCATGCCTTTCTTAAAGCAATCTACTGAGCTGGCCAGAACCACCTCTGCAGGGAGTCTGTTCCACATTTTCACAGCTCTTACTGTGAAGAAACCTTTCCGCATTTGGAGATGAAATCTTTTTTCTTCTAGACGTAAAGAGTGCCCCCTTGTTCTCTGTGTTGACCGTAAAGTGAATAACTCATCACCAAGATCAATATATGGACCCCTTATATATTTGTACATGTTAATCATATCCCCCCTTATTCTCCTCTTCTCAAGAGTGAATAAATTCAGCTCCTCTAATCTTTCTTCATAGCTGAGCTCCTCCATGCCTCTTATCAGTTTGGTTGCCCTTCTCTGCACTTTCTCCAGTTCCCCGATATGCTTTTTGAGAACTGGTGCCCAAAACTGAACTGCGTATTCCAGATGAGGCCTTACTAATGATTTGTACAGGGGCAAAATGATGTCTCTCTCTCTGGAGTCCATACCTCTCTTAATACAAGAAAGGACTTTGCTCGCTTTGGAAACCACAGCTTGGCATTGTATGCCATTATTGAGCTTATGATCTACCAAAACCCCCAGATCCTTCTCCACTATAGACCCCCCCAGTTGTACTCCCCCTAGTATGTATGATGCATTCATATTCTTAGCCCCCAAGTGCATAACTTTACATTTATCAACATTAAACCTCATCTGCCACATAGTCGCCCAATTAGACAGAGCATCGAGGTCGGCTTGTAATTTGGAGACATCTTGTAAGGACGTTATTCCACTGCATAGCTTGGTGTCATCTGCAAAGACAGAAATGTTACTTTTGAGCTCAGACCCAATATCATTTATAAAGATATTAAAAAGTAAGGGTCCCAGCACTGAACCTTGGGGTACACCACTGATAACCTTAGACCATTCAGAGTAAGAATCATTAACTACTACTCTCTGAATTCTGTCTTTTAGCCAGTTTTCTATCCATTTACAAACTGATATTTCCAATCCTGTAGACTTTACCTTACACATGAGCCGTGTGTGGGGAACTGTATCAAACGCTTTTGCAAAATCCAAGTATACCACGTCCACAGCCACACCTCTGTCCAAGGTTTTACTTACCTCTTCATAAAAAGAAATCAGGTTTGTCTGACAACTTCTGTCTTTCATGAATCCATGCTGTCTGTTGCTGAAATAGTTTTTTTCCAGCAAGAACTCATCTATGTGGTCTTTTATTAATCTCTCCAGTATCTTCCCAACTATGGAAGTTAAACTAACAGGTCTATAGTTACTTGGTAAAGACTTTGTTCCCTTTTTAAATATAGGCACCACATTGGCCCTGCACCAATCCAGTGGTACTATTCCTGTCATTAATGAGTCCCTAAAAATTAGATACAATGGCTTTGAAATTACAGAGCTCAATTCTTTTAGGATCCGTGGGTGGATGCCATCTGGTCCAGGTGCTTTATCCACCTTTACTATGTCTAAATATTTCTGGACCATATCACTTTTGAGCCATTGTGGATTTGGGGCTGTGTCACTACCACCCCCATTATGGACATGAACTCCCCCATGCTCCATTGTATACACAGAGCTGAAGAAAGTATTTAATAAATTAGCCTTCTCTTTGTCCCCAGTCACCCACTCTAGATTATTTTGTAAAGGGCCTACATGCTCAGACTTGACCTTTTTACTATTAATATATTTGAAGAATTTTTTGGGGTTTGTCCTACTATCTTTTGCAATCTGTCGTTCGTTTTGAATTTTTGCATCCTTGATTTCCTTTTTACATATCCTGTTATATTCTTTGTAACATTTAAACGACACTAGTGTTCCTTCATTTTTATATTTTTTAAAAGCGCTTTTCTTATTGTTTATAGCTTTTTTAACTTTAACTGTGAGCCACATAGGTTTTATTTTTAGCCTTTTAAACTTATTGCCCATGGGAATATACTTTGCAGTGAGTTCACAAACAGTCTTTTTGAAGAATTCCCATTTCTGTTCTGTGCCCATTGATGCCAATTTTCCCTCCCAGTCTAAGTCCAGGAGAGCAGCCCTCATCCTTGGAAAATTTGCTTTATTGAAATTAAGTGTTTTTATCCTTCCTGCATGTATTTCTTGCTTACAGCTAACATCAAATGAAATCATGTTATGGTCACTGCTACCCAGGTGTTCCTTTATCTGAACATTAGTAATGTGCTCTGCATGGTTTGAGATTACCAGGTCCAACAGAGCATCATTCCTAGTTGGGGCCTCAATAAACTGGACCATAAAATTGTCCTGCAATAGGCTTATAAATTTTTGCCCTTTAACTGTCCCAGCAGTGCCATTACTCCAGTCAATTTCTGGGTAGTTAAAATCCCCCATTATTATCACCGTCCCAGCCCTTGCAGCCCTTTCCATCTGTGCAAGGAACTGAGTCTCCACCTCCTCATTAACATTGGGTGGTCTATAACAAACTCCAATGATTAACTTTGAACTACGCACATCTGTATGCAGTTCCACCCATAATGCTTCAGCCTCATCACACTCTCCATCAACCAGGTCCTCTTTCACACTCGCTTTGAGATCACTTCTCACATAGAGACAGACCCCGCCACCTTTCCTTTTTGCCCTGTCTCTCCGAAAGAGTGCATAGCCAGGAATATTAATAATCCAGTCATGTGAGGATTGAAGCCACGTTTCAGCAATACCGATTACGTCATAGCTCTCCTCATGCACCAGAGCTTCCAACTCACCTATTTTGCTTGGCAGACTTCTGGCATTGGTGAACAAACACTTTAATGTATTACATTTTTCTCTGGTGTTTTTCATATAATTTTTAGTAGTACAAATGGCACTATAGTTTCCAATGGCTGTTTGCAACATGGGAACTTTCTTGTCACCTGCCATAACCCTCCCCCCATCTATCCCCATTCCACTCTCCATTAATGTCTGACCACTAACTGACCTGTGTGCCCGATGTAATTCTAGTTCACCCTCCCCCCTCAAACCTAGTTTAAATACTCCTCCAGCCTTCCCCTAAACCTCTCCCCCAGCACCGCAGACCCCCTTCCATTCAAGTGCAAACCGTCTTTAGCATATAGGTTGCACCCCAATGAAAAGTCAGCCCAGTGCTCTAGAAACCCAAATCCCTCCTCCCTACACCAGGTCTTTAGCCATGCATTCAGCTCTCTAATCTCCCCCTGCCTTTCCTGTGTTGCGCATGGCACAGGCAATATTTCAGAGAATATCACCTTGGAGGTCCTTGCCTTCATCTTGCAGCCTAGTTCTTTAAATTGATTCTTAAGGAGCCTCCACCTTCCATGTATACTGTCATTGGTTCCAACGTGGACCAAGACAGCTGGGTCATGCCCAGCCCCTCCCAGTAATTTATCCACCCGGTCCACCACATGTTGAACCCTGGCACCAGGGAGACAGCAAACCATTCGGTTGAGGCGATCCTGGCGACAAATTATTCTATCAGTCCTTCTGATTATAGAATCCCCTATAACCACCAACTGTCTTGGCCTACCTGCACTCCCCTCACCACCTCTACTAGATGGGTTGCTCTCCCGGCTGTTAGGGGTAGCAGTGAAATCTAGGGCTGCAACCTCTGTGTTTGCCACCTCCACATCTTCACCCAACGTGGAAAATTTGTTTTGATGCACAACTACAGGACTGGCCTTCCTTTTCTGCAAGCCCCTTCCACTCCCTCTAACTACATTAACCCATCTTCCTATCTCATAATCCTGACTTGCCACTCCACCCTCCACATCAGCCCTACTGACCACCTGCTGAGCGAGCAGAGGACCCCTTTCAAGCATGCTACAAAATTAGAGATGGGACAATCACCCCTCCCCCCCACTAACAAATACTATTGCAGTCTATGGGAACTGACTTGTTAATTTTGCTAGTCCCCACTTGGCTGGCTTATCTTCTAGTAGTTATTGGCCTTAAAATGGGGGCCAGGTCCCACCCTAAGGGACATATATCAATGTCACCAATTTGGAAAACGCCAAAAACAAAACATGGAGAAGTGCCTTTAAATATGCCAAATTGCTTAAGGGCCATTTCACACCACATACAGTCCATTGCGTTTTTTATGCATCCAAAATGCATGGAAAGTTGGTTATATGGTTCTAAATGGCAGTGTTTGTTCCAGTGCGTTCCAGTTCCACCAAAAAAGTAGAACATGCTGCATTTTACCTGCACTGGACTGTACTGGAACGCATCAAAACGCATCATAAACGCACTGGAACGCACAGGAACACACCTAAATGCACCAAAAACGCACTGGAACACACTTGTCCTTATCTATGGTTAATAAAAAAGAGGGGTGAAAACAAAGCACTGGACTGCATCAAAAACTTGGGAGAATATTGTTTAAACTAAAGATGGACTTTAAACGGCACATAGATAGATATTGTAAAAATTCTAAGGGTTTTATTGTTGGTAGAAAAATATAATTGAATTTAGGTAAAAAGTACATTAATACAAAAAAATGACATTATGTAACAATCATCAATAATTGGTATAGGGTCCCATTTACAAGACTCAACACATCTCCCAGAGATTACATTGACATGTAAAATACACAAAGTAAAATAGAATAATGTATAGCCAACAAACACAAATAAGGAGTTGGGCGGTATGCACGAGAGATGGCTGGTCTTATTGATAGGTCCGGTAAATTCAAAGATAAAGATCTTGCTTTCGCTCGACTAGTTTCGCGTTCCAAAACGCTTCGTCGGGAGCATAGTATTGAACAAGGCCGTGTTAGGTAGTGAAACCGGCCTAGGTATTTTTACCTGGCAGTCCGTATATCACAGGGTGCCAGTATTATATAAACACATTCATGGTAGACAGTAATGCGTGATTTGAGTAAAAGAGTAACTATGCACAGGCTACTGATAGGTAGGGAACGTAAATCCAGGTGTAACAAGCCAGACAAGGATTATGTGCTGGTGGACCTGGATGGAACCTCTCCTCGTCCACAGGAGAGGTTCCATCCAGGTCCACCAGCACATAATCCTTGTCAAGCTATAAGCTGGGTCAGTCCATCACTAGGGGTCACCTAAACAGACTACCACCGTGTGGCTCGAGCAAGTGCTTCTGACTGACACACTCTTCTACAGTACTGTCTGGCTTGTTACACCTGGATTTACGTTCCCTACCTATCAGTAGCCTGTGCATAGTTACTCTTTTACTCAAATCACGCATTACTGTCTACCATGAATGTGTTTATATAATACTGGCACCCTGTGATATACGGACTGCCAGGTAAAAATACCTAGGCCGGTTTCACTACCTAACACGGCCTTGTTCGATACTATGCTCCCGACGAAGCGTTTTGGAACGCGAAACTAGTCGAGCGAAAGCAAGATCTTTATCTTTGAATTTACCGGACCTATCAATAAGACCAGCCATCTCTCGTGCATACCGCCCAACTCCTTATTTGTGTTTGTTTGGCTATACATTATTCTATTTTACTTTGTGTATTTTACATGTCAATGTAATCTCTGGGAGATGTGTTGAGTCTTGTAAATGGGACCCTATACCAATTATTGATGATTGTTACATAATGTCATTTTTTTGTATTAATGTACTTTTTACCTAAATTCAATTATATTTTTCTACCAACAATAAAACCCTTAGAATTTTTACAATATCTATCTATGTGCCGTTTAAAGTCCATCTTTAGTTTAAACAATATTCTCCCATTGATTATCGGGACGTTGGCGCATTTATACCAGGTGCATCCACAGTGTCACCCTGTGGTGATGCACAATTTAGCAATTTCCTTCTAATGCATCAAAAACTTACCAAAAATGCACCGGAACGCATGAAAAAAGTGCATGCAGAAAAGCACCTGGAACGCATCCGGATTGTGTTTCTATGGTGTGAACTGGCCCTAGTTCACACTATAGAAACGCAGTCTGGGTGCGTTCCAGGTGCTTTTCTGCATGCGCGTTTTTGACACATTCCAGTGCATTTTTGAGGCGTTTTTGATGCAGTCCAGTGGTTTTTTCCGCCTCTTTTCACTTAGGACAAGTGTGTTGCAGTGCGTCTTTGGTGCATTTAGGTGCGTTGCGGTGCATTCCAGTGCATTTTTGGTACGTTCCGTTGCGTTTTTGATGTGTTTTACTGGGTTCCAGTACAGTTTTGTACCTAAAAAATGCAGCATGACCAATTATTTTTTGGCTTTCTGAAATGCACTGGAACGGACTGCAGTGGTGTGAACTATGCCATTGGCATTAATGTGATCAACTTTCTTTGCGTTTTTCAGGCATCAAAAAACGCACTGCACTGCATCCGGTGTGAACTGGCCCTAAATATCATCCCCGGGGGGTGTCTATAGTATGCCTGTAAAGTAGCACATGTTTTCCATGTTTATAACAGTTGGAGAGCAAAATGACATTTCTAAAGTAAAATAATAGTCATTTAAAAGTCCTTGCGGCTGTAATGAATTGCTGCTTCCTGTCAATACAGATAAAAGTCATTGAAAGTCTTTGCTAACCCAAAAAAAAATGCGTGGGGGTTCCCCCAAATTCCATAACCAGGCCCTTCAGGTCTGGAATGGATATTAAGGGGAACCCCGCTGCAAATTTTAAAAAAAAATGACGTGGGGTTCCCCCCAAATATCCAAACCAGGCCCTTCAGATCTGGCATGGATTTTAAGGGGAACTCCACCCCAAATTTTTTTAAAAAATGGCGTGGAGTCCCCCTAAAAATCCACACCAGACCCTTTATCCGAGCACATAACCTGGCCGGCCGCAGGGGAAGAGGGGGGACGAGAGAGCGCCCCCCCTCCCTCCTGAACCGTACCAGGCCACATGCCCTCAACATGGGGAGGATGTCCCCATGTTGATGGGGACAAGGGCCTCATCCCCACAACCCTTGCCCGGTGGTTGTGGGGGTCTGCGGGCGGGGGGCTTATCAGAATCTGGAAGACCCCTTTAACAAAGGGGACCCCCAGATCCCGGCCCCCCCCTGTGTGAAATGGTAATGGGGTACAAATGTACCCCTACCATTTCACAAGGAAAGTGTCAAAAATGTAAAAAATGACAAGAGCCGGTTTTCCTTTTATTAATGTCTTTTCTTTTCTTCCATCTTCTTCTTCCATCTTCTTCTTTTCTCCATTCGGGTTTCTTCCTCCATCTTCATCTTCCTCTTCATCTTTATCTTCATCTTCATCTTCCTTCTTCCTTCGGTGTTCTCGTCCAGCATCTTGCTCCGGCGTCTTCCCTTCTTCTTTCTTCTCTGGCCGCTCCGTTTGAATTGGAGGTTCCCGCTGTGCGACGCTTCAGTTCGCCTCTGGGTCCGCTTACACCCGTGACCCCGCCACCCTCTGACGCACATGTATTTCACGGGGACTTTCCCCGTGGTGACAGAGGGGGCGGAGCCACCGGGTGTAAGCGGACCAAGTGGAGAACTGAAGCATCGCACAGCGGGAACCTCCAATTCAAACGGAGCGGCCGGAGAAGAAAGAAGAAGGGAAGACGCCGGAGCAAGATGCGGACGAGAACACCGAAAGAAGAAGGAAGATGAAGATGAAGAGGAAGATGGAGGAAGAAACACGAATGGAGAAAAGAAGAAGATGGAAGAAGAAGGAAGAAGATGGAAGAAAAGAAAAGACATTAATAAAGGAATTGTCCAAAACCGGCTCTTGTCATTTTTTACATTTTTGACACTTTCCTTGTGAAATGGTAGGGGTACATTTGTACCCCATTACCATTTCACACAGGGGGGGGCCGGGATCTGGGGGTCCCCTTTGTTAACGGGGTCTTCCAGATTCCGATAAGCCTGCCGCCCGCAGACCCCCACAACCACCGGGCAAGGGTTGTGGGGATGAGGCCCTTGTCCCCATCAACATGGGGACATCCTCCCCATGTTGAGGGCATGTGGCCTGGTACGGTTCAGGAGGGAGGGGGGGGCCGCTCTCTCATCCCCCCTTTTCCCCTGCGGCCGGCCAGGTTACGTGCTCGGATAAGGGTCTGGTGTGGATTTTTGGGGGACTCCACGCCATTTTTTTAGAAAATTTGGGGTGGAGTTCCCCTTAAAATCCATGCCAGATCTGAAGGGCCTGGTTTGGATATTTGGGGGGAACCGCACGCCATTTTTTTTTTAAATTTGCAGCGGGGTTCCCCTTAATATCTATTCCAGACCTGAAGGGCCTGGTTATGGAATTTGGGGGACCCCAATGCTTTTTTTTTTTGGTTAGCAAAGACTTTCTATAACTTTTCTCTATATTGCCGGGAGCCGACAATTCATTACAGCCGCGGTGCTTTTAAATGGGTTTTTTTTCCTTTAGAAATGACATTTTGCAGGCGCACTGGGAAGTTCAGGGTTGCGCCTGTTCAACTTATGCAAATTGACTTAGGTGACTTGACATTTACTAAGATTTTGCCGGCGCAGTGTCCCGGCACATTTAAACCATTGAAATTCCCGCGCTGAGCTCAAAAAAACCTCCCGCAGCTCGAATCGTACTTGCCGGCGCAGCGGGCTGGTTTTGAAAAACTTACTTTCCCACTCTATTTTGGCCATGTTAGTTATTTGGGCAGGTGTCACTACACTTCCTCACATCACCCCATGTCACCCCCATTATATTCTCACTTCCAGCTTCTTTATATTTAGTGTTTAACATGCTGTGCGCCAGGTCCATAGTAGCGCACTGAGCGCCTCCTCCCGGGCGCAGAGAACACTATAGTAAATGGGAAATAGGGCTGCGCTACAGGCGCTAATGTTTTGTAAATACCAAAACAGCCATTGCGCACGCAGATGCGCCAATACTCATGGCGCAAACGTTTGGTAAATCAGCCCCTCTGTGTCCTGAGGGAAAGACAACACAGCCAACCTCCATGTTACAACAATTTGTGATACAGAAACTCCCCTCAGAGCTGTGTGGGAGGAGCTATAATTCCCTCAGCGTTGCCAAGGAAACCAATGTTTGTTTATGCAGGCTCTAACCATCATTAGTTGAAAGAGCGGAACAATTTTTTCAAAAATGTTTTTTTTTTTTAAATGATTTTTGTTTTCAAAAAATATTTTTTTTTTTTTAAATGATGTTTTTTTCAAAAATATTTTTTTTTTTCAAAAATTATATATTTTTTTCAATTTTTTTTTTTTTTTAGAATGTATTTTTATTTTTCAAAAATTAAAAAAAAATACTTTTTATTTTTTCATGCGGGGGGGGGGGGGGGGTCATAAACAGCGGAAAAAAGTATCCGTCATATTACAGTACATAGTAATTAATTTACAGATAACAGAATCAAAAGAGTAAACAAAGTTGAACATTAGAAATGCCTTAGAGAAATAAGAGGCGACGTGCATTGTCTTTCCCCCCAGACACCCCAACTGGGAACATACTGTGTCCTGAGGGAAAGACAACACAGCCAACCTCCATGTTACAACAATTTGTGATACAGAAACTCCCCTCAGAGCTGTGTGGGAGTAGCTATAGGTCCCTCAGCGTTGCCAAGGAAACCAATGTTTGTTTATGCAGGCTCTAACCACAGGTCACAGTATTTTCAGCCTCTCCTGAATTTTAAAAACTATAAATCCTACAGCGAAGAGCTTTATATTGTGAGAATCACAAGACCCAGACCTACATTTTGATATATAGTATGTCTCTGAAATATTAAAATTGAAGGCACAGTCGCAGTTTAGAAATTGCCCTTTGAATTTGAAGTGTCTACAGGGGAGTTTCAATGAAAGTCAATGGGTGGCGTGAGTTGCAAACAAATCATCATATTTTGAAAACTGTAAGGACTATGGCTTAGCCGTGGACACGTGTAGTGGCAGCAGGGATAGCTGAAGGTTTTGATATAAAATTTGTGTAGGTGGGTTTAAAAATGAGGGAGTGGTGGCAGGTTAGAAATCATGTCCTGATTTTTCAGATTTTGTCAGCTCACACTCTAGTTTCGCCATTCATTCCTATGGGACAAATTTCACCGCAAAAACAACGATATTTCGTGAACGATTCGGCGAAACGTTCCACAAAGTAATATCACACCATTCGAGAACAATCCGCACGTTTCGGTATATTACTTGTCTATGTAGTGTAAAAACTGTGGGAGGAGTTAGGGTGGTAATATTTGTCTATAATAAGAATAATAATATATATGTGAGATAACAATAAGTGCTCTTGCTTTGCAAGAACACTTAACTAGAAAAGCTACAATTACACCGGCCCAAATAAAACATGCCCAAAATCGAGTGAGAAAGTAACTTTTTCAAAACCAGCCCGCTGCGCCGGCAAGTACGATTTGAGCTGCGAGAGGTTCTTTTGAGCTCAGCGCGGCAGTTTTCCTTGTTTTCTTGCGCCAAGACACTGCGCCGGCAAAATCTTAGTAAATGTCAAGTCACGTAAACCAATTTGCATAAGTTGAACAGGCGCAGCTCTGAACTTCCCAGTGCGCCAGCAAAATGTCATTTCTAAAGGAAAAAAAAGGCATTTAAAAGCACCCGCGGCTATTAATGAATTGTCGGCTCACCGCAATATAGAGAAAATCATAGAAAGTCATTGATAACCAAAAAAAAAAAAGCGTGGGGGTCCCCCCAAATTCCATTACCAGGCTGTTTTGCTTTACGTTTATCTAGCAAGGTTACTCTGTGGTAGTGATGAGCCGAACACCCCCGGGTTCGGTTCGCACCAGAACCCGCGAACGGACCGAAAGTTCGTACGAACATTAGAACCCTATTAAATACAATGGATGCGAACGTTCGAATTCTAAAGTGCTAATTATAACAACTATTATGCATGTTATTGTCCTAAAAAGGGTTTGGGAACCCGGGTTCTGCACCAGGGGACATGTATCAATGCAAAAAGAAGTTTTAAAAACGGTCGTTTTTCGGGAGCAGTCATTTTAATGATGCATAAAGTGAAAAAAAAAAAAGTCAAATATTCCTTTAAATATCGTACCTGGGGGGTGTCTAAAGTATGCCTGTGAAGTGCCACGTGTTTCCCGTGTTTAGAACTGTCCCTGCACAAAATGACACTTCTAAAGGAAAAAAAAGCCATTTAAAACTGCTTGCGGCTTTAATGTAATGTCTGGTCCCGGTAATATGGATGAAAATCTTTAAGAAAAATGGCATAGCTACCCCATGACCCCCCCCCCCTACCCCAGCCCATTAACAGCCCCTTTGGGTCTTGTATGGATATTAAGGGGAACCCCGCACATAAAATAAAAAAGGCCCTATATACTCTGAACAGCCGTATACAGGCGGTGCATACAAGACAGGGACTGTAGGTTTGTTCTTATGTAGAATCTGTTTGTAATTTTGAACAGGTACATTGTTGAAGTGTAGCTCCAGCCCAAAAATCTATTTTTAAACTTTTTGGAAAACATAGGTAAGGGTTATCACCCCTGTAACATTTGTTTTGCTGTCTGTGCCCCTGTTCAGAACATTTCACCTCACTTTCCGTCCCAATGACAACTGTTTTTGAAATGTGGTGTTTTTCTTGAAACAAGGATTGCTGATAAAGCATCAGTACAGAGGAGACACCTTTCTCCCATATTTATTCTTACAGGAGAGAATTTTCCTTCCTAGTGGTAGATTTCCTCTCACTTCCTGTTGTCTTCTTGCGTTTGCAAGTAGGAGTCGTTTGTAAGTTGGATGTTTGAAAGTAGGGACCTGCCGTATATACTCTGCAGAAATAGGCCCCTTAGTTGTTGGTGTTGGCACAACACTGTAAGCACTCACAGTTACTCTTGGTTGGTGCTGGAACGCCCTGCTGTCAACTATTATATCAGGAATTTTAATGACATATAATTGTTGAACAGTGGTAGTAAAAATTGGGCCTTTGATGGTGGTGCTGGTGCCACAACACTGTAAGCCCTGACAGTTACTCTTGGTGGGTGCAGCAATGGGCCCTGCTGGGAATTATTAGATCAAGAATTGTAATTACATGCCCCTTTTGAACAGGGGCTGAAAAATTGGGCCTTTCGTGGTGGTGGTGGTGGTGGTGGCGGCGTTGCCACAACACTGTAAGCCCTCAGAGTTACTCTTGGTGGGTGCAGCAATGGGCCCTGCTGTGAATTATTAGATCAAGAATTGTAATTACATGCCCCTTTTGAACAGGGGCTGAAAAATTGGGCCTTTCCTGGTGGTGGTGGTGGTGGTGGCGTTGCCACAACACTGTAAGCCCTCAGAGTTACTCTTGGTGGGTGCAGGAATGGGCCCTGCTGTGAATTATTAGATCAAGAATTGTAATTACATGCCCCTTTTGAACAGGGGCTGAAAAATTGGGCCTTTCGTGGTGGTGGTGGCGTTGCCACAACACTGTAAGCCCTCAGAGTTACTCTTGGTGGGTGCAGCAATGGGCCCTGCTGTGAATTATTACATCAAGAATTGTAATTGCATGCCCCTGTTGAACAGGGGCTGAAAAATTGGGCCTTAGGCACTGGTGGCACAACACTGCAACTCCTCACAGATACTGTACTTGGAGCACACCAATGAGCCCTGTTGCAAAGTATTGCTTCAAAAATTGTAATGACACGCCCCTGTTAAACAGGGGCTGAAAAATTGGGCCTTAGGCACTGGTGCCACAACACTCCAACCCCTCACAGATACTGTACTTGGAGCACAGCAATGAGCCCTATGGCAAATTATTGCTAAAAAAATTGTAATTACACGCCCCTGTAAAACAGGGGCTGAAAAATTGGGCCTTAGCCACTGGTGGCGGCACCCATAAACAAAAATGATCTTCCAAGCTATCATCATCAATCGTATCATTGAGGACTCGGAGGAGGAGGATAGCCAGTCAACATAACAGCACAGGCACTCAGCATCAGCATCAGTCTTGAAGGGATGTGACATGTTAAAATCAATTAGTCTGTTATATCAGCATCGGGTGTGTGGTAGCTGGTGGTGATCCAAGACTGGTTCATCTTGATGAAAGTCAGTCGATCAACCGAGTCGGTGGACAGGCGCACCCTGTGATCCGTGACAAATCCTCCAGCAGCACTGAATGTGCGTTCCGAAAGAACGCTGGATGCAGGACAGGCCAGTAGCTCAATTGCATACTGTGCAAGCTCTGGCCAGTGATCCATCCTCAAGACCCAGTAAGCCAGAGGATTTTCGGTGGGGAAGGTGTCCAAGTCTGACCTTGCCCCTAGATATTCCTGCACCATGTTTATCAGACGCTGGCGATGGTTGCTGGAACCGATCATACTTTGGGGCTGCGGACTAAAGAATTGTCTGAACGCATCGGTCAGACGGCCACCTTCCCCACCGCTCCTTCTTTGACTGGCCGAAGCCTCAGCAACTCGTTGTCCAGGACCAGGAGTTTGTAACCTCCCAGTCTCTGGGAACGCGTTGCACAGACCTTTCTGCAAGGCCTCCCGGAGTTGTCTCATCCTCTGCTCCCTCTGCAACGGTAACATAAGGTCCGCAACCTTACCCTTGTACCGTGGATCAAGGAGAGTGGCCAGCCAGTAATGGTCCCTCTCCTTGATCCGAAGAATACGAGGATCCTTCCGCAGACTTTGCAGGATCAGGGAGGCCATGCAGCGTAGGTTTGCTGAGGCATTCGCTCCGGAGTCCTCTGGGTCACCAAGGACGACATGATCCGCAGTCACCTCCTCCCAGCCACGTACAAGTCCACTGGTTTCTTGGGACTGTAAATCATCCCTAAAAGACTGCTGCTGATGATGCTGAGTGCCAGCCTCCACCTCCATGCTGACACAATCCTCCTCCTCCTCCTCCTCCTCCTCTTCCTGTGCGATGGGTGGGACAGAAGGAACACTGTCTGGGTAAAGGGGGCCTTGAGAGGCAAGGAAGTCCTCCTCTTCCTGCCTCTGTTCTGCCTCAAGTGCCCTGTCCATTATTCCACGCAGCGTGTGCTCCAACAGGTGGACAAGAGGTACAGTGTCACTGATTCATGCACTGTCACTGCTCACCATCCTCGTGGCCTCCTCAAATGGTGCCAGGACAGTGCATGCATCCCTGATCATGCCCCACTGGCGTGGAGAAAAAAAACCAAGCTCCCCTGACCCTGTCCTGGTGCCGTAGTCGCACAGGTACTCATTGATGGCCCTCTGCTGCGTGTGCAGCCGCTGCAGCATGGCCAACGTTGAGTTCCACCTGGTGGGCATGTCACATATAAGGCGGTTCTTGGGCAGGTTCAACTCCTTTTGCAGCTCAGCCAGGCGAGCACTGGCATTATAAGATCTGCGGAAATGCACACAGACTTTCCTGGCCTGCCTCAGGACATCCTGTAAGCCCGGGTACCTGCCCAAGAACCGCTGCACCACCAGGTTAAGGACGTGAGCCACACAGGGCACATGGGTCAGTTGTCCCTGTCGAAGGGCGGAGAGGAGGTTGGTGCCATTGTCGCAAACCACCATTCCTGGCTTAAGCTGGCGTGGCGTCAACCACCTCTCGGCCTGGCCCTGCAGAGCAGACAGGACCTCTGCCCCAGTGTGGCTTCTGTCCCCCAAACACACCAGCGCAAGCACGGCATGGCATCTTTTTGCCTGCGTACTTGCGTAGCCCCGTGAACGGCTACGGAGCACCGCTGGTTCATAGGACAAACCACAGGAAGAGGCCATGGAGGAAGAAGAAGAGGAGGGGGTGGAGGAGAGAGGTGTGTCACAACCAGTAGTAGCATTTTGGAGGCGTGGCGGTGGAACAACCTCCAACACTACTGCACCTTGTCCTGCATCCTTCCCAGCTGCCAAAAGAGTGACCCAATGGGCCGTGAAAGAAAGGTAACGTCCCTGTCCATGCCTGCTGGACCATGAGTCAGCGGTAATATGCACCTTACTGCTGACCGCCCTGTCCAGCGAGGCCAAGACATTGCCTTCCACATGCCGGTAGAGAGCCGGAATAGCCTTCCGTGAGAAAAAGTGGCGTTTGGGAACCTGCCACTGAGGAACCGCACATTGCACAAACTCACGGAAGGGGGCCGAGTCTACCAACTGAAAAGGCAGCAGTTGAAGCGCTAGCAATTTAGCCAAGCTAGCATTCAACCGCTGGGCATGTGGATGGCTGGGAGTGAACTTCTTTCGACGGTCCAGCAGCTGGGGCAGGGAAATTTGCCTGCTAGAATCGGACGTCGGTGTACTGCTAGCAGAGTGGCCGCAAGTACTTGGCTGTGACACACCTAATTCTACACCTTCATTCCTCTCAGTGCATGTTTCAGAGAGGACTGAAGTTATAGTGGGGTTGGAGATCCCAGCTGATGCGGTGCAAGGAGAGGTCCGCTTTGTTCTTTGGTGTGGGTCTTTGAGGTAGGCTTGCCAACGAGCTGCATGGCAGGTCAACATATGTCTGGTCAGGCATGTGGTACCCAAGCGGCTGATGTTTTGGCCACGCGATATACGCTTGAGACATATGTTGCAAACAGCAGCTGTGCGATCTGATGCACTAGCCTCAAAAAAGGCCCACACCAAGGAACTTTTTGAATGACGGGCAGAGGCAGCGCCCTGCACAGGCGGAGCTCTGCGGTGTGATTCCGTCGGTGTACTGCCCTTACGCTGGCCACCAAAGGGCATCCTGCCTCGTTGGAGATGTGCCTCCTCCTCATCCTCCTCCTCCTCCTCTCTCCTATTAGGCACCCACGTGGAGTCAGTGACCTCATCATCCCCTCCCTCCTCATCACTGGAGCCAATCTGGCAGTATGCTGCAGCTGCTGGAACATGACTGCCAGATTGGTGTCCTTCTTGAGCATCCCCTCTGTCTGCTCTCACCCTACTGCCTTCCTGTAGCTGGGTTTCATCATCAGACCCTTCGAAACGCTGGGCATCCTCCTGGAGCATGTACCCAACACTGTGCTCAAACAGTTCGGGGGACTCCTCAGGAGGAGGACATGGTGGGTCTAGGGAAGGAGTGACTGATGATGAGTCTGACATTAATACCAGGGAAGAGGACGCTTTGGCAGCTGCTTTGCCAGTACCCTGAGCCTGGGTGAGAGAGGAGGAGGAGGAGGAGGAGGAGGGCTTGGTCATCCACTCTACCAAGTCTTCGGCATGATGTGGCTCAACATGTCCAGCTGCCGAAAAGAAGGACAAGCGTGTCCCATGGCCATGTGCTGATGACAATGCACCGCGTCCACGACCAGCACTGTTGCCCCCAGACACAGAGCCTGCTTGCCCTCTTTTATTGCCTCCTGACTGTCTGCCTCTCCTTGTTTGCCTTCCAGACATTCTAATAGATGGCCTGCAGGGAGATGGGAAAAAAGCAATAAGGGCTACCTTCAGGTGTCCTTCTCTGTCCCTTTACTTAAGGATTTCTAAATATGGTTGAGGATGATTGCTTTTGCACAGAATAGCACAACGACAATTTCCCTGACTGTCCAAAAAACAAGGATTTCAAAGATGGTTGATGAGGAATGCTTTAGCACACTATAGCACAAGGAGAATTCCCCTCACTTTCCTTCTTTGTCCCTAGAAACAAGGACTCGCACAGTGAAAGAAACTGACACTCTCCCTACCTAGAGTTTTCTGTCCCTAGAAAAAATGTTTTTTTAAAGCACACTATAGCACAAGGAGAATTCACTCACTGTCCTTCCCTGTCCCTAGAAACAAGGACTCGCACAGTGAAAGAAACTGACACTCTCCCTACCTAGAGTTTTCTGTCCCTAGAAAAAATGTTTTTTAAAAGCACACTATAGCACAAGGAGAATTCCCCTCACTTTCCTTCTTTGTCCCTAGAAACAAGGACTCGCACAGTAAAACACACTGACACTCTCCCTACCTATCCTTCTCTTTCCCTAAACTAAAGGAATCCAGGTTAAGCAAGAAAGAAATAAATGTCACTGTCCCTGCCTATGCTGCTCTTTCCCTGCTCCGGAACACACTACACTAGGCCGCCGTGCTGGCGGCCTTTTATAGTGTGGGGCGTGTACTAAACACCCTCAGCAATAATTGGCCACAGGCATCCTGCCTGTGGCCAATCATTGCTCTCCTCGCTGCCGGCGCTGTGATTGGCCAAGCATGCGGGGTCACAGTGCATGCTTGGCCAATCACAGCGCCTGGATGACACTGCGATGGCGTAGTGCATTGTGGGCCGTTCGCGTCACTCGAATTTGGCGCGAACGGCCCAAATCGTTCGATCTTCGTCGAACGATCGAACAGCCGATGTTCGAGTCGAACGTATGTTCGACTCGAACACGAAGCTCATCCCTACTCTGTGGTATAACAAGGAAGCTGAGACTTCTGCAGTGTGTAAATGTGCTTTTACTATACAAGATGCTGTACATACAAAACTATTACAATATTAGGAATATACTACAAGACTGACATATATCTATAACAAGCAAAATGCCTAGAAAATAGAACAGCCTATGGTCTATAACTACAAATACATTTAAAGGTTACTTAACTTGGATTACGCTTTGTTCATGATCTCCATTGGCAATGATTCTTCTTGGAGATCAGGTCCTGTTCTTCTTCATGATCTTACAGCAACATGGTGTGTCCTATGTGTGTGTGCTTACTGTCCTGCTTTTATCTGTGTGTCAGGCTGTTTACCATTGTTACCAAAACAGAAAACATAGATGTATTTCAACAATAGCATTGAATACAACAATGCTATCTACCTATTGTCTACTCAAAAACGAACCTGTAATCTAAACTGTGATTTCTTTCAGTTTGAGAGCTGAAAGAAATCTCAAACAGGTAATGTTTACTGTGGCTATAGAGACATTAGCATATTGGATACAACAATGGTATCTAATCCCATTGTCATTTGTTTGAGAGATCTACTTAAACCAAATGCTGACAGGTAATCTGACTATTGTAAATTTGTCCCATGTATCCTATGTCTGATTAATATAATAAAAATCATATTTTTTAACAAACGCAATACATTCCGCCCCTATGATTTTTATTTTTTTCTCTCTCAGACCACACACAGAAGATCTCTTCATTACTAAAAACTCAATATACACATGAATTTTCCTTAAATGCAACCCCTCCCATTTCTGTCACTGGGAAGGTGTTTCAGTCTTTGGATAAAAGTTCATTAGAAAGTCCATTCTAAAGTTCTTTAGAAACAAGTCCAGGCTTGGAATACATCAAAAGGCCTTGTTCTCCACAGCTCTTGCGATCTTCCGTCATTCTTTCCATCATGTAACCACTTTTCTCTGGTCTTCCTATGGATCAAATCGGAGACAACCTGTGGAGTGGAAAACAAAGCGGATTATCTGTTCCTTCTAACAATACATAAACAGTAGATCCTGGCCCTTCAGCTACTATCTCTCCTCTAAATGGCTTCTTGCCTGGATATCTGACCAATACTTTGCCACCTGCCTGTATGCACCTCTGACCCTCCCAAAGAACATCAATAGGGAGGAGAGGAAATATACTGATATTTCCCAGAAAATTACTGCTGTTTATTTTGGAAGGTTTGATGTTATGTAGCCTCACTTTCCACTCTTGCTGAGAAGTATCCACTAACCAGTCAGAGTCCCATCCACTGTCTTGAAGCTCATCTGCCAATGCAAATATAACTTCAAACCTTCCTGCCAGATTCCCTCTCATTCCTAGATAGGCTTCAGCTTCAGATACGTCACTCTTGGTTTCTATGTCATGGGAAGCAGTAACATGGTATCTGTTAAACCCTGTTCTTTCAGGAACCTTACATAAATACTGAACTCTGCACTCCAGCTGTGGAATCTGTGCCTCAGCCCCTACCATCCTCTCATATGGTGTGCTTTTGGCTATTGGCCTAGAATTTAACAACATGACTGCCTGTGTGAGGACCCGATCCCACCCCCTTAGTGTATGTGTGGGTGTAATTTTGCGTATCTGGTCCTTCAATAGCCCGTTGTATCTTTCAATCAAACCAGCTGCCTGTGGATGGTATGGGATGTGGCACAACCAGTACACTCCAGAATCTTTGGCCCACTGCTGTACTATTAATCCGGTGAAGTGTGAGCCATTATCACTTTGGACTTGTTTGGGACAACCATAAGCAACGACAAGTTTCTGAAGCAGTTGAAGCGTTGCGGCTTGATCTGCACGTTTGCAAGGATGAACAAGCATAAGTCCTGAATAGGTGTCCACCGCAGTGCAACAATATCTCAGTCCATTGTTTCCCCGGGGCAGGGGACCGATGAAGTCAATCTGCCAGATCTCTGCAGGCCTCTCACCCCTCTTAATCGACCCAGTGGAGTACTTTTGCAATGGCCATTGTCGCACTTCTCCACACACTGTACAGTTCCCTATTACAGTCTTTATCATGTCCATGGATATAGGCAATCCTCTCTGCTGTGCCCATTCATATGTTGCTTTCTGCCCCAAATGTCCAGATTGTTTGTGGGCCCAGTTGGCCAAGTTCATCAAAACAGGATCAATTGGCACAACTGCCTTCACTTTTGCGATTTCATCTGCAACTCTGTTATAGTTCTCAAAGTCTGGTACTAGGGGCACATGTGCATCAACATGCCCCACTTTTATGGTGCGGGAGTGAGCTTCCTTCCAGATGTAGTCCCAGACTTCCTTGCCTCCCCACACCACCTTTCCATGAATCATCCATTCATTGGACTTCCACGTGGGCATCCAAGTTGTCAGTCCTTTAAAACCGCCCAGCTGTCAGTGTAGATAGTGACATGGGAAGAAGGATCCTCCTGAAGAGTCATCACTACAGCTTTCAACTCTGCATACTGACTGGACCCTCCGATTCCGGACTCCTGCAGGACTGTGTCTGTACTTGGGTTGTAGGCTGCTGCTGTCCATTTACGCCCAGACGAGGTGATTATGGCTGAACCATCAGTGAACCACGCTGACTCCTTCATGTCTTCTGACAGAGACTCAAAGGGTGGAGCCTCTTGAATGGGGGATGACTGCAGCACAGGAATTTCTTCTTCTGGCCGGGTGCTGGTAAAAGTAACAAGCCCTGCCAACTGTTTTGAAATGTCTCTAACATCCCCAGCTGCAATACCCCCTCTTTCTTGAAGGTACCACTTCCATTTCATCAGTGTCTGGTTCTGGGCTACAGCTGCCCTAGTGGTCAGTCCATTATCTCTCACCCATCCTGCTATTGGCAATGCAGTATGGATGGTGACTGTGTCCTTTCCTGTAATGGTCTCTACATGTTGAAGTGCTGTGTAGGCCCCAATCAGGTACTTCTCTAAGGGCGTGTATCTCGTCTGTGCCCCTGTCAGTTGTTTGGACCAAAATCCAATAGGTATTGCTCTCAGTCCTTTCTTTTCATTTGGCTGCCACAGACTCCAAGATATGGTACCATTCTGCTCCACTACATCCAGCTGAAATGGTACTCCTTGTCTCACAGGTCCCAATCCCTGATGCTGCAAAATAGCTTCTTTAGCAGCCAGGAATGCAGTCCGCTGCTCTGAACCCCATGAGAACTCAGTCTTTTTTCTGGTAACACTGTATATAGGCCTCAGAATCAGTCCAAGATGTGGGGTGAACGATCTCCAGAATCCTACAACTCCAATGAACTTCTGTGCCTCCTTTTTGGTAGTAGGGGGCGACAGCGCCTGGATAGTTTGCACAACTGTCTCTGGAATCTTCCTCTGTGGCCCAGTCCACATCATTCCTAGGAATTTCACCTCTGTGGCAGGTCCTTGGACTTTGTCTCTGTTGGTAGCCCATCCTCTGTTCTCCAAGTGCTGTATCAGCAGGTGCAGTGCTTGAGTTACATCTTCTTTTGTCCCAGAGATCATGATGTCATCAATGTAGTGAAACACAGCGACTTTCAAATTCAGGGTACTTAAATCTCGGGCAATTAGTCCATGACAAATCGTTGGAGAATGAAGATAGCCTTGCGGAAGGACAGTGAAAGTGTACTGGCGGCCGTCCCACACCAGAGCAAACTGGTCTTGACAATCTGGGTCTATCAAAATTGAAAAGAAAGCATTAGCCAGGTCTATCACAGCATGATATTCTCCTGCATCTTTAGCAATTTTCTCAACAATTGAGATCATATCTGGTACAGCTGACTTCAATGGAGGTGCCACTTTGTTTAGACCTCTATAATCCACAGTCATTCTATATGTCCCATCAGGTTTCTTTACTGGGAACACCGGAGACGAGAAAGGACTTACAGCAGGTCTAAGGATCCCTACTCTCAACAGTTCTTGAATAGTCTCCCCAATTTCTTTGTGGCCTCCAGGAAGTCTGTACTGCTTGAGACAGACTGGCTTCTCTGGTGGAGGAATGTAGACAGGGGTCCATTTCGCATGACCTCTGACCACAGCCTTCACCGCCCTTACCAGATACGCTTTATCAGGATACCCGAATGTGAATGTACCTCTTTCAGTCTGAATTGACTGACCTTGAAGTACATCCATCCCAATAATATTTTCGGGTAACTCTGATATCAAAACATTTGTCATAAATCCTGATCCCTTGCCAATAGCCAATTTCACCCGTATCCTAACTGCTGGTGTAGTTTGCCCTCCCAAGCCTTCTACATAAATCAATTCTCCTTTGTGATGGGAAGGATTTCCTTGCAAAAGTGTAACTTCAGCTCCACTATCAACTAAAGCCATTACATGTGTAGGAGAAGATGACTTCCCCCACCATACAGTGACAGGTGCATATGGGCGTCGGTCTCCTGCTGTCACTGCCCTTGCTGCTATTACAGGAGACTCACCTTCCCTTCATAAAGGATATTGAACCTCCCAATCCCCTTTTATGATTCTCTCTAACTCCTCCCCAGGATAAAGGGATTTGGGTTTGGGTTCATGTTCACTTTGGGAATTGGTTTGGGGCTAACAGGAGGGGTCTGTTCTGTTTCCTCTAAGTCTAGGCTGATGTTATCTTCACTAGGAGTAGTGTTTCAAACCCTGACAGTTTTACCTACTAAATGTTTCCACCTCTTCAGCATTTCTGCAGTAGGAATGCCATCTATCTCATCTCTAGGTACTCCTGCCTTTAATAGATCCACCCACATTTCTTTCCTAGAAACAACTAGCCTGGTTTTCTCTTCACCTTCTGTCTTCTCTACCCCATTCTGTTTCTTCTCTGTTCTTTTCTGCTTGTATTCTTCCTATCTGGCCTTGACCTTATCTACTGCCCTGACAGGTTTTGTTTTAGTCTCCTCTATCTCCCCCAACTGGCTTAAAAGGGTTGTGGCTTCATGAATCTTGCTGTTTAATCCCAGGCCTCCCAACAAAGACAATAATGGAGCCCTGAGATTAAATGGCGCAGACTTCATCAGCTTAGAGCGCAGAGCAGACGTAAAGGGTTCCATATCTGGACCTATCCATTCTGGAAATGTATTTAATCCGGTTATACAGCCCATCTCACGTAACCTGGAAATACCCTCTCCTATTGATCTCCAGGAGTAGGTATTTTCCAGGTCAGTAGGACTGGCGTATACTCGGACTATTCCATCTCTCACAAGGTCTAACAGTGAAAAATTCACGCTAAACTCTCTGGCTTTTCACATTGCCTGACGCAATTGTGGATCATGGGTTAACACTCCCATAGCCACTGCTTCCTTACCTGACAAAACAACACTGTCCGCCCCTTCATCCCATAAGCGTAGGAGCCAACCCAATAGGGGCTCCCCAGACCTTTGTTTGTATTGTTTTGCCAGCTCATGGAGTTCAGTTTGTGAAAACTCCCGTACTTCTTCAAATTCAACATCTCTGGGGTTGCGATAATGCACCTCCCCATCTGCCATATCCTCTCTATCATGTTGCCGTTTCCTATGCTTAGTAATGAGGTCTGGCATACTTTTTCTTTCCCACTAGCAGATCATCCTCTGAAATATCAAACTCTATCGCCTCATCCTCACTATCATTTGAGGAGAGCACATCCTCACAATCCCAATTTTGGGATGTGACAATGGCACGTACCCTGGCTTTACTAACAGGTTTACGCCCCTTCCTTTTCCTTAAGGCATTAATTGATTTGGTCATGAGGGATGCACACCGCTCTTGCAAATCATCAGCCCGACTAGCGGTTGAACGTACACACTCTGAAGCAACTGCTAGCTGGTCTTTTAATACCTTAACTTCTGCCTCTGCCTTCTCCCTTCTATGTGATTCAGTATAGAGAGCATGGAGGAAGTACCAGCCCACTGTGGACACTGTCCTCTTCTCTTTCTTACTTAAATCCAACCCCTTAAGGCTAAAATCTACAAAATGATCTGAGACTTTATCACCCCAAGTCAGCTTCAAGGGAGAAGCATACTTCACAAATGCATTCGCAAGAGGCTCCCACTCATTATTTCTGGCCCAGATAGGTAAGCTGCACACTTTCTTCTGGTCACCAGAACCCTCTGCAGCCTTGCTTTTCCTAAACAGCTTACGCAGCATTTTACCTAGCACAAGCTACACAACACACTACAGAAAAACAAGTCTGCTTCAATTGAATTATAGCACAAATTCCGGCTGAGCCCCCAAAATGTTTTGCTTTACGTTTATCTAGCAAGGTTACTCTGTGGTATAACAAGGAAGCTGAGACTTCTGCAGTGTGTAAATGTGCTTTTACTATACAAGATGCTGTACATACAAAACTATTACAATATTAGGAATATACTACAAGACTGACATATATCTATAACAAGCAAAATGCCTAGAAAATAGAACAGCCTATGGTCTATTACTACAAATACATTTAAAGGTTACTTAACTTGGATTACGCTTTGTTCATGATCTCCATTGGCAATGATTCTTCTTGGAGATCAGGTCCTGTTCTTCTTCATGATCTTACAGCAACATGGTGTGTCCTATGTGTGTGTGCTTACTGTCCTGCTTTTATCTGTGTGTCAGGCTGTTTACCATTGTTACCAAAACAGAAAACATAGATGTATTTCAACAATAGCATTGAATACAACAATGCTATCTACCTATTGTCTACTCAAAAACGAACCTGTAATCTAAACTGTGATTTCTTTCAGTTTGAGAGCTGAAAGATCTCAAACAGGTAATGTTTACTGTGGCTATAGAGACATTAGCATATTGGATACAACAATGGTATCTAATCCCATTGTCATTTGTTTGAGAGATCTACTTAAACCAAATGCTGACAGGTAATCTGACTATTGTAAAATTGTCCCATGTATCCTATGTCTGATTAATATAATAAAAATAATATTTTTTAACAAACGCAATACACAGGCCCTTCAGTTCTGGAATGGATATTAAGGGGAACCCCGCCGCAAATTTTAAAAAAAATGGCGTGTTGTTCCCCCAAATATCCATACCAGGCCCTTCAGATCTGGCATGGATTTTAAGGGGAACTCCACCCAAATTGAAAAAAAAAATGGCGTGGAGTCCCCCCAAAAATCCACACCAGACCCTTATCCGAGCACGCAACCTGGCCGGCCGCAGGAAAAGAGGGGGGGACGAGAGAGCGGCCCCCCCTCCCTCCTGAACCGTACCAGGCAACATGCCCTCAACATGTGGATGTACATTTTGGTGTCCTTATCGAGTTTGTAACACATGCATTTTATTTGTTATGTCTTTGCAAAACAGGTGTTTGGTTTATTTTGTGGATTGTATTTTTTGGTGTGGGGGAAATGTTCCCCTGAAATAATTTTGATGTTGTTAATGTTTGTCGTTTGTTCACTTTGATTTCATTGTCTGTGCTGCACTATTTAGCCAAATCTTTATCAAAATGTTGAGTCTGTAACTGTTTCAAATTGACCCTGTTTTTTAATTTTTTATTTCTTATTTTTTATTATTCTTTGTTTTGTTGACCAATAAAATTTGATGCAAAGTTTTGAGGTTTGTTTTGCGTTTTCTTTGCAACAAATGTGACAGCTGATTGGCATGTCAAAACAACAGGTGTGATTTGTCTACCCTGGTGCCTTCATGCTAGCATATGCATGAATTGTGTGCTGCCATGGAGTGTCACCAGGAAATGAAAAATACAGAGCGGTAAGTATTCAATTTTCCTTTTTTTACTGCAGTGGTTCTTAGCCTCAGTCCTCAAGTACCCCCAACAGGACATGTTTTGTGAATTTATCTCATGGAGAATTGCTGTCCAAAATACCAAACCATTGACTGTGATTTAAAGCACATGTGCAAGATGAAGGAAAACCAGCACTGATTTAGAGCACTGCACTTAAACCAGCACTGATTTAGAGCACTGCACTTAAAAATAGCTCAAGGCAATACAATTCTAATTGTGGGCATTTTGAGGGAAACAAAGTAAGTGTTAGAACCCCTGCTTGTGTTTTTTTTTTTTTTTAAAGGTTGGGCTTTGTGTCCCCTTGTAGTAAAATTGGCTTCCCTTCCTGTCACACAGCTAAACAGGAAGTGAAGGTAAAACCCTACCAATGTCTTTTCTTGGGGACACACAGATCAATCTAACTAGTGTCCCCATTAAGCAAATTGCACTCTAGGACTTTGTTGTGTACACCCCAAATCATTGGGTAGTTTGGGGTTTAGTAAAGACAAATCCACTCTGCGGTAAAAGTGTAGCTGCTGCAAATCTGAGGGATCACTGGTGATTGTAACATCCAATCATGTAAAAGCAAAGATGGTGTTTTTTTTGTTTGCTTGCATTTCCCTTTCGGATATCCAGCAAGTGCACTTGTAGTGCAAATTAGATTTGCCTTTATTAAATAAACCCCAAAGTCCAAAAAAACTAATAATTTGGGGTGTAACCCGCAAAATGCTGGAGTGCAATGTACATAATGGGGAAAGTATTTAGATTGACCTGTGTGTCCCCAAGGAAAGACATTGGTAGGGATTTCCCCTCACTTCCTGTGTGGCTATGTGACAGAAAGTGAATTATTTGGAAGGATAAAGTGGCCAAATTTGGGAGTTGTCTTCACCTTATCAGGGGTGCAGACATCCCCAAAAACTGTCTAGACTTGTAATCCCTCTGCACTCTATCCCCAAGCAAAAATAAGAAAGGATTTCCTTTAGTTTAACTTTGCAAAGACACATTCCTAAGTTGAATTGTGATGCATGTCAATGGCCCATTTAGACCCTCTTTAATCACTTGAGATCAGCGCTATAACTGATTGCCAGCCACAGCACGGTCCTCAATTGCCGAGAGTCCGTTAATAGACGTCCTCCCCTTCGCGCGCACGCGCTGTGGTCACCGAGTCACTGAGACTCGGGTGATGACAGATCCGAGTAAGGGGCCGATCCCTGCCCCTTACCATGTGATCAGCTGTCAGCCAATGACAGCTGATCACGTGATGTAAACAAAAGCTGGGTAATGTTTTTTGTTTTCTCCTTGTGCTGACAGCGTGAGCATAAAAAAAGGCAATCACCGGCTTATGTGCAAGGGACATCGGGCCCGAAGAGGTAGAGGCAATTCTGCGTCATCTGTGACAATCAGTAGCCCCTGCCAGTGCCACCTATCAATGCCCACCACTGCTGCCAATCAGTGCCACCTAGCAGTGCTGCCTATCAGTGCCCATCACTGCCAACTATCATTGCCACCTAGCAGTGCCACTTCTCAATGCCCACCAGTGCCAACTAGCAATGCCACCTCTCAGTGCCCACCCTTGCCAACTTATCGGTGCCCATCAGTGCAGCCCATCAGTGCAGTCTCATTAGTGTACATCAATGAAGGAGTAAAATTACCTTTTGTCTAAATTTTCGAAATATTAACCACTTTCCTACCGCCCACCGTCAAATGACGTCCTTGGCTTTGTGCGGTGACATCTGAATGATGCCTGCAGTTGCAGGCATCATTCAGATATCATTCTTTTCAGCCGGCGATTCTGTGCACAATAAAAATAATCATAGCGGCAGTTCCACTGCTTGATCGTTCTTATAGGCGGCGGGAGGGGACGTCCCCCCCTCCCGCCGCCATCCGGTGCTTCTCCGGGCTCTCCCGTGCCATCTTGGGCTCGGAGAACGATTTGGCTGGCGCCGGATGGGAAGCAGAGCGATGAATGGGGACCAGATGGTCACCAGTCATCTCTATGACCGTCGGAGGCCAGGGCGCGACGTTATGACATCACGCCGGGTTCCCGTATGTAATCCAAGCCGTGATCTCGGCTGTCAGCATGAGATTGGTGAATTTTTTGGACAGATCTCATGCTTTCCAGCCTGGAGGAGAGATGTGGGGTCTTATTGACCCTGCATCTCTCCATAAAGAGGACCTGTCACAATAGATTCCTATTAGAAGGGATGTTTACATTCCTTGTAATAGGAAAAAAAGTGATCCAAAAACAAAAAAGGTAAAAAAAGAGTAAGAAATACAAAAAAGGAAAAAACAAAAAGAAAAATAATTAAAAAAAAGAAAAAACGCCCATGTCCCCGGTAGCTCGCGCTCATAAGCAAACACATACATAAGTCCCGCCCACATATGTAAACGCTGTTCAAACCACACATGTGAGGTATTGCTGCGTGCGTTAGAACGAGTGCAACAATTCTAGCACTAGACCTCCTCTGTAATGCCAAAATGGTAACGTGTAAAAAAAATTAAAGCATCGCCTAGGGAGATTTTTAAGTACTGAAGTTTGGTGTTATTCCATGAGTGTGCGCAATTTTAAAGCGTGACATGTTAGGTATTTATTTACTCAGCATAACAACATCTTTCACATTATCCCAAAAAATTGGGCTAACTTTACTGTTTTGTAATTTTTTTACATTCATGAAACCATTTATTTCCAAAAAAAAAGGCGTTTGAAAATTTATTGCGCAAATACCGAGCGAGATAAAAATTTGCAATGACCGCCATCTTATTCCCTAGGGTGTCTGTTAAAAAAACATATATAATGTTTGGGGTTTTGAAGTAATTTTATAGCCATAAATGTATGATTTTTACATGAAGGAGGGAAGTGCCAGAATAGGCCCAGTGCTGAAGTGGTTAAAATATCTATTTTTTTTTTTTTTTTAACTCGGTCTTTTGTATTTATAGAAAAAAAAACGCAGAGGTGATCAAATAGCACCAAAAGAAAGCTCTATTTGTGTGCCAAAAAATAATAAATTTTCATTGAGTTACAGTGTTGTATGAGCGCGCAATTGTCATTCAAAGTGCATCAGCGCTAAAATGTGAAAATTGGTCTGGGCAGAAAGGGGGTTTAAGTGGCCAGTGTGCAAGTGGTTAATATAAGGCTACATGCACACAGACGTTTTTCAAGCCGCTTGTTTGAGCGTTTTTTGCAGCTAAAAAACGTCTCTCCATGTTAGCCTATGGCCTCATGGCCACCATGGCGTTTTTGAGCTGTAAATGGCATAGGTGTTTTTAGGCCCCATGTACACGGGACGCTGGTGCAAAGTGTTCAGAACTAAGTTTGAACCTGTTTAGAAAGGCGCACTTTGTGGCGTTTGCATGCCACGTTTTACCAGATTTGCGTCTATATGCGTTTAGTTAGGAAACATGATAAGGAGCCGCCCTAAGCTCCAAAAACAGTATTATTAACGATTTCAGCTATTTTTTGAGACCAGAGTGAGTATCAGCAGCTGAGAGAGCAGAAGTGTAGTTGTATTTAGCGTGTCACTTGCCACGTCACTTGCCCCAAGTTGTGGATTGTCCACTTGCCACGTCAGCTGCCCCAAGTTGTGGATTGTCCACTTGCCACGTCAGCTGCCCCAAGTTGTGGATTGTCCACTTGCCACATCACCTGCCCCAAGTTGTGGATTGTCCACAATGCAATTGCATTATTTTTTTGATATACCGGTATATATATATTTTTAATGGTTTTTCCTCATTTGCCCTAATTTTTGAGTTTATCAATGTAAAAAAATAGGTCACCTTTAAAAACGCTTCTAAACTAAAATGCGTCTAAACGCCGGTACCGCGTCTGAAACGTGGAAATCTTTGGCGTCTGAAGGCATTTTTAGGCTTTGTGAAAAACGAGTTTAAACGCAACTGCAGATTTTTTTTTCAAGGCCAAAAACAGTGTTTTGGATGTAATAGAATTCAATGGACCCGCATCCAAAACGCAAGTACCGCGAATTTGCGGCAATTTTTTTTAACCTGCTTATAGCTGGTTGTTAAAGGAAATGTAAAAAAAATAAACATTGCCGGCTCTAAAAAAAAAAAAAACAGCGTGGGGTCCCCCCCCCCAGGTCCATACCAGGCCCTTGGGTCTAGTATGGATTCAAAGGGGACCCCCCATACCAAAATAAAAAAAGTGGGGGTCCCCCCAAAATCCATACCATGTCGTTCAGGTCTGGTATGGATTTTAAGGAGAACACCCGCCAAACTTAAAAAAAAAATAGCGTGGGGGTCCCCCTATAAATCCATACCAGGCCCGGAACCCGCTAGCAAAAGAGCTGGAAGAAGATAGCGGGGCGCCGGCAGAAGGCAGAAAGAACCGGAGATCGTGGAGAAGGCACCGGAGAGCAGGAAAAGAACCGGAGAGCGCGGAGACGACACCGGAGAACAGAACAAGAGACCCCCGAAGTCGGAAGAAGGCGACGGCGAAGCCCTGGACCCCGCTAGCAAAAGAGCTGGAAGAAAATAGCGGGGCACCCGGCAGAAAGAACCCCGAAGACGACGAGGAAGCCCGGGACCCCGCTAGCAAAAGAGCTGGAAGAAGATAGCGGGGCGCCCGGCAGGAAGACCCCCGGAACAGTGTAATAAATTACTTTAAAAACCTGTGTTGTGTTTTTTATTGACTTTTTTTTCCACCAGGTGAATGGGTAGGGATACGATGTACCCCATACTCATTCACATAGGGTGGGGGGCCGGTATCTGGGGGCCCCCTTATTAAAGGGGGCTCCCGGATTCCGAAAAGCCCGCCGCCCGCAGACCCCGACAACCAACGGCCAGGGTTGTCGAAAAGAGGCCCTTGTCCTCCTCAACATGGGGGCAGGGTGATTTGGGGTGGGGGGCCGCAGGTTGGCCCCCTGCCCCAAAGTACCCAACCCCCCCATGTTGAGGGCATGCGGCCTGGTACGGTTCAGGAGGGAGGGGGGCCGCTCTCGTCCCCCCCTCTTCCCCTGCGGCCTGCCAGGTTGCGTGCTCGGATAAGGGTCTGGTACGGATTTTGGGGGGGACCCCCACTCCGTTTTTTTGGCTTAGGGGGTTTCCTTTAAATCCATACCAGACCTAAGGGTCTGGTATGGATTTTGGGGGGACCCCCACACCGTTTTTTCGGCTTAGGGGTTTCCCTTTAAACCCATACCAGACCTAAGGGCCTGGTATGGATCTTGGGGGAACCCCCACGCCGTTTTTTTGGCTTAGGGGGTTCCCCTTAAAATCCATACCAGACCTAAGGGCCTGGTATGCTCCTGAAGGGGAACCTATGCCGGTTTTTTCATTAAAATTCAGCGTGGAGTTCCCCTTCATGATTCATACCAAACACGGGACAGCGAGGCTGCCGAGAACCAGCGCGATGCCATCGCGCTGGAGATATTCTCGGCCAGTTAGTCGCCTCTAGGACACGACCTGAGCGGCTGCTTCATGCTCAGGTCGTGTCCAAGTTGCCTCGCAAAGTCGCGCTGTCCCTGTGTCAGCCGGCACACGAGTCGCCCCGCGAGTCGGATCCGCTTCATCCGACTTCCCGGGCGACCTCTATTCAAATCAATGGGCTCCCGTAGGGAACCATTCATTTTCAATAGAGCGCCGCTGACATTTGTATTTACTATAACAGTGCGCCCCTGTCCAATTAAGGTTAGAACCAGCGCAGCGCACTGTTATTAGTAAAACAGCCCCACTGTGTCCTGAGGGAAAGACAACACAGCCAACCTCCACGTTACAACAATTTTTGATACAGAAACTCCCCTCCGAGCTGTGTGGGAGGAGCACTAATGCTATAATTCCCCTCAGAGCTTTGTGGGAGGAGCTACAATTCCCCTCAGAGCTGTTTAGGAGGAGCTACAATTCCCCTCAGAGCTGTGTGAGAGGAGCTATAATTCCCCTCAGCCTTGCCAGGAAACCAATGTTTGTTTATGCAGGCTCTAAGCACAGGTCAGAGTATCTTCAGCCTCTCCTGAATACTTGTCATTCTTCAAATGGTCGTATTTAAAAAAATAAATGAATCCTACAGCGAAGAGCTTTATATTGTGAGAATTACAAGACCTAGACCTACATTTTGATGCATAGTATGTCTCTGAAATATTAAAATTGAAGGCACAGTCGCAGTTTAGATATTGCCCTTCAAATTTGAAGTGGCTAGAGGGGAGTTTGAATGAATGTCAATGGATGGCGTGAGTTGCAAACAAATGGTCATATTGTGAAAACTGTCAGGACTATGGCTTAGCCGTGGACATGTGTAGTGGCAGCAGAGATAGCTGAATGTTTTGATATAAGATTTGTGTAGGTGGGCTTGAAATTGAGGGAGTGGTGGCAGTTTATAAATCTTGTCCTGATTTTTCAGATTTTGTCAGCTTCCACTCTAGTTTCGCCATTCATTCATTCACTCATTCCTATGGGACAAATTTCGCCGCAAAAGCGATGATATTTTGTGAACCATTTGGCGAAACGCTCCACAAAGTAATAGCACACCAATCAGGAACAATCAGCACGTTTCAGTATATTACTTGTCTATGTAGTGTAATTGAAAAAAGAAAAATAGTTTTCCCGTGGGATTTTTTAGCAGCAATAAATGATATAAAACCAAGTATTTGAGTAAAAAAGAAAAATTTGCTTTATTCAGTACAGTAAACCTTTTAAAAGGTCGGTGATGAGGTAGTTCTTATGAGCTCCGATATTAGTACAGGCCAAATACATGTGAACATAAAAAATATGTATAAAAAGTGAAATCAAATCATACGTATATACACATGTGACCAAGAAGAAAACCCTGATGCATTTCGACCTACAATCCAGGTCTTCTTCAAGGGGGATCTTATATTCTAGACGGTACAGATAAGTAAATACATTAATATGTGCCATGTTGCAGGGATTTTTCCCAATCAATTCTCATAAAAGTAATCAGTATACATCATAATTTTTACCAACTTAGTCTTTATAATAGTATTATCTTAATGTTTGCAAAAAAGAGACATGATGGGAGAAGGGGCAACATATATAGTGTGTTTACCTTTAAGTTACATGAGTAGGCCAAATACCGAAGATTTGCAAGTTCTGATGCCTCTAGCTCTCATCGCGGGTGAGGTCCCCGGAGCAGTGCTGTCGTGATGTCCTTCCCTCCCACCCCTAGGCGCGTCCCCCCAGAGAAACAACAGAGGCTGCCCTCAGGGGATCACGCTTAAACTGCGGAGGCTATGATTGGCGGACCATGGGCAGGTGGGTGGGCAGGCACCTGGGTGCTTAGAACATGCACCTGAAGATAGCACTTTTGTGCCTGCACATATATACACAACAATTACTATGTAAGTATACAGCCGTGATTTTTAGACTCTGTATCATTTCAATGCACTTACGCACTTGCACCTCACTATATATTTTTGGCTAACATTCCAATTTTTTGCAAATCTTCGGTATTTGGCCTACTCATGTAACTTAAAGGTAAACACACTATATATGTTGCCCCTTCTCCCATCATGTCTCTTTTTTGCAAACATTAAGATAATACTATTATAAAGACTAAGTTGGTAAAAATTATGATGTATACTGATTACTTTTATGAGAATTGATTGGGAAAAATCCCTGCAACATAGCATATATTAATGTATTTACTTATCTGTACCTTCTAGAATATAAGATTCCCCCTGAAGAAGACCTGGATTGTAGGTCGAAATGCATCGGGGCTTTTCTTCTTGGTCACATGTGTATATACGTATGATTTGATTTCACTTTTTATACATATTTTTTATGCATTGTATTATCTGTCTGAGTTCACATGTATTTGGCCTGTACTAATACCGGAGCTCATAAGAACTACCTCATCACCGACCTTTTAAAAGGTTTACTGTACTGAATAAAGCAAATTTTTCTTTTTTACTCAAATACTTGGTTTTATATCATTTATTGCTGCTAAAAAATCCCACGGGAAAACTATTTTTATTTTTTCAATATCCATATCGGGATGTGCAGCCCTCTCACACATGCATCAGTGTCTATTCAAAGCTGTGTATGTAGTGTAAAAGATGTGGGAGGAGTTAGGGTGGTAAATTTGGCTATAATAATAATAATAATAATATATATGTGAGATAACAATAAGTGGTCATGCTATGCAAGGACACTTAATAACTAAAAAAGCTACAATTTCTGGGGAAATTGTGTGAAGTGTTCTTGCCTCCACCAGTAGTCTACAACTGGAGTGGGCAGAGTAACTGGGTGGAGTGGCTTGAGCAACTGTTGTGTGGTTGGAGTGGCTGGAGTAACTGTGAAAAGTGTTAAAAAGCTTAATATTTTAAAAAGTAGAAATAGTAGAAAAAAATTGAAGTCCCATCATTAGCTGAAAGAGAGGAACAATTTTTTCAAATTTTTTTTTTTTTTTTTTCAAAAATGTTTTTCTTTTTTCAAAATGATTTTTGTTTTCAAAAAATATATATAAATTGTGAAAACTATTAGGACTTAGCCGTGGACATGTGTAGTGGCAGCAGGGATAGCTGAACGTTTTGATATAAGATTTGTGTAGGTGGGCTTGAAAATGAGGGAGTGGTGGCAGTTTAGAAATCATGTCCTTATTTTTCAGATTTTTTCAGCTCCCACTCTAGTTTCGCCATTCATTCCTATGGGACAAATTTTGCCGCAAAAACGATGATATTTCGTGAACCATTTGACGAAACGTTCCACAAAGTAATAGCACACCAATCGGGAACAATCCGCACTTTTCGGTATACTACTTGTCTATGTAGTGTAAAAGCTGTGGGAGGAGTTAGGGTGGTAAATTTGGCTATAATAAGAATAAGAATAATATATATGTGAGATAACAATAAGTGCTCTTGCTATGCAAGACACTTAATATATATGTGAGATAACAATAAGTGCTCTTGCTATGCAAGAACACTTAATAATAATAATAATATATATGTGAGATAACAGTAAGTGCTCTTGCTATGCAAGAACACCTAATAATCACTGCTTCATTCATTGAGGATCTCAATGGCATAGTTAAAAACTGTTAGCAGGTCAGGTAATAGGGCATCCCCATATATTTTATAGATTTCCCCTGGTAGACCATCAGGAGCAGGGGATTTGTTATTGGATAAATTGGTTGTTGCATTCCTCAACATTTCCAATATTATTGGACTCTCCAATATCTCTCTCTTGCTATTAAGTAGTTACATATCCCCCTCCGGATCCTTCGTCCTGCTTTTATAAAGCTCTTGATAAAAAGCCCAAAATACTAATAACAACTTGGAGATTTTGGAAGTTGACTTCCCTTGTTGAGGGGAATCGATTTCCGTTATAAAGGTTATAAGGTTATAAAATGAACGTATTTTAAAAATAGGTTTAAAAGGTCCGAAATAAAATATCTTGAGATGATGTTATGCTACCGGAAATGACACGGACAATTATAACAACAAAGTAGCATACAAAGAAAATATATATATATAAATATAAAAAACATGTGGGTGAACAGGAGAGTGAGGTGAGAATATATGTGGAATAGTTAAAAAGTGGCCAAACCTAAAAATCACTCAAGAAGCAGTTTAAATCGAATTCTACATTTAGGCCCCGAGATACAAAAGTGTCCAAAGTGACTATCCATTTGGATTCTAGTTGGCTTAATATCCTTATTTTGTGGCCTCCTCTCCAATGTCTAGTGTAGGGCTCTATCCCCCAAAACTTCAAGTGGGTGGGATCTTTGTTATGATGTAGTAAAAAATGTTTTGAGATATTGTGTTTGTCAAAGCTATTTATAATGTTCTGTACATGTTCTGTTATTCTAATCTTCAGGGGTCTCTTGGTACGTCCTACATATTGCAGTCCACAACTACATTCTAGCATGTAGACTGCTCCCTCTGCATTGCAATATGAACTCCTTCACATCATATGTATTGCCTGTACTAGTTGAGGTAAATAAAAATTTCTTCTCATTTGGTCGTTTTGTTATTCTACATGCAAAGCAATACTTGCAAGGGTAGAAGCCTTTGCCCGTGAAAAAAGTGAAGCCTTGGGTGGGAAGATCAGGAATATTCTTCACCAATTTATCTCGAAGTGTGGGGGCTCTTCTTTATATGAAGTTAGGTTGCTTGGGGAGTACTCTCTGTAGATGTCGGTTAGGCCCGTTTCACACTGAGGCATTTTTCAGGCGTTTTAGCGCTAAAAATAGCGCTGTAAAAATGCCTGAAATAATCCTGCCCCAGCATTCTCAATGTGAAAGCCCTGAGGGCTTTCACACTGAGGCGTTGTGCTGGCTGTGCGTTGGGAAAAATCCTGCAAATAGCTTTTTTGGAGCATCTTTGGGGCGCATAAAATAGCGCTGTAAAAACGCCTATCCCCATTGAGATGAGTGAGTACCGCGGTAAAAAGCGCGGTAAAAACGCATAGGCGTTAGCGCTATTTTTAAAAATAGCACTAACGCATATGAGTATTTGCCGCGTTTTTAGCGCGTTAGCGCTAAAAATAGTGCTAACGCGGTAAAATTGCGGTAAAAACGCATAGGCGTTAGCGCTATTTTTAATGCAATCGCGGTAAAATCGTTGTAAAAACGCGGTAAAATCGCAACGCCTCAGTGTGAAAGGGGCCTTAGATTTTGTGCAAAATGCACGAACAAGACCTACAGCCTCACTGACCAATGCCAAATGAGTGGATGCCTTACACAAGCACATAGAAAACATTGTGCAGAGAAATCGGCATATTCAGCAATTATATAGTGTGAGGGGGTTAGCTCGGCAGCGGGTGTGTGTGACCCCCGAGATGGGCTCCCCACACAAAAACAGGCCCAGCAAACGGAGGTTGTGGTTTTCAAAATCAAAAAGGTGCGGTTTATTTTCTATTTACAGTGACAAAACACAGCAAAGCAAAAGAAACATAAACAAAATAAATCCTGGTCAACTTGACCTCTGACTAAACATACAGGTTTCCTAACTAACAACTGGGATCAGCCTAGTGCTGTCCTAGTCCCTAAGTCCCTGGTTTTAAATGTCCAAGCAAATAGCCACACAGGCTTTGTCTCACCGCACAGGGGTTCACTCTCCCTAGACAGTCCACACAGGTCTGGTTCCAGGCATGAGCTAACATCTAATGAAGCTGGGAGTTCTTATAGAGGCCTAAATGAGCTGACAAGCTTCAGCTGGTCTCATCAACTCCCTGTCTGCACGACGCCCCACACTCTCCCTAGAGGTATGAGTCATCCATGAGCCCACTAGCCTTATACAACTCTCCACCTAGTTGTATAAGTCGGCGTAAAGCCTGAATCTGGGCGAAATATATCTACCCCCCTGGATGCAACCAGGTGACTTTACCTTCCTGCTGTCACATACCCCCCCTCTTGTTTTAACCTCGGGGTTGGAACACCAGCAATCAGGCATTCATGTACTCGAGACAAAGCATCCACATTCCCCATTTGAACGCCAGGGCGATGCTTTACTGTGAAGTTGAATTCCTGGAGGGCCAGGAACCACCTATTCACTCTTCTATTTGTTTCCTTGTTTTGAGCCATCCACTTTAACGGAGCGTGATCCGTAACCATGTCAAAGTGCCTACCTAGCAGGTAGTACCGAAGGGAATCTAGAGCCCACTTCACCGCTAAACACTCCTTTTCAACGGTGGCGTAATTTACCTCATGGGACTTCAACTTCCTGCTGAGGTAAATGACTGGGTGCTCTTCCCCGTTCCAGACCTGGGACAATACTGCTCCTAACCCCACATCTGACGCATCACTTTGTATGACAAAGTCTTAAGAGAAGTCGGGTGAGTACAACACTGGCTGGCTACATAAGGCTTGTTTCAAGAATTGGAATGCTGCCTCAGCCTCGGGGGTCCATTTAATCATGACCGACCCTTTCCCCTTCGTCAGGTTGGTTAGGGGCACAGCCTTAGAAGCAAAGTGGGGAATGAATCGCCGATAATACCCAGCGATTCCCAGAAAGGCTCGTACCTGCTTCTTGCTGTTGGGACGTGGCCAACTCTGGATGGCCTCGACTTTGTTGAGTTGGGGTTTTATTACTCCCCTCCCAATGGTGTACCCAAGATATTTGGCCTCCTCCTGCCCAATGGTACACTTCTTGGGGTTAGCCGTAAACCCCGCTTCCCGAACAGAGTCCAGGACTGCTTGCACTTTTGGCAGATGTGAGGCCCAATCTGTGCTATGGACAATTACGTCATCTAGGTAAGCCGCAGCATACTCCCGATGGGGCCTCAGCATCTGGTCCATTTTCCGCTGGAATGTGGCCGGCGCATTCTGTAACCCGAACGGCATTCTTTTATATTGGAACGCCCCGTCTGGGGTTACAAATGCGGTTTTCTCTTTGGCCGACTTGGCCAGGGGGATTTGCCAATACCCTTTTGTGAGGTCAAGAGTCGTCATGTATCGGGCTGTTCCCAGCCGGTCGATCAACTCATCTATACGTGGCATGGGGTAGGTGTCAAATTTTGTAACTTTGTTCAACTGACGAAAATCGTTACAAAATCGCCAGCTCCCATCCGGTTTAGGCACCAACACAATGGGACTAGACCAATCACTTTGGGACTCCTCTATCACCCCTAAGTTCAGCATTTTCTGTACTTCCTCCCGTATTGCCTCCCGTCGGGCCTCTGGGATCCGATAGGGTTTTAACTTCACCCTTTCACCGGGCGGGGTAATGATGTCATGCTCTACCCCAGATGTTTGTCCCGGCAGCTCAGAGAATACCTCCTTGTTGCGAAGCACAAACTCCTTAACCTCCTGTTGTTGGGGTTGTGACAAGGTGGCTGCTATTCCAACCTCAGGAATCACGCAACCAGTTTGAGCTGGTGACCAAGTGTCTGCGACTAGGGACTCTCTATCCCTCCAGGCTTTCAACAGATTAACGTGATAGATCTGTTCGGGCTTTCGCCTTCCTGGTTGTCTGACCTTGTAATTCACTTCGCTCACTTTTTCCATTATCTCATAGGGGCCTTGCCATTTGGCAAGGAATTTACTTTCAACCGGGGAAAAGGTACGGGTCTTGGCTCCACGGTTGTACACTCTCTGCTGTGCTAACTGCGCTTGGGCCAAATGTTCCTTCACGATGGGCATTACCTGTGCAATTCGGTCTTGCATCAGGGCGACATGCTCAATCACACTCCTGTGGGGAGAACTCTCACTTTCCCAAGTTTCCTTGGCAATATCCAACAGCCCTCTTGGGTGTCTCCCATACAGTAACTCAAAGGGGGAGAATCCCGTAGAGGATTGGGGCACCTCCCTAATAGCAAACATCAGATAAGGAAGTAGACAGTCCCAATCCTTTCCATCTCTATCCACCACTTTCTTCAACATTTGTTTTAGGGTTTTGTTGAATCTTTCAACCAGCCCATCGGTTTGGGGGTGATACACAGATGTACGTAATTGCGTCACTTTGAACAATTTACACAGCTCCTTCATAACCCGGGACATAAAGGGTGTACCTTGGTCCGTAAGCAGTTCTTTACAAATACCCACCCGGCTAAACACAAGAGATAGCTCTTTGGCTATGGTTTTGGCCGAGGTATTTCGGAGAGGGATCGCTTCTGGATAACGGGTGGCATAGTCCATTATAACTAATATGTACTGGTGCCCCCTAGCAGACTTGATTATAGGACCTACCAAATCCATGGCGATCCTCTCAAACGGGACCTCAATGATGGGTAGAGGGACCAGCGGGCTACGGAAATGTGGCATCGGGGCCGACCTCTGACACACAGGGCAGGAGGAACAATAATTTTCTATGTCCTTCATCACCCCCGGCCAATAGAATCTCTGTAATACCCTCTCTCGGGTTTTCTCTGTCCCCAGATGACCTCCAAGAATGTGCCCATGGGCCAACTCCAACACCAACTTCCTGTAAGGTTTGGGCACCACAAGCTGCTCAACGGTTTCTTCTGCCCTTTTTGCCACCCGATACAGTAGGTCCTTCTCTACGCTGAAGTATGGGTAAGTGCAGGTATTATCTGGGTTCACTAACTCGCCATCTATTTTCACTACGTTTTCCCGTGCCTTTATTAGGGCGGGGTCTTTCAACTGTTCTGTGGCAAAGTTTTCCCTGTGAACCTCAAGATCAGATAGACAAAGGCGTAGGGGTCTGTGAAATATGTACATCCATGGTACTTTGGCGACGACACTGCTGTAGTTGGGTCAGCATTTGAGCATTTTCAGAAGAAGGATTAATTCTAGGTAATGGTGTATTAGGTTCACCTTGCACAGGACCACCTGTTGTAACCGATAAAGGGTTGGGGCCCTGTGTTTGGGAACTAAGTATTTGAATTGCTTGAAGTGCAGTATCCCCCATATATCGTGTTTGTGCAGAAGCTCCCTCAGTATTGGATAGTAAGTTAGTCTGTGTTGCATTAAGTTGTAATAGAGCAGTATCAACAGTAGGGGGAAGTTTCTTAGAGACATATGGTGTATGTGACCCACCACCAAGATCCCGCTTACGTGTTCCAGAATTAGCAAAAGGGTGCGTTGTGTTTATTTTGTTTCTTATAGATGATATCTTTGGTAATTTTAGATACAAAATCTTTTATTTCCTGCCAACGTTTGGTATATTGGGCATGACTTTTAATGTATTCATGAGTAGATTGTAGAGCCACAATATCCTGATCCAGAATGATCAGTTCGGATTGGTATTGTGTAACTAGAAGTTTCATCAACTCTGTGCTACATGATGTCAAGTTTTCTTCCCAAAGGACTTTAAACTCTGGGGTGACGTTTTGAAAAGATGGAAAAACCTGAACTCTTAGGCCCAAAGGGCTAATATTTTCCCGTATGTATTTATTCAAAAATTCAATATGCCAATATAAGTTGGCCTTCTTCTTGAGAAAGCGTTTCATTTTGGCCATAAATTGGTTGATCCCAATTTCCTGTTCGTTATCCACATTACATTTGGTCTGAATTTCAGACATGTAGCCAGACCAAGCTGCACCTACAAAGTCCATAGTCAAATTTCCTCTTCTCAAGAAAGATTATCAAATAATATAAGGGGAAAAAGAAGGGGGAAAAAACAAAGGGTAATTATGGTACCAGACTTGAAAAAAATGGGTGGAGATTTTCATCATATTAATGAGGTAAATATTGGTAAAAACCACTACCTAGTCAGTAGACTAGGATGCCCGGGTGTTCCCACCCTAAAGTTTATGAAAAGGAATTTAATTGTATCTTAGCACATAGTGGTACTGTGGATACATAATAAGCGTGTGCCGCGTCCTATAGTTATAGAGAAAGGAATTGTGGGGGACTTTGGACTTTATAGGCACAAATTAAACAGGATGCAATTATGAAAAAATATAACAATTTTATTAATTTACAAAAAGTAACATTAAAAAGATTTTCTAAAAACCATTTAAGCAATTATATGTATGGGCCGACCAGGTACAATCACTGAGGGATACAAAATATACAATAACAGTAGGGTCTATAGGAGAATGATTCTCCGAATACCGTAGGGTCCAAACGGTTAGCTGGATACCGACAATGAAGGCTAGAATTGTAGTACCCAGTAGGTCCACAGCTTTAACAAGTTTCGCGTGAAAACACGCTTCTTCAGAAAGCAACAGCATACAAAGCTAATAAAATAGAACTGACCAGGAACTGTTTTGTTTTCAAAGAGTCCCACTTCCTCCAGGTACAGGGTGTGGCTATGGGCACATCTTGTGCCCCGGCCTACGCCAACCTGTACCTGGGGGGGTGGGAACGAGCTCTTTTTTCGGATGAGCTGTTGTCGATGTACACTGGCCACGCACTTTGCTGGCTAAGGTACATCGACGACATTTTCATCATCTGGACGGGCACTCCTACCATACTCCAGACATTTATTGAGATTCTCAATGACAACTGCTATAATCTTAAATTTACCTTTTCATATGACACCCACTGTATCACTTTTCTAGATTTAAAAATCTCTAAAGATACCAACGGCTGTTTGGCTTCGACGCTGTTTCGGAAAGAAACAGCTGGAAACACTATTCTACATGCAACCAGTGCCCATCCTGTAAGCCTAATCCGAAGCATACCCTATGCACAATATCTAAGGCTACGCTGGAATTGTACACATACCAGAGATTTTATAGTAAGGCAAGTTTTTACGTGACCGTCTTAGAGCACGAGGTTACACTAAATCTCTTCTACGAAAGGCCTACAACAAGGCCCTACGCCAGTCGTGTAACTCGTTACTCTACAAGACAAAAACCAATAAGACGGATCAGGTGGTTAGATTTATTACTAGATACTCTAGCCAACACGGTGAATTGCGTAATGTACTAACTAACAACTGGTCACTTTTGACAGAGGACCCCATCCTTGCAAAATACTTACACAGCAAACCTGACATCACATTTAGAAGGTCACGTTCATTACGTGACAAATTGACTTCGAGTCATTATTTGCCTCTATGTAACCCTAAGGACTTGCCTAATGGCATTACCAAATGCGGTAAGTGCGCATTTTGCCCTTGGATTAATAATGGTACTAGTTTCGTACTCCCCAATGGGGAAACGTTTACACCCAATTTCCATGCCAATTGTGAGACGCAAGGTCTAGTATATCTAATGTCCTGTCAGTGCAAGGCTTTCTATGTGGGCAAAACTATCCGACAATTTCGTGCCCGCATTAAAGATCACGTATGCTATTCAGCAGGAGGCAAAATGGTGACCTCTGTTAGTAGACATCTAGATCTCTACCATAGGTTTGATACATCTTTGATATCTTTCATAGCTCTTGCAGTGATCCCTCGTGATCCACGAGGAGGTAACTGGGGCGAACAGATACTTTGCAAAGAAACTTTATGGATAGAACGCCTTAATGCACTATGTGCCCTGGGTATCAATGAAGCTCATTCTTACAAACCGTTTCTGTAACTCAATATATCTTAGGCAATACCTATGCTTGCTATTTGCATGCTACTAACATTCATTTCAATGTCCTCTGAATCCCATTCCCACTCCTGTCATCCCCCCGTTTTCCCTTCCCTTGACAACGGTTTACTACACAATTGTATCCTTATTCCATCAGCTTTCCTTCTACCTTCATGGTCTCTTTTCTCTCTTCTCCCTTCAGAATCTGGGGAAAAATTATATAATTTTCTATCGTTACCTTCTTATCTATATTGTGTATATGTGCTATTACAGTCCAACATATATCCGCTATGTCGGTTTACTGCGATAGACATATTGCTGTGTCTGCTATGACGGCCACTTAAATTGAGATTTGAAATATATCGGTTTTTTGATTTTTATAATGGTATCATTAGATATGTCTCTGTTTACTGTCTATTTTGCTTGGAACAGTCATGCCGACCGGTATTCTCCATTACGGTACTGGACATGCTTCTCATGATCCTTGGACTCAATCCTTCATGCGGCCGCCCAGCGTCATCTACACACCTCTTATCCCCTTCCCTCCCCCTCCCTTTCCTTGAGGTTGATGACGCATTCATGTATCCTTCGAGAGCGTCTCCCTTGCTCTCGACTGGTTGCCTGGTTACCTTGTGCTTACGTGGAGTCCGCCGGTCATGGGCTCCTCCCATCGAATGGGCGGCTCTCGTCGCACTTGGTGTGTGGCCGACGCCGGTGACGTCACTCCGCCTTGACGGACTGACTCATCAGCGACGGGACATGGCTACTTAAACACGCTGTTTCCAGCGTGTCAACTAGGTCACACAATATCATTGCCCGTTTGCTCCGTTGCCAGCCGCGCCGATATTACAGGTACACATCTCTCAGCTTTGCTTTTCTTGTGATACCCATTCCTGCTTTAACATAGTCGTTCTAGGCTAATGTTTGTGCCCTTACAGGGCTCTGTTGTTTCTCCACACCTGTTTTGCAACTTCCTATACCACTCGCATACCATTCATTTCCTTGCTACCATTCAGGCTAACTGCTAGCCACTTATTCAATGGTAAGGATACACTTTTTTATCTTTTAGTTTTATGCATCCTGCTTAGCTGCAATTATTACCCTTTTGAATTTAACTGTTATTAGTATATTGACGGTCTCCCTTCTTTTTATCATCTTTTTGTTTTCAATAGTGAATATATATATCTCCCAACCAGTGTGGTTTATCCATTGACAACTGGACATTGCGGCTCGTATAATTCCCGCTAATCATATATGATATATATATCCCCTCTTTATCAGTTTACTATCAACCGGTTGGAGGCCATCAGAATTTTTGGTCTATTACCAATCTAGTCTCACCCCAGCGATTTAGGGTGAGTACCATATTATACACACTGCTATTACAGGCATACTTTGTATATCAATCAGCTCATTCAAACTATTTCTGTTTTAGCTTAACAACTATCTGGCTTGTGCCTCACCATCGGCTCGGCTGGCATCGGTTCTAACTGGCAATTCTACCCCTTATTTTCATTCCCTCCCACACCTTACCTTCCCCCACTCTCCCCTCCCCTCTCGTCCTTTTCCCATGTCTTATCCTCTGCCCTAGATTTGTTACTTTCCCCCCTCTCCCTTCCCTCCCTACCTTCCCCCACCTTCCCTTCCCATTCCAATAGTCCTCAGTCCACCCTGGTAGGGCTTCTGTAATGATATTGGATTTTACTCCAGTGACATTCAAATGTAAAGACTTCTGAGTGTGAGTATTACTTACCAAGTAGTTGTCCAGTTATCTTTTCAATACTTTACCTACTTTTCCATCTTTATGGTTATACTATATGCTCCATCGAGCACCCCAATTAAACTATATATTTACCAAATTCCTTTTGTCTATAATATGTACATATCAATTGTTTTATTGTTTACCATGCCCCCATGATTGGTTTGCGTCCTTATGGACTATGTGCCTTCATGTCCTCTTGCTGTCCTGTGAGCTGCTGTCCGGCCGACTAGTTCCTTTTTTCTTTTTATGTATATTTTTATGTACTGTTACTTATACAAGCATCCATTAGGTAACCATGATATTTCTAATACATTGTATTTCTATTTTATTCGCTTTGTATGCTGTTGCTTTCTGAAGAAGCGTGTTTACACGCGAAACTTGTTAAAGCTGTGGACCTACTGGGTACTACAATTCTAGCCTTCACTGTCGGTATCTAGCTAACCGTTTGGACCCTACGGTATTCGGAGAATCATTCTCCTATAGACCCTACTGTTATTGTATACTTTGTATCCCTCAGTGATTGTACCTGGTCGGCCCATACATATAATTGCTTAAATGGTTTTTAGAAAAACTTTTTAATGTTACTTTTTGTAAATTAATAAAATTGTTATATTTTTTCATAATTGCATCCTGTTTAATTTGTGCCTATAAAGTCCAAAGTCCCCCACAATTCCTTTCTCTATAACTATAGGACGCGGCACACGCTTATTATGTATCCACAGTACCACTATGTGCTAAGATACAATTAAATTCCTTTTCATAAACTTCAGGGTGGGAACACCCGGGCATCCTAGTCTACTGACTAGGTAGTGGTTTTTACCAATATTTACCTCATTAATATGATGAAAATCTCCACCCATTTTTCTCAAGTCTGGTACCATAATTACCCTTTGTTTTTTTCCCCCTTCTTTTTCCCCTTATATTATTTGATAATCTTTCTTGAGAAGAGGAAATTTGACTATGGACTTTGTAGGTGCAGCTTGGTCTGGCTACATGTCTGAAATTCAGACCAAATGTAATGTGGATAACGAACAGGAAATTGGGATCAACCAATTTATGGCCAAAATGAAACGCTTTCTCAAGAAGAAGGCCAACTTATATTGGCATATTGAATTTTTGAATAAATACATACGAGAAAATATTAGCCCTTTGGGCCTAAGAGTTCAGGTTTTTCCATCTTTTCAAAACGTCACCCCAGAGTTTAAAGTCCTTTGGGAAAAAAACTTGACATCATGTAGCACAGAGTTGATGAAACTTCTAGTTACACAATACGAATCCGAACTGATCATTCTGGATCAGGATATTGTGGCTCTACAATCTACTCATGAATACATTAAAAGTCATGCCCAATATACCAAACGTTGGCAGGAAATAAAAGATTTTGTATCTAAAATTACCAAAGATATCATCTATAAGAAACAAAATAAACTCTCTAAGGACAGATTAGCATTTATGGAGGGTTTTGCCTACCGCTGGCAGGCACCAGCCCAACATAAAGGCTCGATATCTAATTTCCGTATACCTAGAAATCGTGATAGTAACTTTACTACTGATGACGATACTGAATCTGACTCTTCCTCTTTTTTCCCCTCGCAGCCTTCCTCTAGACGTGGTAACACAACGCACCCTTTTGCTAATTCTGGAACACGTAAGCGGGATCTTGGTGGTGGGTCACATACACCATATGTCTCTAATAAACGTCCCCCTACTGTTGATTCTGCTCTATTACAACTTAATGCAACACAGACTAACTTACTATCCAATACTGAGGGAGCTTCTGCACAAACACGATATATGGGGGATACTGCACTTCAAGCAATTCAAATACTTACTTCCCAAACACAGGGCCCCAACCCTTTATCGGTTACAACAGGTGGTCCTGTGCAAGGTGAACCTAATACACCATTACCTAGAGTTAATCCTTCTTCTGAAAATGCTCAAATGCTGACCCAACAACAGCAGTGTCGTCGCCAAAGTACCATGGATGTACATATTTCACAGACCCCTACGCCTTTGTCTAATTTTCAGTTGCTTCCCACCCACCTCCCACCCCCTTAATACCTAGTCTGGACGTCATTAATTTGACTCCGTACTTCTTTTCCTCAGATGAATTTGATGTTCTGAGACTTGGTCTCAGTTTTTGTCCATCCATGAATTTGGACAAATATGAAACCATCAAAGATTTATATTTGTTTTCACGTAATCTAACCTACAAATTCCTCTTTGATGGGGATCGTGGACGTGCTATTCAGGATAAACGTATTTCCGAACAAGTAAAACACTTTACAATGGAAGATTTTAGAACCCTGAGAGATCTTATGTTACTATTAGATGAAAATGAGCCTACTGTTACACAAACTTCCGACATTACTAGTATTCCTGTACAAATAGGCGTCCAAAATACCAAGAAATTCAAATTGAAATCTCAGAGATTTCCTGATCTAGCTTCCAACTCCAATATTTGGGCCTTCTTGCTGAGCACCATAAATGATATCAAACAATTACAAATTTCCTCTTTGATTCCGAATCTTTCACCTATTCAAACACAAGCTATTTTCCACCTACAAAACCATCCAGACTTGGAAATTAAGGCAGCCGACAAAGGTGGCAATGTGGTACTGATGACCAAGTCCAACTATGAGACTATGGCATTTAACATCCTTCGAAATAAAGAATGGTATAGAGGAATTAATGAGACCCTCATTAATCAATTTAAAACTGAATATTTGGATATCATTGGTTCTGCTCACCAAGACGGCCTAATAGATTTAGATCTATACAACTTTTTGAATACACGTAACCCCAGACTGGCCACCTTCTACGCTCTTCCTAAAATTCACAAGCACCCTTCCCTTCCCCCTGGCAGACCAATCATTTCAGGGATTGGTTCCTTGACTGAGAATGCCAGTAGATTTGTTGACTCCATCCTTATGCCCCACGTGCTTGAACTTCCGTCCTATACCCGCGACACCTTGGACCTAGTTAAACAGATAGAAGATATGGTCGTCCCTCCTGATGCCCTGCTCGTGACTTTGGATGTGGAGGCTTTGTACTCCAGCATCCCTCACGAGCAGGGCATCCGGATGGTTTGTACCTTTCTTCGGGAACAGGACCATTATCACTGGGATTTCTGCGAGTTTGTCATCTCACTGTTAAGATTTATTCTGACCAACTACTGTTTTGTTTTCAAAAAGTCCCACTTCCTCCAGGTACAGGGTGTGGCTATGGGCACATCTTGTGCCCCGGCCTACGCCAACCTGTACCTGGGGGGGTGGGAACGTGCTCTTTTTTCGGATGAGCTGTTGTCGATGTACACTGGCCACGCACTTTGCTGGCTAGCTGGCTAAGGTACATCGACGACATTTTCATCATCTGGACGGGCACTCCTACCCTACTCCAGACATTTATTGAGATTCTCAATGACAACTGCTATAATCTTAAATTTACCTTTTCATATGACACCCACTGTATCACTTTTCTAGATTTAAAAATCTCTAAAGACACCAACGGCTGTTTGGCTTCGACGCTGTTTCGGAAAGAAACAGTTGGAAACACTATTCTACATGCAACCAGTGCCCATACTGTAAGCCTAATCCGAAGCATACCCTATGCACAATATCTAAGGCTACGCCGGAATTGTACACATACCAGAGATTTTATAGTACAGGCAAGTTTTTTGCGTGACCGTCTTAGAGCACGAGGTTACACTAAATCTCTTCTACGAAAGGCCTACAACAAGGCCCTACGCCAGTCGCGTAACTCGTTACTCTACAAGACAAAAAACAATAAGACGGATCAGGTGGTTAGATTTATTACTAGATACTCTAGCCAACACGGTGAATTGCGTAATGTACTAACTAACAACTGGTCACTTTTGACAGAGGACCCCATCCTTGCAAAACACTTACACAGCAAACCTGACATCACATTTAGAAGGTCACATTCATTACGTGACAAATTGACTTCGAGTCATTATTTGCCTCTATGTAACCCTAAGGACTTGCCTAATGGCATTACCAAATGTGGTAAGTGCGCATTTTGCCCTTGGATTAATAATAGTACTAGTTTCGTACTCCCCAATGGGGAAACGTTTACACCCAATTTCCATGCCAATTGTGAGACGCAAGGTCTAGTATATCTAATGTCCTGTCAGTGCAAGGCTTTCTATGTGGGCAAAACTATCAATTTCGTGCCCGCATTAACCACTTAAGCCCCGGACCATTTGGTAGCTAGAGGACCAGAGGTGAATTCAGAATTTTGCACTGCGCTGCTTTAACTGTAAATTGTGCGGACATGCAATGTTGTACCCAAACGAAATTTGCGTCCTTTTCTTTCCACAAATAGAGCTTTCTTTTAATGGTATTTGATTGCCTCTGCGATTTTTATTTTTTGCGATATAAACGGAAAAAGACCGAAAATTTTGAAAAAAAATGATATTTTCTACTTTTTGTTATAAGAAAAATCGAATAAACTCAATTGTAGTCATACATTTAGGCCAAAATGTATTCAGCCACATGTTTTTAGTAAAAAAAATGTCAATAAGCGTATATTTATTGGTTTGCGCAAAAGTTATAGAGTTTACAAACTAGGGTACATTTTCTGAAATTTACACAGCTTTAAATTTATGACTGCCTATCTCATTTCTTGAGGTGCTAAAATGACAGGGCAGTACAAAACCCCCACAAATGACCCCATTTTGGAAAGTAGACACCCCAAGGAAATTGCTGAGAGGCATGTTGAGCCCATTGAATTTTTTATTTTTTTGTCCCAAGTGATTGAATAATGACTAAAAAAAAAAAAAAAAATACAAAAAGTTGTCACTAAATGATATATTGCTCACACATGCCATGGTTATATGTGGAATTTCACCCCAAAATACATTTTGCTGCTTCTCCTGAGTACGGGGATACCACATGTGTGGGACTTTTTGGGAGCCTAGCCGCGTACGGGACCCCGGAAACCAAGTACCGCCTTCAGGATTTCTAAGGGCGCAAATTTTTGATTTCACTCCTCACTACCTATCACAGTTTCGAAGGCCATAAAATGCCAAAATAGCACAAAACCCCCCCAAATGACCCCATTTTAGAAAGTAGACACCCCAAGGAAATTGCTGAGAGGCCTGTTGAGCCCATTGAATATATTTTTTTTGTCCCAAGTGATTGAATAATGACAAAAAAAAAAAATTACAAAAAGTTGTCACTAAATGATATATTGCTCACACATGCCATGGTTATATGTGGAATTACACCCCAAAATACATTTTTCTGCTTCTCCTGAGTACGGGGATACCACATGTGTGGGACTTTTTAGGAGCCTAGCCGCGTACGGGACCCCGAAAACCAAGCACCGCCTTCAGGATTTCTAGGCACAAATTTTTGATTTCACTCCTCACTACCTATCACAGTTTCGAAGGCCATAAAATGCCAAAATCGCACAAAACCCCCCCAAATGACCCCATTTTGGAATATAGACACCCCAAGCTATTTGCTGAGAGGAATGGCGAGTATTTTACAGCTCTCATTTGTTTTTGAAAATGAAGAAAGAATATATATATATATATTTTTTCAATTTTCAAAACTTTGTGACAAAAAGCGAGATCTGCAAAATACTCACAATACCTCTCAGCAAATAGCTTGGGGTGTCTACTTTCCAAAATGGGGTCATTTGGGGGGGTTTGTGCTATCTGGGCATTCCATGGCCTCCGAAACTGTGATAGGCAGTGAGAAGTGAAATCAAAAATTAACACCCTTAGAAAGCCTGAAGGCGGTGCTTGGTTTTTGGGGTCCCGTACGTGGCTAGGCTCCCAAAAAGTCTCACACATGTGGTATCCCCGTACTCAGGAGAAGCAACAGAATGTATTTTGGGGTGTAATTCCACATATGCCCATGGCATGTTTGAGCAATATATCATTTAGTGACAACTTTGTGCAATAAATAAAATAAATTGTCGTTTTTCCGCAACTTGTGTCAACATATAAAATATTCCATGGACTCAACATGCCTCTCAGTATATAGCTTGGGGTGTCTACTTTCCAAAATGGGGTCATTTGTGGGGGTTTTGAAATGTTCTGGCATTTTATACACAACATTAGGAAGCTTACATCCACTCTTCTAACCACTTGAAGACAAAGCCCTTTTTGACACTTTTTGTTTACATGAAAACATTTTTTTTTTGCAAGAAAATTATGTTGAACCCCCAAACATTATATATATTTTTAAAGCAAAGGCCCTACAGATTAAAATGGTGGGTGTTGCATTTTTTTTTCTACACAGTATTTGCGCAGCGATTTTTCAAACGCATTTTTTGGGTTAAAAAATACACTTTTTTTAATTTTAATGCACTAAAACACACTATATTGCCCAAATGTTTGATGAAATAAAAAAGATGATCTTAGGCCGAGTACATAGATACCAAACACGACATGCTTTAAAATTTCGCACAAACGCGCATTGGCGACAAACTACATACATTTTTAAAAGCCTTTACAGGTTACCCCAGTAGATTTACAGAGGAGGTCTACTGCTAAAATGATTGCCCTCGATCTGACCTTCGCGGTGATACCTCACATGCATGGTGCAATTGCTGTTTACATATGACGCCAGACCGACGCTTGCGTTCGCCATTGGGCAAGAGCAGGGCAGGACAGGGGTGCTTTTTTTTTTTTTCTTTTTTTTTTTATTATTAATTTTGCTTTTTTATTTTATTTTTAAATTGTTCCTTCCAAGTATTTTTTTTTTTTTATAATTTTTATTGTTATCTCAGGGAATGTAAATATCCCCTATGATAGCAATAGGTAGTGACAGGTACTCTTTTTTTGAAAAAACTGGGGTCTTCTAGACCCTAGATTTTTCCTCTGCCCTCAAAGCATCTGACCACACCAAGATCGGTGTGATAAAATGCTTTCCCAATTTCCCAATGGCGCTTTTTATATCCGGGGGGGGGCATTCCCTCCCACTGCTTGTAAAAGCAGTCCAGAGGCTAATTAGCCGCTAGGATTGCTTTTACATGAAAGCCGGCCGCAGGCTGAAAAGAATGATACCAAGATGATACCTAAACCCACAGGCATCATTCTGGTATAAACATTCAAAGTCCAGCAACATACCAGTACGTTGCTGGTCCTTGTTGGACATGTATTGTAATCTTTTTATTTCATGCAGCCAGTTGGCTGAACGAAAAAAGAGATTGATCGGTGGGTATGCCCACCATTAGAATACCGCCCTTCATCCACCCACTTCCAATGATGGGCATAGACGCACCATTTATATATGCCGAAGCATGGGGGCATCCTCCCGCAAAAAAGTTATGCCGCACACACATGGTCGGACTTTTCCACGGGCAAGCCTCCGTCGGAATTTCGACCGTATGTACGCGGCATTAGGAGCAAAATCGCTCCTCTGCCCCTGCTGCCCCAATGCTTCGGCATATTTTCTTTTTTTTTTTAACTGTGGTGGTGAAATCACCTCCTACAGCACTGGAGTCACAGGGATCAGGCCTGTCTCTGCGAACGCTGCAGTTATGTGTGTTTTCGTTTTGTAAGTGACAGTGATCGATCGATACTGCACTTGGGTGGCCTGGGCTGGACGGAGGGGCAAAACGCAGGTGCCAGCAGGTATCTGGGCTGATCCCACTAACACTGCATTTTTGGGAACCCTAAACTGCTGGGGACGCTAGTATAGATCTGATCAGATCAGATATTGATCTGTTCAGATACTATACCACTAAGGGGGGTGTATGCTTCACGTGTGGGTGTTAGCGTTACTGGCACTAACCTGACGCTGCCTGGGGTGTGACTCAGACCCTCTCTGACGCTAAAACCTAATTGATATCACCCGCCGGGCGATCAGGGGGTTAAACCTTTATTGGGTTATATACACGGCGGGTGCCCTGACACTATAAAAAGCAAACTAACTAACCAGCGTCACCCGTAACACTTATATGGTGATCACTGGTGAAAGGGTTAACTAGGGGCAATCAGGGGGTTAAAACCTTTATTAGATAATATATGGGGTACCTGACGCTATAAAAACCTGCGGCGAACCTAAAAAAAATTACCAGCTACCGATCTGCATCACCGACACTAAGACAGCGTTTAGAAAAACGATTGCTTAGCGACAGTGGTGATGGGGGTGAAAGGGTTACCTGGGGGGGGCGATCAAGGGGGTTAAACCTTTATTAGATAATATATTGGGGTACCTGACGCTATAAAAACCTGCGGCGAACCTAAAAAAAATTACCGGCTACCTATCTGCATCACTGACGCTAAGACAGCGATCAGAAAAATGATCGCTAAGCGACAGTGGTGATAGGCGGTGAAAGGGTTATCTGGGGGGTGATCAGGGGGTTAAACCTTTATTAGGGGGGGTTAGGGGGCTACACTGGACCTAAGACTAAACTTTGGTGACACTTTTACAGTCACAAATGTCACTGATTGCAGTGATCACTAAATAAATGGTCACTGCAATCAGTGACACTGTGACTGGGGGCTGGGGTGGTGATCTGGGGTGTCTGGGGGGGCGATTTATGTCCCTATGTGTCCTGGTGTCAGTGTAGTGTTGTGTGCACTGACCTGATATCTTCTCTTGTACGGCGCTCGGTATATGTGAGCGCCGCTCCAGAGATGACATCACTTCCTCCTGCTCCCTCTGTCTGACACAGACAGAGGGGGCATTTCCATTCGCCGGGAGCGATCGCGAGGGGGTGGCCAGAAACGAATGGCTGCCCCCTCATCCCGGAACGCTCCCGGACACTTAGCCACCGCTCACTGTACAGAAGGGGGGTCCGATTGGACCCCCCAACTGTACAAAGGCAATCACGTATGCTCTACATGATTGTGCCTGTCTGTGCCATTCTGCCGACGTATATATACAGTGAGCGGTCGTTAAGTGGTTAAAGATCACGTATACTATTCAGCAGGAGGCAAAATGGTGACCTCTGTTAGTAGACATCTAGATCTCTACCATAGGTTTGATACATCTTTGATATCTTTCATAGCTCTTGCAGTGATCCCTCGTGATCCACGAGGAGGTAACTGGGACAAACAGATACTTTGCAAAGAAACTTTATGGATAGAACGCCTTAATGCACTATGTGCCCCGGGTATCAATGAAGCTCATTCTTACAAACCGTTTCTGTAACTCAATATATCTTAGGCAATACCTATGCTTGCTATTTGCATTCTACTAACATTCATTTCAATGTCCTCTAAATCCCATTCCCACTCCTGTCATCCCCCCCGTTTTCCCTTCCCTTGACAACTGTTTACTGCACAATTGCATCCTTATTCCATCAGCTTTCCTTCTACCTTCATGGTCTCTTTTCTCTCTTCTCCCTTCAAAATCTGGGGAAAAATTATATAATTTTCTATCGTTACCTTCTTATCTATATTGTGTATATGTGCTATTACAGTCCGACATATGTCCGCTATGTCGGTTTACTGCGATAGACATATTGCTGTGTCTGCTATGACGGCCACTTAAATTGAGATTTGAAATATATGGGTTTTTTGATTTTTATAATGGTATCATTAGATATGTTTCTGTTTACTGTCTATTTTGCTTGGAACAGTCATGCCAACCGGTATTCTCCATTACGGCACTGGACATGCTTCTCATGATCCTTGGACTCAATCCTTCATGCGGCCGCCCAGCGTCATCTACACACCTCTTATCCCCTTCCCTCCCCCTCCCTTTCCTTGAGGTTGATGACGCATCCATGTATCCTTCGAGAGCGTCTCCCTTGCTCTCGACTGGTTGCCTGGTTACCTTGTGCTTACGTGGAGTCCGCCGGTCATGGGCTCCTCCCATCGAATGGGCGGCTCTCGTCGCACTTGGTGTGTGGCCGACGCCGGTGACGTCACTCCGCCTTGACGGACTGACTCATCAGCGACGGGACATGGCTACTTAAACACGCTGTTTCCAGCGTGTCAACTAGGTCACACAATATCATTGCCCATTTGCTCCGTTGCCAGCCGCGCCGATATTACAGGTACACATCTCTCAGCTTTGCTTTTCTTGTGATACCCATTCCTGCTTTAACATAGTCGTTCTAGGCTAATGTTTGTGCCCTTACAGGGCTCTGTTGTTTCTCCACACCTGTTTTGCAGCTTCCTATACCACTTGCATACCATTCATTTCCTTGCTACCATTCAGGCTAACTGCTAGCCACTTATTCAATGGTAACGATACACTTTTTTATCTTTTTGTTTTATGCATCCTGCTTAGCTGCAATTATTACCCTTTTGAATTTAACTGTTATTAGTATATTGACGGTCTCCCTTCTTTTTATCATCTTTTTGTTTTCAATAGTGAATATATATATCTCCCAACCAGTGTGGTTTATCCATTGACAACTGGACATTGCGGCTCGTATAATTCCCGCTAATCATATATGATATATATATCCCCTCTTTATCAGTTTACTATCAACCGGTTGAAGACCATCAGAATTTTTGGTCTATTACCAATCTAGTCTCACCACAGCGATTTAGGGTGAGTACCATATTATACACACTGCTATTACAGGCATACTTTGTATATCAATCAGCTCATTCAAACTATTTCTGTTTTAGCTTAACAACTATCTGGCTTGTGCCTCACCATCGGCTCGGCTGGCATCGGTTCTAACTGACAATTCTACCCCTTATTTTCATTCCCTCCCACACCTTACCTTCCCCCACTCTCCCCTCCCCTCTCGTCCTTTTCCCATGTCTTATCCTCTGCCCTAGCTTTGTTCTTTTCCCCCCTCTCCCTTCCCTCCCTACCTTCCCCCACCTTCCCTTCCCATTCCAATAGTCCTCAGTCCACCCTGGTAGGGCTTCTGTAATGATTTTGGATTTTACTCCAGTGACATTCAAATGTAAAGACTTCTGAGTGTGAGTATTACTTACCAAGTAGTTGTCCAGTTATCTTTCTCAATACTTTTCCTACTTTTCCATCTTTATGGTTATACTATATGCTCCATCGAGCACCCCAATTAAACTATATATTTACCAAATTCCTTTTGTCTATAATATGTACATATCAATTGTTTTATTGTTTACCATGCCCCCATGATTGGTTTGCGTCCTTATGGACTATGTGCCTTCATGTCCTCTTGCTGTCCTGTGAGCTGCTGTCCGGCTGACTAGTTCCTTTTTTCTTTTTATGTATATTTTTATGTACTGTTACTTATACAAGCATCCATTAGGTAACCATGATATTTCTAATACATTGTATTTCTATTTTATTAGCTTTGTATGCTGTTGCTTTCTGAAGAAGCGTGTTTTCACGCGAAACTTGTTAAAGCTGTGGACCTACTGGGTACTACAATTCTAGCCTTCACTGTCGCTATCTAGCTAACCGTTTGGACCCTACGGTATTCGGAGAATCATTCTCCTATAGACCCTACTGTTATTGTATACTTTGTATCCCTCAGTGATTGTACCTGGTCGGCCCATACATCTTTTTAATGTTACTTTTTGTAAATTAATAAAATTGTTATATTTTTTCATAATTGCATCCTGTTTAATTTGTGCCTATAAAGTCCAAAGTCCCCCACAATTCCTTTCTCTATAACTATAGGACGCGGCACACGCTTATTATGTATCCACAGTACCACTATGTGCTAAGATACAATTAAATTCCTTTTCACATATGTGAGGGGCTCCAGAATAGTTTTTCCGGATGGAGAAAACTATTTTTTTTGTTTTCTCCGGGTTTAATTCCCGGATTAGGGTCTGGAGTCCGGAGGCTTCATAGAGATTTGGGTGGGTCAAAGCCTCTACCCCTGTGCCCCTGTGCACAGGTCTTACCCGATTGCCGCCCTCAGCCTGCTGCTGACTTACTGCCATCATGCCTTTGCCTGCCGCATGAAGGGACCACACCACTGCCTGCTACCTGGACTATGCAAATAATTAGCTGTAGCAAGAGGCAGTATGTTTATGAAGGGCTGGAGAGCGGTGGGTAACAGTGAACCAGGACCAATAATATGGCTGTGCTGGCTGTCTCTGCCTGGACAATTTCTATGGACAAATGCTTTGACTGTGCTGACAATATCCTTGTGCTGACCATAGACAATATTCCTCCCTCTTACCAGGATAATTACTATTGCTGTCGCTAAGCACATCCCGACTGCTGCCTGGACCAGTGCTCTTTTCTGTGGACACTACTAAAAGCACAGGTAATACTTTTTTTTACCCTTTCCGCAATAGAATTTATTTTGGATTGTAATTCTTGGTATGTACATGCTATGTGTTAGAAATATGAAGGGCCTTCAAAAATGATAGGTTGCCAGGAAATTATATATGTAATGTATGCTCCTAGAACGCCTGATGGTGCTACTATGTGGCCAAGCTGTATAAAAGTCTCACACATGTGGTATCCCCATACTCAGGAGTAGCAGAATGTATTGTGGGGTGTAATTTTTGCTATGTATTTGCTATGTGTTAGAAATATCTTATAAATGGACAACTTTGTGTAAATAAAATGCATTTTCATTTTTTTTCCACATTTTCCAAAAACTTCTGGAAAAAAAATAACCGTTCAAAAGACTCATTATGCCTCATAGATTATACGTTGGGGTGTTAGCTTTCCAAAATGGGGTAATTTTGTGGGCAATTCCATTGTCCTGGTGCTCCAGGGCCTTCAAAAGTGTAATACATGGTTGAGAAATTAGATGTGCAATTTATGCTCGTAGATCGCCTGATTGTGCTACTTCAATGTTGGGCCTTTGTCTGTGGCCAGGCTGTGTAAAAGTTCCACACATGTGGTATCCCCATACTCAGGAGGAATAGCAGAATGTATTTTGGGGTGTCATGTTTGCTATGTATTTGCTATGTGTTGGAAATAGCTTATAAATGGACAACTTTGTGTAAATAAAATGCTTTTTCATTTTTTTTCCACATTTTCCAAAAACTTCTGGAAAAAAATAACCGTTCAAAAGACTCATTATGCCTCATAGATTATACGTTGGGGTGTTAGCTTTCCAAAATGGGGTAATTTTGTGGGCAATTCCATTGTCCTGGTGCTCCAGGGCCTTCAAAAGTGTAATACATGGTTGAGAAATGAGATGTGCAATTTATGCTCGTAGATCGCCTGATTGGGCTACTTCAATGTTGGGCCTTTGTATGTGGCCAGGCTGTGTAAAAGTTCCACACATGTGGTATCCCCATACTCAGAAGGAATAGCAGAATGTATTTTGGGGTGTCATGTTTGCTATGTATTTGCTATGTGTTGGAAATATCTTATAAATGGACAACTTTGTGTAAATAAAATGCTTTTTCATTTTTTTTCCACATTTCCAAAAACTTCTGGAAAAAAAATAACCGTTCAAAAGACTCATTATGCCTCATAGATTATACGTTGGGATGTTAGCTTTCCAAAATGGGGTCATTTTGTGGGAAATTCCATTGTCCTGGTGCTCCAGGGCCTTCAAAATTGTAATAGGTGGTTGAGAAATGAGATGTGCAATTTATGCTCGTAGATCGCCTGATTGTGCCACTTCAAAGTTGGGCCTTTGTATGTGGCCAGGCTGTGTAAAAGTCCCACACATGTGGTATCCCCATACTCAGGAGGAGTAGCAGAATGTATTTTGGGGTGTAATTTGTTGTATGCATATGCTCTGTGAGAGGAATAACCAGTTAATATGACAATTTTGTGAAAAAATAAATAAAAAATCTTAATTTTGCAAGGAATTGTGGGAAAAAATTACAACTTAAAAACACTCACCATGCTACTTACTTAATACCTTGGAATGTCTACTTTCTAAAAAGGGGTCATTTGGGGGGTATTTGTACTTTTGTGACTTGTTAGTATCTCAAGAAATTAGATAGGCCGTCAGTACTTCAGGTGTGATCAGATTGATACATTTTCAGGGATTGGCACCATAGTTTGTAGACTCTATAACTTTCACAAAGACCAAACAATATACACTAATTTGGGTTATTTTTACTAAAGATATGTAGCAGTATAAATTTTGGCCAAAATTGATGAAGAAAAATGACTAATTTACTAAATTTTATGACAGAAACAAAGAAAATTTTACCGTCTTTTTTTATTTATAGCACAAAAAATAAAAAACCCACTAGTGATTAAATACCACCAAAAGAAAGCTCTATTTGTGTGAAAAAAAGGACGCAAATTTTATTTGGGTACAGTGTTGCATGACTGAGTAATTGTCATTCAAAGTGTGAGAGCACCGAAAGCTGAAAATTGGTCTGGGTAAGAAGGGGGTTTAAGTGCCCTGTATTGAAGTGGTTAAATACAGATGGTTAGCCCAAAAAAGGCTTAATGCTTCATTTAGGCCTGGGGGCGAGGTGGCATTTAGATTAAATATCCATCTCGCTTCCCTTTGTAGTAATTTGGTATCAACATTACCACCTCTGGGGTCTTCAGTGATTCTTTCCAATACTATAAACTGGATCATTAAAGTATCGTGTTTATGTTGGAGGCCAACGTGTCTCCCTATGGGAGTGTATAACAGATTCCTCCTAATTAGGGAACACCCCCTGGTTCGGTTCGCACCAGAACCTGCAAATGGACCGAAAGTTCGCGCAAACTTTAGAACCCTATTAAATACAATGGACGCGAATGTTCGAAATAAAAAGTGCTAATTATAACGGCTAATATGCAAGTTATTGTCCTAAAAAGGGTTTGGGGACCCAGGTCCTGCCCCAGGGGACATGTATCAATGCAAAATGAAGTTTTAAAAACTGACGTTTTTTCGGGAGCAGTGATTTTAATGATGCATAAAGTGAAAAAAAAAGTGAAATATTCCCTTAAATATCGTCTAAAGTATGCCTGTGAAGTGGCACATGTTTCCCGTGTTTAGAACTGTCCCTGCACAAAATGACATTTCTAAAGGAAAAAAAGTAATTTAAAACTGCTTGCGGCTTTAATGTAATGTATGGTCCCGGTGTTGTAAAAAAAGTCTCGACTCATGCAGGATCTCGACCGCGTCACTCCCGGTGCTGCTACGTCAAAAACAGCTGATCACGGAGCTCCACTGCGCATGCGCGGCTTCACCTCATCTATACCGCGCATGCGCAGACGCTCATTTCAGTCGAGGGAAATTATAGACTTGTGCGGGCGGGCGGAGGCGGGCGGAGGCGGGCGGAGGCGGTGCGAGTTGCTTAATTACATCATTGGCAGCACCGCCTCCAGCCCCGCCCCCTAACACGCTCCTAGCCTGCTCTGGAGAAGGGGGCGGGCCCCTTGCAACTTAGCACTGTGTATATCAATGGGACTGAGGTCGAGAGAAAATATAGAGCACCGCCTCAAGCCCCACCCACGCCCCCGCCCCTAGTCTGCTCTACTGAAGGGGGCGGGCCCCGTGCATAGCACTGAGTCCAAGTACAGTACTGTACATTGTTCTGCCATCAAATAAGCTGCCTCACTGTGCCCATCAAATGCAGCCACTGTGCTGGCCAAATGCAGCCACTGCACCCAGCAAAAAACGCAACCACTGTGTCCATCAAATGCAGCCACTGTGCCCGTCAAATATAGCCACTGCACCCAGCAAATGCAACCACTGTGCCCATCAAATGCAGCCACTGTGCCAGTCAAATGCAGCCACTGCACCCAGCAAACGCAACCACTGTGCCCATCAAATGCAGCCACTGTGCCCATCAAATGCAGCCACTGCACCCGTCAAATGCAGCCATTGTGCCCGTCAAATGCAGCCACTGTGCCCGTCAAATGCAGCCACTGTGCCCGTCAAATGCAGCCACTGTGCCCGTCAAACGCAGCCACTGTGCCCGTCAAACACAGCCACTGTGCCATCAAAAGCAGCAACTGTACCCATCAATTGCTACCAGATTGTCAAGCCGTAGCTGTGCTCCCTGGAGATAAGCTGATCGCCCAGCCGACCATAAATGAGGGACCTGCAGACTTGGTCATGGTAAGTGAGACCATCCCATATCCCACTCCATCTCCCCCCGAGGACAGGGACCCCCCTGAGGACAGGGACCCCCGTTCCCCCCTCTGAGGACAGGGACCCCCTCCCCCCAAGACAGAGACCCCCTTCTCCCCCCCTGAGGACAGGGAAACCTTCTCCCCCCCTGAGGACAGGGACCCCTCTGGGCCACTCACCTGGGGACAGGAACTCCTCCTCTCCTGGGGACAGGGACCCCTTCTCCCCTGGGGGCAGGAACCCCCTTCTCACTCTGGAACAGGGATCCTATCTCACCTGGGGGCAGAAACGCCATCTCCCCTGGCAACGGGGATTTCATCTCACGTAGGGACCCCGTCTTCCCTGGGGATCAGGACCCCACCTCCCCTAAGAACAGGAACCTGATCACCCTGTGTGTGCCAACCTCACTGCCCTGCCTGCCATGTGTCCTGTGTGAGGGCCCTTCTGTGACAGCTCTTATCAGGACTTCATCCCACTGTGTGATCCCCCTACATGACTAATCCCTCTGTGTGCACCCCTTACACAGGGAACTCCTCTGTTCGCTACCCCACATGTCTGCATACTCTGACCACCACCTGTACCATTTCCACATCCTCTGACTGCCTCCTGTATCCTGTCCGCCATCCTCTGACCACCTCCTCTATCATGTGCACATGTTCTGACCACCTATTGTCTGCAGCCTCTAACCACCTCCTGTATCCTGTTCGCAGCCTCTAACCTGTCTGCAATCTCTGACTATCTCTTGTCTTTTATCGTGTCTGCAGTCTCTTAGGGGGAGTCTGGAGAGGAATCAAGAGTGAGAGTGTTGCCGGGATTGGGATTACGGGAGGAGTCAGTGTATGGACTGTGGAGAACAGACTATAGAATAAAACCAGAGCCACCAACCTGGAGCCATCTAACTGAGCCCTGCACGCTGCACCGGAGTGGAGGTCAGTGACAGCGCCGTCAGGTCAGTCTGAGGGGGGTCACTGATGTAAGGGGGGAGTGAATACAATTATGTAAGGGGGCACTGATATAAAGGTTTCCCCTTATATCAGTAACACCCCCCCTCTTACCTTAGTGTATTCACTCTGCGGAATGTGGTCTCTGGTCACCAGAGTCTCCCCCCCCCCCACATCACATTTCCCGGCATTCCCCTTTACATCAGAGTCGGCAGGATTCACCCTTACAATGCAAGGGAACTCAGATGTAAAGGAAAATGCAGCAGAGCATAATCTAAGGCAGAACAGAGGATACATGGGTTAGATTAGAAGGGATGGAGGCCCGGAGATATGTCCAGAGTACACAGAGGATACATGGGCTAGATTAGAAGGGATGGATGCCCGGAGACATGTCCAGAGTACACAGAGGATACATGGGTTAGATTAGAAGGGATGGAGGCCCGGAGACATGTCCAGAGTACACAGAGGATTCATGGGTTAGATTAGAAGGGATGGAGGCCCGGAGACATGTCCAGAGAAAACAGAGGTTACATGGTATAGATTAGAAAGGATGGAGGCCCGGAGACATGTCCAGAGAACACAGAGGATACATGGGATAGATTAGAAGGGATGGAGGCCCAGAGACATGTCCAGAGAACACAGAGGATACATGGGATAGATTAGAAGGGATGGCGGCCCAGAGACATGTCCAGAGTACACAGAGGATGCATGGGTTAGATTAGAAGGGATGGAGGCCCAGAGACATGTCCAGAGTACACAGAGGATACATGGGTTAGATTAGAAGGGATGGAGGCCCAGAGACATGTCCAGAGTACACAGAGGATACATGGGTTAGATTAGAAAGAATGGAGGCCCGGAGACATGTCCAGAGTACACAGAGGATACATGGGATAGATTAGAAAGGATGGAGGCCTCCTCTGTTTTCCCTGGACATCCATCCCTTCTAATCTATCCCATGTAGCCTCTATGTTCTCTGGACATGTCTCTGGGCCTCCATCCCTTCTAATCTAACCCATTTATTCTCTATGTTCTCTGGACATGTCTCTGGGCCTCCATCCCTTCTAATCTTACAGGGGGAACTCTGTGAACCCTGATGTAAAGGGGAACACTGGTGTAAATGGCAATGCTGCAGACCCTGATGTAAGTGGGAACTCTGATGTAAATGGGAATGCAGTGGACTCTGATATAAGGTGGTCTCTGGTGACCAGAGCACCCCTTACATCAGAGTTCCTCCTTAGAATATGCTCTGCAGCATTTTCCTTTACATCTGAGTTCCCTTGCACTGTAAGGGGGAATCCTGCCGACTCTGATGTAAAGGGGAATGCTGGGAAATGTGACCAGAGACCACCTTCCGCAGAGTGAATACACTAAGGTAAGAGGGGGGGTGTTACTGAGATAAGGGGAAACCTTTATATCAGTGCCCCCTTACATAATTGTATTCACTCCCCCCTTACATCAGTGACCCCCCCTCAGACTGGCCTGACGGCGCTGTCACTGACCTCCTCTCCGGTGCAGCGTGCAGGGCTCAGTTAGATGGCTCCAGGTTGGTGGCTCTGGTTTTATTCTATAGTCTGTTCTCCATGGTCCATACACGTCTGGCTCCTCCCGTAATCCCAATCCTGGCGACGCTCTCACTCTTGATTCCTCTCCAGACTCCCCCTAAGAGACTGCAGACACGATAAAAGACAAGAGATAGTCAGAGATTGCAGACAGGATACAAGAGATGGTTAGATTCTGTGGACAGACAGGATACAGGAGGTGATTAGAGGCTGCGGACAGGATACAAGAGGTGGTCAGAACATGTGTACAGGATAGAGGAGGTGGTCAGAGGATGGCGGACAGGATACAGGAGGCAGTCAGAGCATGTGGAAATGGTACAGATGGTGGTCAGAGTATGCAGACATGTAGGGGTAGCAAACAGAGGTGTTTCCCTGTGTAAGGGGTGCACACAGAGGGGTCAGTCATGTAGGGGGATCACACAGTGGGATGAAGTCCTGATAAGAGCTGTCACAGAAGGGCCCCTTACACAGGATACATGGCAGGCAGGGCAGTGAGGTTGGCACACACAGGGTGATCAGGTTCCTGTTCTTAGGGGGGGTGGGGTCCCGATCCCCAGGGAAGATGGGGGTCCCTGTCCTCAGGAGAGAAGGGAGTCCTTGTCCCCAGGAGAGAAGGGGTCCCTGTTCTCAGGGGGGAGAAGGTTTTCCTGTCCTCAGGGGGGAAGGGGGTCCCTGTCCTCAGAGGGGGAGAGGGTCCCTGTCCTCAGAGGGAGTCCCTGTCCTCAGGGGGGTCCCTGTCCTCGGGGGGGGGGTCCCTGTCCTCAGGGAAGATGGAGTGGGATATGGGATGATCTCACTCACCATGACCAATCTGCAGGTCACTCGTTTATGGTCGCCTGGGCACCCTCCAGCAGCACGGATGGACGATCAGCTAAACCCCAGGGAGCACAGCTATGGCTTGACATGCTCTATCTGCAGCACACTTTTCAAAAGAACAAAGAGTACACAGAGCAGTGGCGGTGCTTCCATAAGGGGCGCATGGGCGTTGCCCCCTCTCTTCTGGCACCACTCTATCACCATAGATAGAATCATGCATTGCATGAATCTATCTATGGTCACTGCTGACACCCCCTATTCAGGTGTCCGGCCCCTTTTCGGGCTCTGGGCCCCTGAATTACAGCGGCAGGAGTGTTTTTTGGAAGCACCTGATTAGAGCCATAGGCTCTAATAAGCGCCCAAAAAGGTGAATAGCGGGCGCCATGCTGTGCGTTCGCTGTTCACTCAGCGTTGTGTTAGCAAAGCAAAGGAATTCGCTTTGCTAACACTGAACCGCCTCTTAGCCACTCAAGTGCTCGGGTCTGTTACCGGTCACCTGATTTGCTGAAACGTCAGGTGCTGTGATTGGATGCCTGAGAGAGGACAGAAGAAGACATGGAGGACGTGCAGGACACCGCCACTGACCCGCTACGAGACAGGTAAGTGCCGGGCAGCATTTGATGGGGCACAGTAGCGGCAATTGATGGGGCACACTGGCAGCAATTGATGGGTACAATAGCTGCGTTTGCTGGGTGCAGTGACTGCATTTGACGGGCACAGTGGCTGCATTTGACGGGCACAGTGGCTGCGTTTGACGGGCACAGTGGCTGCGTTTGACGGGCACAGTGGCTGCATTTGCTGTTTGACGGGCACAGTGGCTGCATTTGACGGTCACAGTGGTTGCTTTTGCTGGGTGCAGTGGCTGCATTTGACGAGCACAGTGGCTGCATTTGATGGGCACAGTGGATGCATTTGATGGGCACAGTGGTTGCGTTTGCTGGGTGCAGTGGCTGCATTTGACGGGCACAGTGAGGCAGCGTATTTGATGGCAGAACAATGTACAGTACTGTACTTGGACTCAGTGCTATGCATGGGGCCCGCCCCACTTCAGTAGAGCAGGCTAGGGGCGGGGGCGGGGCTGGAGGCAGTGCAGCTCTATATTTACTCTCGACCTCGGTACCATTGATATACACAGTGCTAAGTTGCAGGCTAGGAGCGTGTTAGGGGGCGGGGCTGGATGTGGTGCTGCCAATGATGTAATTAAGCAACTCGCACCGCCTCCGCCCGCCCACTCGAGTCTATAATTTTCCTCGACTGAAATGAGCATCTGCGCATGCGCGGTATAGGTGAGGTGAAGCCGCGCATGCGCAGTGGAGCCCCGTGATCAGCTGTTTTTTTACGTAGCCGCACCGGAAGTGACGCGGTCGAGATCCTGCATGGGTCGAGACTTTTTTTACAACACCGGCAATATGGATGAAAATCATTGAGAAAAATGGCATGGGTACCCCCCCAGCCCACTACCAGACCCTTTGGGTCTTGTATGGATATTAAGGGGAACCCTGCACCCAAAGTAAAAAAAGGCCCTATATACTCTGAACAGCAGTATACAGGCGGAGCAAACAAGACAGGGACTGTAGGTTTGTTCTTAAGTAGAATCTGTTTGTAATTTGGAATAGGTACATTTTTTAAGTGTAGCTCCAGCCAAAATATCTATTTGTAAGCTTTTTGGAAAACATAGGGAGGGTTATCACCCCTGTAACATTTGTTTTGCTGTCTGTGCACCTCTTCAGAAGATTTCACCTCACTTTCCGTCCCAATGACCAATGTTTTTTGAAAATTTGGGGTTTTTATTGAAACTTTTGGTGATAAAGCATCAGTGGAGAAGAGACACCTCTTTCCCATATTAACTCTTACAGGAGAGAATTTCCCTTACTAGGGGTAGATTTCCTCTCACTTCCTGTTGTCTCCTTCCGTTTGCAAGTAGGAGTCGGTTGTAAGTTGGATGTTTGAAAGTAGGGGCCTGCCGTATATACTCTACAGAAATTTGGCCCTTAGGTGTTGGTGTTGCCACAACACTGTAAGCCCTCACAGTTACTCTTGGTGGGCGTTGGAACGCCCTGCTGTGAATTATTATATCAAGAATTGTAATTACATGACATTGTTGAACAGTGGTAGGAAAAATTGGGCCTTTGGTGGTGGTGGTGGTGGTGTTGCCACAACACTGTAAGTCCTCACAGTTACTCTTGGTGGGTGCAGGAATGGGCCCAGCTGTGAAATATTAGATCAAGAATTGTAATTACATGCCCCTGTTGAACAGGGGCAGAAAAATTGGGCCTTAGGTGGTGGTGGTGGTGGTGTTGGTGGTGTTGCCACAACACTGTAAGCCCTCACAGTTACTCTTGGTGGGCGCAGGAATGGGCCCTGCTGTGAATTATTAGATCAATAATTGTAATTTCATGCCCCTGTTGAACAGGGGCAGAAAAATTGGGCCTTAGGCACTAGTGCCACAACACTGCAACCCCTCACAGATACTGTACTTGGAGCGCAGAAATGAGCCCTGAGCAAAGTATTGCATGAAAATTTGTATTTACAGGCCCCTGTTAAACAGGGGCTGAAAAATTGGGCCTTAGCCATTGGTGGCGGTGCCCAGAACCAAAAATGTTCTTCAAGCTATCAGCATGATTATTGAGGAGGAAGAGGATAGTCACTCAGCATAACAGGATAGTCACTCAGCATCAGCATAGGCAGTCTTGAAGGGATCTGACATTTCCAAAAAAATTGTTCGATTACATCAGCATCAGGTGCTTGGTAGCTGGTGGTGATTCAAGACTGATTCATTTTTATGAAGGTCAGTCGATCCGACCGAGAAGGTGGACAGGCGCACCCGGTGATCAGTTACAAAGCCTCTAGTAGCACTGAATGTGCGTTCCGAAAGAACACTGGATGCAGGACAGGCTATTACCTCAATTGCATACTGTGCATGCTCTGGCCAGTGATCCATCCTCAAGACTAGGGATGAGCCGAACACCCCCGGGTTCGGTTCGCACCAGAACCTGCAAACGGACTGAAAGTTTGCGCGAACTTTAGAACCCTATTAAATACAATGGACGCGAACGTTCTAAATCTAAAGTGCTAATTATAACGGCTAATATGCATGTTATTGTCCTAAAAAGGGTTTGGGGACCCGGGTTCTGCCCCAGGGAACATGTATCAATACAAAAAAAAGTTTTAAAAACTGCAGTTTTTCGGGAGCAGTCATTTTAACCACTTAACGACCGCTCACTGTATATGTACGTCGGCAGAATGGCACCGACAGGAACAATCACGTACAGTGTACGTGATTGCCTTTGTACAGTTGGGGGGTCCGATCGGACCCCCTCCTATACAGTGAGCGGTTGGTATTCGTTGGGGAGCGATCCGACATGAGGGGGCGGCCATTCGATTCCGCCCACCCCCCCGCGATCGCTCCCGGCGAATGGAAATGCTCCCTCTGCTGTGTAATGTTTACACAGGCAGAGGAAGCAGGAGGAAGTGATTTCATCTCTCATGCGGCGCTCACATATACCGAGCGCCGTACAAGAGAAGACACACAGGTCAGTACACTAACACTACACTGACACCAGGACACATAGGCACACAAATCGCCCCCCCCCAGGCCCCCCCAGCCCCCAGTCACAGTGTCACTGATTGCAGTGACCATTTATTTACTGATCACTGCAATCAGTGACATTTGTGACTGTAAAAGTGTCACTACATTTAGTTTTAGGTCCAGTGTAGCCCCCTAACCCCCCCTAATAAAGGTTTAACCCCCTGATCACCCCCAGATAACCCTTTCACCCCCTAGCACCGCCGTCGCTAAGCGATCATTTTTCTGATCGCTGTCTTAGCGTCGGTGATGCAGATCGGTAGCCAGTCATTTTTTTTAGGTTCGCCGCAGGTTTTTATAGCGTCGGGTACCCCCATAAATTATCTAATAAAGGTTTAACCCCCTTGATCGCCCCCCAGGTAACCCTATCACCACTGTCGCTAAGCGATCATTTTTCTGATCGCTGTCTTAGCGTCGGTGATGCAGATCGGTAGCCAGTTATTTTTTTTAGGTTCGCCGCAGGTTTTTATAGCGTCGGGTACCCCCATAAATTATCTAATAAAGGTTTAACCCCCTTAATCGCCCCCCAGGTAACCCTTTCACCCCCTATCACGACTGTTGCTAAGCGATCATTTTTCTGATCGCTGTCTTAGCGTCGGTGATGCAGATCGGTAGCCAGTAATTTTTTTTAGGTTCGCCGCAGGTTTTTATAGCGTCAGGTACCCCCATAAATTATCGAATAAAGGTTTAACCCCTTGATCGCCCCCAAGGTAACCCTTTCACCCCCTATCACCACTGTCGCTAAGCGATCATTTTTCTGATCGCTGTCTTAGTGTCGGTGATGCAGATCGGTAGCCAGTAATTTTTTTTAGGTTCGCCCCAGGTTTTTATAGCGTCAGGTACCCCCATAAATTATCTAATAAAGGTTTAACCCCCTTGATCGCCCCCCAGGTAACCCTTTCACCCCCTATCACCACTGTCGCTAAGCGATCGTTTTTCTGATCGCTGTCTTAGTGTCGGTGATGCAGATCGGTAGCCAGTAATTTTTTTTAGGTTCGCCGCAGGTTTTTATAGCGTCAGGTACCCCCATAAATTATCTAATAAAGGTTTAACCCCCTTGATCGCCCCCCAGGTAACCCTTTCACCCCCTATCACCACTGTCGCTAAGCGATCATTTTTCTGATCGCTGTCTTAGCGTCGGTGATGCAGATCGGTAGCCAGTAATTTTTTTTAGGTTCGCCGCAGGTTTTTATAGCGTCAGGTACCCCCATATATTATCTAATAAAGGTTTTAACCCCCTAATTGACCCTAGTTAACCCTTTCACCAGTGATCACCATATAAGTGTTACGGGTGACGCTGGTTAGTTAGTTTGCTTTTTATAGTGTCAGGGCACCCGCCGTATATATAACCCAATAAAGGTTTAACCCCCTGATCGCCCGGCGGGTGATATCAATTAGGTTTTAGCTTCAGAGAGGGTCTGCGTCACACCCCAGGCAGCGTCAGGTTAGTGCCAGTAACGCTAACACCCACGCGTTAAGCATACACCCCCCTTAGTGGTATAGTATCTGATCAGATCAATATCTGATCTGATCAGATCTATACTAGCGTCCCCAGCAGTTTAGTATTCCCAAAAACGCAGTGTTAGCGGGATCAGCCCAGATACCTGCTAGCACCTGCGTTTTGCCCCTCCGGCCAGCCCAGGCCACCCAAGTGCAGTATCGATCGATCACTGTCACTTACAAAACACAACACACATAACTGCAGCGTTCGCAGAGACAGGCCTGATCCCTGCGACTCCAGTGCTGTAGGAGGTGATTTCACCACCACAGTTAAAAAAAAAAAGCATATATGCCGAAGCATTGGGACAACAGGGGCGGAGGAGCGGAGGAGCGATTTTGCTCCTAATGCCGCGTACATACGGTCGAAATTCCGACGGAGGCTTGCCCGTGGAAAAGTCCGACCATGTGTGTGCGGCATAACTTTTTTGCGGGAGGATGCCCCCATGCTTCGGCATATATAAATGGTGCATGTATGCCCATCATTAGAAGTGGGTAGATGAAGGGCGGTATTCTAATGGTGGGCATACCCACTGATCAATCTCTTTTTTTGTTCAGCCAACTGGCTGCATGAAAAAAAAAGACAACAAGGACCAGCAACGTACTGGTATGTTGCTGGACTTTGAATGTTTATACCAGAATGATGCCTGCGGGTTTAGGTATCATCTTGGTATCATTCTTTTCAGCCAGCGGCCGGCTTTCATGTAAAAGCAATCCTAGTGGCTAATTAGCCTCTGGACTGCTTTTACAAGCAGTGGGAGGGAATGCCCCCCCCGGATATAAAAAGCGCCATTAGGAAATTGGGAAAGCATTTTATCACACCGATCTTGGTGTGGTCAGATGCTTTGAGGGCAGAGGAAAGATCTAGGGTCTAGAAGACCCCAGTTTTTTCAAAAAAGAGTACCTGTCACTACCTATTGCTATCATAGGGGATATTTACATTCCGTGAGATAACAATAAAAATGATAAAAAAACTAAATATGGAAGGAACAATTTAAAAATAAAATAAAAAAGCAAAATAAATAATAACAAAAAAAAAAAAAAAAAAGCACCCCTGTCCTGCCCTGCTCTTGCCCAATGGCGAACGCAAGCGTCGGTCTGGCGTCATATGTAAACAGCAATTGCACCATGCATGTGAGGTATCACCGTGAAGGTCAGATCGAGGGCAATAATTTTAGCAGTAGACCTCCTCTGTAAATCTAACGGGGTAACCTGTAAAGGCTTTTAAAGGCTTTTAAAAATGTATGTAGTTTGTCGCCAATGCGCGTTTGTGCGAAATTTTAAAGCATGTCGTGTTTGGTATCTATGTACTCGGCCTAAGATCATCTTTTTTATTTCATCAAACATTTGGGCAATATAGTGTGTTTTAGTGCATTAAAATTAAAAAAAGTGTATTTTTGCCCCAAAAAATGCGTTTGAAAAATCGCTGCGCAAATACTGTGTAGAACAAAAAAACTGCAACACCCACCATTTTAATCTGTAGGGCCTTTGCTTTAAAAATATATATAATGTTTGGGGGTTCAACATAATTTTCTTGCAAAAAAAAATATGTTTTCATGTAAACAAAAAGTGTCAAAAAGGGCTTTGTCTTCAAGTGGTTAGAAGAGTGGATCTAAGCTTCCTAATGTTCTGTATAAAATGCCAAAACAGTTCAAAACCCCCCCAAATGAACCCATTTTGGAAAGTAGACAACCCAAGCTATATACTGAGAGGCATGTCGAGTCCATGGAATATTTTATATGTTGACACAAGTTGCGGAAAAAAGACAATTTCTTTTTTATTTTAATTTTTTTTTGCACAAAGTTGTCACTAAATGATATATTGCTCAAACATGCCATGGGCATATGTGGAATTACACCCCAAAATACATTCTGCTGCTTCTCCTGAGTACGGGGATACCACATGTGTGAGACTTTTTGGGAGCCTAGCTGCGTACGGGACCACAAAAACCAAGCACCGCCTTCAGGCTTTCTAAGGGTGTAAATTTTTGATTTCACTTCTCACTGCCTATCACAGTTTCGGAGGCCATGGAATGCCCAGATGGCACAAACCCCCCCGCCCCCCCAAATGACCCCATTTTGGAAAGTAGACACCCCAAGCTATTTGCTGAGAGGTATTGTGAGTATTTTGCAGATCTCGCTTTTTGTCACAAAGTTTTGAAAATTGAAAAAAAATAATAATATTTTCTTTCTTCATTTTCAAAAATAAATGAGAGCTGTAAAATACTCACCATGCCTCTCAGCAAATAGCTTGGGGTGTCTACTTTCCAAAATGGGGTCATTTGGTGTGGTTTTGTGCTATTTTGGCATTTTATGGCCTTCGAAACTGTGATAGGTAGTGAGGAGTGAAATCAAAAATTTGTGCCTAGAAATCCTGAAGGCGGTGCTTGGTTTTCGGGGTCCCGTACGCGGCTAGGCTCCTAAAAAGTCCCACACATGTGGTATTCCCGTACTCAGGAAAAGCAGCAAAATGTATTTTGGGGTGTAATTGCACATATAACCATGGCATGTGTGAGCAATATATCATTTAGTGACAACTTTTTGTAATTTTTTTTTTTTTGTCATTATTCAATCACTTGGGACAAAAAAAAAATATTCAATGGGCTCAACAGGCCTCTCAGCAATTTCCTTGGGGTGTCTACTTTCTAAAATGGGGTCATTTGGGGGGGTTTTGTGCTATTTTGGCATTTTATGGCCTTCAAAACTGTGATAGGTAGTGAGGAGTGAAATCAAAAATTTGCGCCCTTAGAAATCCTGAAGGCGGTGCTTGGTTTCCGGGGGCCCGTACGCGGCTAGGCTCCCAAAAAGTCCCACACATGTGGTATCCCCGTACTCAGGAGAAGCAGCAAAATGTATTTTGGGGTGCAATTCCACATATAACCATGGCATGTGTGAGCAATATCATTTAGTGACAACTTTTTGTAATTTTTTTTTTTTTTTGTCATTATTCAATCACTTGAGACAAAAAAAAAATATTCAATGGGCTCAACATGCCTCTCAGCAATTTCCTTGGGATGTCTACTTTCCAAAATGGGGTCATTTGGGGGGTTTTGTACTGCCCTGCCATTTTAGCACCTCAAGAAATGAGATAGGCAGTCATAAACTAAAAGCTGTGTAAATTCCAGAAAATTTACCCTAGTTTGTAGACACTATAACTTTTGCGCAAACCAATAAATATACGCTTATTGACATTTTTTTTACTAAAGACATGTGGCTGAATACATTTTGGCCTAAATGTATGACTAAAATTGAGTTTATTCGATTTTTCTTATAACAAAAAGTAGAAAATATCATTTTTTTTCAAAATTTTCGGTCTATTTCCGTTTATATCGCAAAAAAGAAAAATCGCAGAGGCAATCAAATACCAATAAAATAAAGCTCTATTTGTGGGAAGAAAAGGATGCAAATTTCGTTTTGGTACAACATTGCATGTCCACACAATTTACAGTTAAAGCAGCGCAGTGCAAAATTCTGAAATCACCTCTGGTCCTTTTAGCTACAAAATGGTCCGGGGCTTAAGTGGTTAATGATGCATAAAGTGAAAAAAAAAAGTCAAATATTCCTTTAAATATCGTACCTGGGGGGTGTCTAAAGTATGCCTGTGAAGTGGCATGTGTTTCCCGTGTTTAGAACTGTCCCTGCACAAAATGACATTTCTAAAGGAAAAAAAGCCATTTAAAACTGCTTGCGGCTTTAATGTCATGTCTGGTCCCGGTAATATGAATGAAAATCTTTGAGAAAAATGGCATGGCTACCCCATCAGCCTCCCCCCCTACCCCAGCCCATTACCAGCCCCTTTGGGTCTTGTATGGATATTAAGGGGAACCCCGCACACAAAATAAAAAAGGCCCCATATACTCTGAACAGCAGTATACAGGCGGTGCAAACAAGACAGGGACTGTAGGTTTGTTCATAAGTAGAATCTGTTTGTAATTTTGAACACGTACATTGTTTAAGTGTATCTCCAGACAAAAAATCCATTTTTAAGCTTTTTGGAAAACATAGGGAAGGGTTATCACCCCTGTAACATTTGTTTTGCTGTCTGTGCCCCTGTTCAGAACATTTCACCTCACTTTCCGTCCCAATGACAACTGTTTTTGAAAAGTGGGGTTTTTATTGAAACAAGGATTGGTGATAAAGCATCAGTAGAGAGGAGACACCTTTTTCCCATATTAACTCCTACAGGAGAGAATTTCCCTTCCTAGGGGTAGATTTCCTCTCACTTCCTGTTGTCTCCTTCCGTTTGCAAGTAGGAGTCGTTTGTAAGTTGGATGTTTGAAAGTATGGGCCTGCCGTATATACTCTGCAGAAATTGACCCCTTAGGTGTTGGTGTTGGCACAACACTGTAAGCACTCACAGTTACTCTTGGTGGGCGCTGGAACGCCCTGCTGTCAACTATTATATCAGGAATTGTAATTACATGCCATTGTTGAACAGTGGTAGGAAAAATTGGGCCTTTGATGGTGGTGCTGGTGCCACAACACTGTAAGCCCTCACAGTTACTCTTGGTGGGTGCATGAATGGGCCCTGCTGTGAATTATTAGATCAAGAATTGTAATTGCATGCCCCTGTTGAACAGGGGCTGAAAAATTGGGCCTTTGGTGGTGGCGTTGGTGGTGGTGGTGTTGCCACAACACTGTAAGCCCTCACATTTACTCTTGGTGGGCGCAAGAATGGGCCCTGCTGTGAATTATTAGATCAATAATTGTAATTGCATGCCCCTGTTGAACAGGGGCTGAAAAATTGGGCCTTTGGTGGTGGTGGTGGTGGTGGTGTTGTCACAACACTGTAAGCCCTCACAGTTACTCTTGGTGGGCGCAGGAATGGGCCCTGCTGTGAATTATTAGATCAAGAATTTTAATTACATACCCCTGTAGAACAGGGGCTGAAAAATTGGGCCTTAGCCACTGGTGCCACAACACTGCAACCCCTCACAGATACTGTACTTGTAGCAAAGTAATAAGCCCTGTTGCAAAGTATTGCATCAAAAATTGTAATTACACGCCCCTGTTAAACAGGGGCAGAAAAATTGGGCCTTAGCCACTGGTGCCACAACACTGCAACCCCTCACAGATACTGTACTTGGAGCACAGTAATGAGCCCTGTTGCAAAGTATTGCATCAAAAATTGTAATTACACGCCCCTGTTAAACAGGGGCAGAAAAATTGGGCCTTAGGCACTGGTGCTAGTGCCACGACACTGCAACCTCTCCCAGATACTCTAGTTGGAGTGCAGGAATGAGCCCTGCTGCAAAGCATTGCATCAAAAATTTTAATTACATGCCCCTGTTAACCAGGGGCTGAAAAATTGGGCCTTAGCCACTGGTGGCGGCACCCAGAAACAAAAATGTTTTTCCAAGATATCATCATGAATCGGATTATTGAGGAGGAGGAGGAGGATAGTCAGTCAACATAACAGGACAGTCACTCAGTCAGCATCAGCATCAGTCTTGAAGGGATGTGACATTTGAAAATAAATTATTCTGTTATATCAGCTTCAGGTGCTTGGTAGCTGGTGGTGATCCAAGACTGGTTCATCTTTATGAAGGTCAGTCGATCAACCACATCGGTGGACAGGCGCACCCTGTGATCCGTGACAAATCCTCCAGCAGCACTGAATGTGCATTCCGAAAGAACGCTGGATGCAGGACAGGCCAGTAGCTCAATTGCATACTGTGCAAGCTCTGGCCAGTGATCCATCCTTAAGACCCAGTAAGCCAGAGGATTTTCGGTGGGAAAGGTGTCCAAATCTGACCTTGCCCCTAGGTATTCCTGTACCATGTATATCAGACGCTGGCGATGGTTGCTGGAACCGATCATACCTTGGGGCTGCGAACTAAAGAATTGTCTGAACGCATCGGTCAGATGGCCACCTTCCCCACCGCTCCTTCTTTGACTGACCGAAGCCTCAGCAACTCGTTGGCCAGGACCAGGAGTTTGTAACCTCCCAGTCTCTGGTAACGCGTTGCGCAGACCTTTCTGCAAGGCCTCCCGGAGTTGTCTCATCCTCTGCTCCCTCTGCGACGGTAAGATAAGGTCCGCAACCTTAGCCTTGTACCGTGGATCAAGGAGAGTGGCCAGCCAGTAATGGTCCCTCTCCTTGATCCGAAGAATACGAGGATCCTTCCGCAGACTTTGCAGGATCAGGGAGGCCATGCAGCGTAGGTTAGCTGAGGCATTCGGTCCGGAGTCCTCTGGGTCACTAAGGACGACATAATCCGCAGCCACCTCCTCCCAGCCACGTACATGTCCACAGGTTTCTTGGGACTGTAAATCATCCCTAAAAGACTGCTGCTGTTGATGCTGCTGAGTGCCAGGCTCCACCTCCATGCTGACACAATCCTCCTCCTCCTCCTCCTCCTCCTCTTCCATGTGCGATGGGTGGGACAGAAGGAACACTGTCTGGGTAAAGGGGGCCTTGAGAGGCAAGGAAGTCCTCCTCTTCCTGCCTCTGTTCTGCCTCAAGTGCCCTGTCCATTATTCCACGCAGCGTGTGCTCTAACAGGTGGACAAGAGGTACAGTGTCACTGATGCATGCACTGTCACTGCTCACCATCCTTGTGGCCTCCTCAAATGGTGCCAGGACAGTGCATGCATCCCTGATCATGCCCCACTGGCGTGGTGAAAAAAACCAGAGCTCCTCTGACCCTGTCCTGGTGCTGTAGTCGCACAGGTACTCATTGATGGCCCTCTGCTGCGTGTGCAGCCACTGCAGCGGGTGGTGGGCATGTCACATATAAGGCGGTTCTTGGGCAGGTTCAACTCCTTTTGCAGCTCAGCCAGGCGAGCACTGGCATTATAAGATCTGCGGAAATGCACATACACTTTCCTGGCCTTCCTCAGGACATCCTGTAAGCCCGGGTACCTGCCCAAGAACCGCTGCACCACCAGGTTAAGGACGTGAGCCACACAGGGCACATGGGTCAGTTGTCCCTGTCGGAAGACGGAGAGGAGGTTGGTGCCATTGTCGCAAACCACCATTCCTGCCTTAAGCTGGCGTGGCGTCAACCACCTCTTGGCCTGTCCCTGCAGAGCAGACAGAACCTCTGCCCCAGTGTGGCTCCTGTCCCCCAAACACACCAGCGCAAGCACGGCATGGCATCTTTTTGCCTGTGTACTTGCTTAGCCCCTTGAACGCCTACGGAGCACTGCTGGTTCCGAGGACAAAGCACAGGAAGAGGCCATGGAGGAAGAAGAAGAGGAGGGGGTGGAGGAGAGAGGTGTGTCACAACCAGTAGTAGCATTTTGGAGGCGTGGCGGAGGAACAACCTCCAACACTACTGCACCTTGTCCTGCATCCTTCCCAGCTGCCAAAAGAGTGACCCAATGGGCCGTGAAAGAAAGGTAACGTCCCTGTCCATGCCTGCTGGACCATGAGTCAGCGGCAATATGCACCTTACCGCTGACCGCCCTGTCCAGCGAGGCCAAGACATTGCCTTCCTCATGCCGGTAGAGAGCCGGAATCGCCTTCCGTGAGAAAAAGTGGCGTTTGGGAACCTGCCACTGAGGAACCGCACATTGCACAAACTCACGGAAGGGGGCCGAGTCTACCAACTGAAAAGGCAGCAGTTGAAGCGCTAGCAATTTAGCCAAGCTAGCATTCAACCACTGGGCATGTGGATGGCTGGGAGTGAACGTCTTTTGATGGCCCAGCAGCTGGGGCAGGGAAATTTGCCTGCTAGAATCGGACGTCGGGGTACTGTAGCAGAGTGCCCGCAAGTACTTGGCTGTGACACACCTAATTCTACACCTTCATTCCTCTCCGTGCAGGTTTCAGAGAGGACTGAAGGTATAGTGGGGTTGGAGATCCCACCTGATGCGGTGCAAGGAGAGGTCCGCTTTGTTCTTTGGTGTGGGTCTTTAAGGTAGGCTTGCCAACGAGCTGCATGGCAGGTCAACATATGTCTGGTCAAGCATGTGGTGCCCAAGAGGCTGATGTTTTGGCCACGCGATATACGCTTGAGACATATGTTGCAAACAGCAGCTGTGCGATCTGATGCACTCGACTCAAAAAAGGCCCACACCAAAGAACTTTTTGAATAACGGGCAGAGGCAGCGCCCTGCACAGGCGGAGCTCTGCGGTGTGATTCAGTCGGTGTGCTGCCCTTACGCTGGCCCCCCGAGGGCATCCTGCCTCGTTGGAGATGTGCCTCCTCCTCATCCTCCTCCTCCTCCTCTCTCCTATTAGGCACCCACGTGGAGTCAGTGACCTCATCATCCCCTCCCTCCTCATCACTGGAGCCAATCTGGCAGTATGCTGCAGCTGCTGGAACATGACTGCCAGATTGGTGTCCTTCTTGAGCATCCCCTCTCTCTGCTCTCACGCTACTGCCTTCCTCTAGCTGGGTATCATCATCAGACCCTTCGAAACGCTGGGCATCCTCCTGTAGCATGTACCCAACACTGTGCTCAAACAGTTCGGTGGACTCCTCAGGAGGACATGGTGGGTCTAGGGCAGGGTTTCTCAACTCCAGTCCTCAAGGCGCCCCAACAGGTCATGTTTTCAGGCTTTCCATTATTTTGCACAGGGGATGTAATCAGTTTCACTGCCTTAGTAATTACCACAGCTGTTTCATCTGAGGAAAATCCTGAAAACATGACCTGTTGGTGCGCCTTGAGGACTGGAGTTGAGAAACACTGGTCTAGGGAAGGAGTGACTGATGATGACATTGATACCAGGGAAGAGGACGCTTTGGCAGCTGCTTTGCCAGTACCCTGAGCCTGGGTGAGAGAGGATGAGAAGGATGAGGAGGGCTTGGTCATCCACTCTACCAAGTCTTCGGCATGATGCGGCTCAACACGTCCTGCTGCCGAAAATAAGGACAAGCATGTCCCATGGCCACGTGCTGATGACGATGCACCGCGTCCACGACCAGCACTGTTGTCTCTAGACACAGAGCCTGCTTGCCCTCTTTTATTGGCTCCTGACTGTCTGCCTCTCCTTGTTTGCCTTCCAGACATTCTAATGGCCTGCAGGGAGATGGGAAAACCAGCAATAAGGGGTAGCTTCAGGTGTATATTTTGCAGGAAGCACACAACGCCCGCTGTAAGTGCTGCAGATGACTGCCTGTGTTACACAACAGGAAAAAACAGCAATAAGGGCTAGCTTCAGGTGTTTATTTTGCAGGAAGCACACTACGCCCGCTGTAAGTGCTGCAAATGCCTGTTAGTGTAACACAAAAGAAAAAAAGCTTGAGCAATAAGGGCTAGCTTCAGGTGTATAATGTGCAGGAGGCACACTACGCCCGCTGTAAGTGCTGCAAATGCCTGTTAGTGTAACACACTAGGAAAACACAGCAATAAGGCCTAGCTTCAGGTGTATATTTAGCAGGAAGCACACTACGCCCGCTGTAAGTGCTGCAAATGCCTGTTAGTGTAACACACCAGGAAAACACAGCAATAAGGGCTAGCTTCAGGTGTATATTTAGCAGGAAGCACACTACGCCCGCTGTAAGTGCTGCAAATTCCTGTTAGTGTAACACACCAGGAAAACACAGCAATAAGGGCTAGCTTCAGGTGTATATTTAGCAGGAAGCACACTACACCCGCTGTAAGTGCTGCAAATGCCTGTTAGTGTAACACACCAGGAAAACACAGCAATACGGGCTTGCTTCAGGTGTATAATGTGCAGGAGGCACACTACGCCCGCTGTAAGTGCTGCAAATGCCTGTTAGTGTAACAAACCAGGAAAACACAGCAATACGGGCTAGCTTCAGGTGTATATTTAGCAGGAAGCACACTACGCCCGCTGTAAGTGCTGCAAATGCCTGTTAGTGTAACACACCAGGAAAACACAGCAATACGGGCTAGCTTCAGGTGTATAATGTGCAGGAGGCACACTACGCCCGCTGTAAGTGCTGCAAATGCCTGTTAGTGTAACACACCAGGAAAACACAGCAATACGGGCTAGCTTCAGGTGTATAATGTGCAAGAGGCACACTACGCCCGCTGTAAGTGCTGCAAATGCCTGTTAGTGTAACACACCAGGAAAACACAGCAATACGGGCTAGCTTCAGGTGTATAATGTGCAGGAGGCACACTCCGCCCGCTGTAAGTGCTGCAAATGCCTGTTAGTGTAACACACCAGGAAAACACAGCAATACGGGCTAGCTTCAGGTGTATAATGTGCAAGAGGCACACTCCGCCCGCTGTAAGTGCTACAAATGCCTGTTAGTGTAACACACCAGGAAAACACAGCAATACGGGCTAGCTTCAGGTGTATAATGTGCAGGAGGCACACTACGCCCGCTGTAAGTGCTGCAAATGCCTGTTAGTGTAACACACCAGGAAAACACAGCAATAAGGGCTAGCTTCAGGTGTATACTGTGCAGGAGGCTTAGCAACAATGACACTGACACTGTCCCCTGCCTATCCTTCTCTCTCCCTGCACACAAGGTTTAGCAAAGAATATGACACTGACACTCTCCCTGCCTATCCTTCTCTCTCCCTGCACACAAGGTTTAGCAAAGAATATGACACTGACACTCTCCCTGCCTATCCTTCTCTCTCCCTGCACACAAGGTTTAGCAAAGAATATGACACTGACACTCTCCCTGCCTATCCTTCTCTCTCCCTGCACACAAGGTTTAGCAAAAAATAGCACAATGACACTGTCCCTGCCTATCCTTCTCTTTCCCTGCGCCGGAACACACTACACAAGGCTGCCGTGCTGGCGGCCTTTTATAGTGTGGGGCGTGTGCTAAACCCCCTGAGCTATAATTGGCCACAGGCAACCTGCCTGTGGCCAATTATGGCTCTCCTAGCTGCCAGCGCTGTGATTGGCCAAGCATGCGGGGTCACAGAGCATGCTTGGCCAATCACAGAGCCAGGATTGCACTGCGATGGCGCAGTGTATTGTGGGCCATTCGCGTCACTCGAATTTGGCGCGAACGGCCCAAATCGTTCGATCTTCGTCGAACGATCGAACAGCCGATGTTCGAGTCGAACGTATGTTCGACTCGAACACCGAACTCATCCCTACTCAAGACCCAGTAACCCAGAGCATTTTTCGGTGGGAAAGGTGTCCAAGTCTGATCTTGCCCCTAGGTATTCCTGCACCATGTAAACCAGACGCTGGCGATGGTTGCTGGAAGCGATCATACCTTGGGGCTGCGTTCTAAAAAATTGTCTGAACGCATCGGTCAGAAGGCCACCTTCTCCACCGCTCCTTCTTTGACTGACCGGAGCCTCAGCAATACGTTGTCCAGGACCAGGAATTTGTAACCTCCCGGTCTCCGGGAACGCGTTGCACAGACCTTTCTGCAAGGCCTCCCGAAGATGCTTCATCCTCTGCTCCCTCTGCAACGGTAAGATAAGGTCCGCAACCTTACCCTTGTAACGTGGATCAAGGAGGGTTGCCAGCCAGTAATGATCCCTCTCCTTGATCGCACGAATATGAGGATCCTTGCGCAGGCTTTGCCGGATCAGGGAGGCCATGCATCGTAGGTTTTCTGAGGCATTCGGTGCAGAGTCCTCTGGGTCACTGAGGACGGCGTGATCCGCAGCCACCTCCTCCCAGCCACGTACAAGTCCATGAGTGTCTTGGGACTGTAATTGATCCCTTGAAGACTGCTGCTGATGCTGAGTGCTAGGCTCCACCTCCACGCTGACACAATAATCCTCCTCCTCCTCCTCTTCCTGTGTGATAGCCGGGCCAGCAGAAACACTGTCTGGATAAAGGGGGCCTTGAGAGGTAAGGAAGTCCTCCTCTTCCTGCCTCTGTTCTGCCTCAAGTGCCCTGTCCATTATTCCACGCAGTGTGTGCTCCAACAGGTGGACAAGAGGGACAGTGTCACTGATGCATGCACTGTCACTTCTCACCATCCTCGTGGCCTCCTCAAATGGTGCCAGGACAGTGCATGCATCCCTGATCATGGCCCACTGGCGTGGGGGAAAAAAATCCAAGCTCCCCTGACACTGTCCTGGTCCCATATTGCAACAGATACTCATTGATGGCCCTCTGCTGCGTGTGCAGCTGCTGCAGCATGGCCAACGTAGAGTTCCACCTGGTGGGCATGTCACAGATTAGGCGGTTCTTGGGCAGGTTGTAATCCTTTTGCAGCTCAGCCAGCCGAGCACTGGCATTATATTACCAGCGGAAATGCCCACAGAGTTTCCTGGCCTGCTTCAAGACCTCCTGTAAGCCCGGGTACCTGCCCAAGAACCGCTGCACCACCAAGTTAAGGATGTGAGCTAAACAGGGCACATGGGTCAGTTTTCCCTGTCGGAGGGCGGAGAGGAAGTTGGTGCCATTGTCGGAAACCATCTTTCCTGGCTTAAGCTGGCGTGGCATCAACCACCTCTGAGCCTGCCCCTGCAGAGCTGACAGAATCTCTGCCCCAGTGTGGCTCCTGTCCCCCAAGCACACCAGCTCAAGCACCGAATGGCATCTTTTTTGCCTGCGTACTTGTGTAGCCCCTTAAACGCCTACGGAGCACTGCTGGTTCCGAGGACAAAGCACAGGTAGAGGCCATGGAGGAAGAAGAAGAGAAGGGGATGGAGGAGAGAGGTGTGTCAGAATCACCAGTAGTAACATTTTGGAAGCGTGGTGGCGGAACAACCTCCAACACTACTGCACCTTGTCCTGCATCCTTCCCAGCTGCCAGCAGAGTCACCCAATGCGCCGTGAAAGATAGGTAACGTCCCTGTCCATGCCTGCTGGACCATGAGTCAGCGGTAATGTGCACCTTACCGCTGACCACCCTGTCCAGCGAGGCCAAGACATTGCCTTCCACATGCCGGGAAGAGAGCCGGAATCGCCTTCCGTGAGAAAAAGTGGCATTTGGGAACCTGCCACTGAGGAACCGCACATTCAACAAACTCACGGAAGGGGGCAGAGTCTACCAACTGAAAAGGCAGCAGTTGAAGTGCTAGCAATTTAGCCAAGCTAGCATTCAAGCGCTGGGCATGTGGATGGCTGGGAGTGAACTTCTTTCGGCGGTGCAGCAGCTGGGGCAGGGAAATTTGCCTGGTACAATCGGACATCGGTGTACCGATAGCAGATTGTCCGCAAGTACTTGGCTGTGACACACCGAATTCTACACCTTCATTCCTCTCAGTGCAGGTTTCAGAGAGGACTGAAGGTATAGTGGGGTTGGAGATCCCAGCTGATGAGGAGCAAGGAGAGGTCCGCTTTGTTCTTTGGTGTGGGTCTTTTAGGTACGCTTGCCAATGGAATGCATGGCAGGTCGACATATGTCTGGTCAAGCACGTGGTGCCCAAGCGGCTGATGTTTTGGCCACGCTAGATACGCTTTAGACATATGTTGCAAATGGCAACGGTGCGATCTGCTGCACACGTGTGAAAAAAGGCCCACACCAAGGAACTTTTGGAATAACGCGCAGAGACAGCAGCGCCCTGCACATGCAGAGCTCTGCGGTGTGATGCGGTCGGTGTGCTGCCATTAAGCTGGCCCCTGGAGGGCATCCTGCCTCGTTGGAGATGTGCCTCCTCCTCCTCTCTCCTATCAGGTACCCACGTGGAGTCAGTGACCTCATCATCCCCTCCCTCCTCATCACTGGAGCCAATCTGGCAGTATGCTGCAGCTGGGGGAACATGACTGCCAGATAGCTGTCCTTGTTAGGCACCCCCTCTCTCTGGGCTCACGTTACAAACCCCTCTCTCTGAGCTCACGTTACTGCCTTCCTCCAGCTGGGTTCCATCATCAGAGCCTTCAAAATGCTGGGCATCCTCCTGGAGCATGTACCCAACACTGTGGTCAAACAGTTCGGGGGACTCCTTAGAAGGACATGGTGGGGCTAGGGAAGGAGTGACTGATGCCATTGAGCCGAGGGAAGAGGCCGCTTTGGCAGCTGCTTTGCCAGACAAAGTACCCTGAGCCTGGGTGAGAGAGGATGAGGAGGAGGACGGCTTGGTCATCCACTCTACCAAGTCTTGGGAATGTTGTGGCTCAACATGGCCAGCTGCCGAAAAGAAGGACAAGCGTGTCTTATGGCCACGTGCTGATGAGGATGCACCATGTCCACGACCAGCAGCACTGTTGCCTCTAGACACAGAGCCTGCTTGCCCTCTTTTATTGCCTCGTGACTGTCTGCCTCTCCTTGTTTGCCTTCCAGACATACTAATGGCCTGCAGTGAGATGTAGCTGCACAAAGGTGGGATGTATATACAGTGGGACAATAAAGTATTTAGTCAGCCACCAATTGTGCAAGTTCACCCACTTAAAAAGATGAGAGAGGCTTGTAATTGTCATCATAGGTATACCTCAACTATGAGAGACAAAATGTGGAAACAAATCCAGACAATCACATTGTCTGATTTGGAAAGAATTTATTTGCAAATTATGGTGGAAAAAAAAAAAATTTGATCAATATCAAAAGTTCATCTCAATACTTTGTTATATATCCTTTGTTGGCAATGACAGAGGTCAAACGTTTTCTGTAAGTCTTCACAGGGTTGTCACACACTGTTGCTGGTATGTTGGCCCATTCCTCCATGCAGATCTTCTCTTTGGGATTTCCATTGATTTGCACAGGCGATTTGAGCAGTTTCACTGCCTTAGTAATTACCACAGCTGTTTCATCTGCAGGAAATCCCAAAAACATGACCTGTTGGTGCGCCTTGAAGACTGGAGTTGAGAAACACTGCTCTAGAGCAGTGATGTTTTGGGGCTGTCGCTGGGCAACACGGACTTTCAACTCCCTCCAAAGGTTTTCAATGGGGTTGAGATCTGGAGACTGGCTAGGCCACTCCAGGACCTTGAAATGCTTCTTATGAAGCCACTCCTTTGTTGCCCGGGCGGTGTGTTTGGGATCATTGTCATGCCGAAAGACCCAGCCACGTTTCATCTTCAATGCCCTTGCTGACGGGAGGAGGTTTGCACTCAAAATCTTACGATACATGGCCCCATTCATTCTTTCATGTACACGGATCAGTCGTCCTGTTCCCTTTGCAGAGAAACAGCCCCAAAGCATGAAGTTGCCACCTCCATGCTTCACAGTAGGTATGGTGTTCTTTGGTTGCAACTCAGCATTCTCTCTCCTCCAAACACGACGAATTGTGTTTCTACCAAACAGTTCTACTTTGGTTTCATCTGACCATATGACATTCTCCCAATCCTCTTCTGGATCATCCAAATGCTCTCTAGCAAACCTCAGACGGGCCCGGACATGTACTGGCTTAAGCAGGGAGAAACGTCTGGCACTGTAGGATCTGAGTCCCTGGCGGCGTAGTGCGTTACTGATGGTAGCTTTGTTGGTCCCAGCTCTCTGCAGGTCATTCACTAGGTCCCCCCATGTGGTTCTGGGATTTTTAGCTCACTGTTGTGATCATTTTGACCCCACGGGGTGAGATCTTGCGTGGAGCCCCAAATCGAGGGAGATTATCAGTGGTCTTGTATGTCTTCCATTTTCTAATTATTGTTCCCACAGTTGATTTCTTCACACCAAGCTGCTTGCTTACTGCAAATTCAGTCTTCCCAGCCTGATGCAGGTCTACAATTTAGTTTTTGGTGTCCTTCGACAGCTCTTTGGTCTTCACTATAGTGGAGTTTGGAGTGTGACTGTTTGAGGTTGTGGACAGGTGTCTTTTATACTGATAACAAGTTCAAACAGGTGCCATTAATACAGGTAATGAGTGGAGGACAGAGGAGCCTCGTAAAGAAGAAGATACAGGTCTGTGAGAGCCAGAAATCTTGCTTGTTTGTAGGTGACCAAATACTTATTTTCCACCATAATTTGCAAATAAATTCTTTCCAAATCAGACAATGTGATTGTCTGGATTTGTTTCCACATTTTGTCTCTCATAGTTGAGGTATACCTATGATGACAATTACAGGCCTCTATCATCTTTTTAAGTGGGAGAACTTGCACAATTCGTGGCTGACAAATTACTTTTTTGCCCCACTGTATATATATATATATATATATATATATATATATATATATATTAAAAAGGAAATAGGGCAAAGAGCGGGACTTTATATGAGGCACACGGATACAGAGAATACATTTGATGGAGGACAGCTTTTAATTGATTCAAATAGCAATATAATTTCATATTTAAATTTCTATGCATTTTGCTATATAATAATACTCTTTACATTTCATCTGAATCAAATATTGCTTAATAAATAATTAATAAAATGCCAACAAGGACATATCATATATTTACAGGTACATGAATAGATTATATATATTATACATGCATTGTAGTTAATATCTAGGCACACCGGTAAACCACTGATAGATACAACTGGAGATAGTTGAATGGGGGGTTATTGAAGTATATTGCAAGGAATGTCCATAAAAGATTGATTAATAAGTATATACACTTGTTGGTAGATGTTAGCTCTATGCATTTCGGGCCTTTAGGGCCGCTCATCAGGAGCAAAACCGATGTGATAATCTAGGGATAGAAAGAACAAATAAGTTCCAGTAACCTGTTAAAGTGGTTGTAAACCCCTTGAAAAAAAAAAAAATTTCAAACAACCTGTAAAAGAAAGGCATAATGAGCTAATATGACTAGCATAATAGCTCATTATGCATCACTTACCTTAGATCGGGGCCCCCGAAGCCGTCCGTGTCCCTCTTTTCAGCCGCAGCCATCGCTGCGGCGATAGCCAGAATGTTACTTCCGGGTATCGCCGCTCCAGCCAATCACAGCGTCGCTCCGGCGAAGACGTGACTCCGCGCAAGCGCGCGGGAGCCGTCAAATTCGGCTAAGCCCAGTGATTGCTGGGAACTAGACAAATTTGTGAATGGGATTAACCCCATGAATGTGCCGTTGTCTACGGCGTGCATGCGCTGTAGACAGCGGCGCGTGTCATTTTAGTGAATATCTCCTAAACCGTGTAGGTTTAGGAGATATTTATTGCACCTACAGGTAAGCCTTAATCTAGGCTTACCTGTAGGTGCAAGTTGCAAAAGTGGGTTTACAACCACTTTAAATCTATGAAAAACAAATGGGCAGACATAGAGTGGGAGAGCTCCCCCACCCATATGCTTGACCCATAAAACTTACAAATGCGTCTGCACAGAGGTGGTGTGTCCATGCAAGTCCCAGACCAGCCAAAGAACGTCACGCCCGGGAGCTGAGGGGGCGAAGCAGGGCAGGCACGGCCCACACAAACCAAGCACCGAGAGGGTAGAGATGTATAGTTCAAAGTTGTGTTGGACTGAGTGTGGGGACCCAAACTGAGGGGCCTCTGTAAATAAAAGAAAACAACAAAACACTAAAACACTGTGAAAAATGATGTGTGAGAATTGGTGTGAATGAATGTGTTGGGAGGGATGGTGTAAAGAGAGGAACCATAGTATGGGCATGTTGTGGAGATTTTTATGAAGATGTATTTAATATGTATTGTCATAGTGTCACCCAGTGTTAGTACTTCCGCAACCCGCTCTAAAGAGCTGGCTGGGGCAGTCTGAGGCTGGTTGAATCCCGTCTGGTAGGGGAAAACGTCTTGAGGTTGGAGTGTGATGTTTGCAGGGTGCGGATATGTCCGCCGACGGGGGCCCTCTGTGCATTAGCACGGACGATCGTTGAGGAGGAGATATGCTCGCTCTGCAACGACATCATTGGTTATAGGCAGATGCGTGCTCTTGTCTCTGCTGTGTCTGATCAACATTGATTGGGAGTGGAACTTAGCCTAAAGATAGCATTATTGCAAAAAGATGGAATCTAAAGTGTGTGCTCATTTAGCACAGGAAATATAGGCTGTGTGCTCTGTATACAACCTAAATTTCCACGACAGTTAAATGGTGGGCCAGGACCTTTGGGAATAGATGGAGTCCCTTCGGATCGAAATGGGGGGAGAGTGGATCTACATTCCGATCCGTGGGGAGGCTCTGCTCTGTAAAAGAACACATTTTTCGTCTTTTTGAGATAATGCTTTAAGTTTGCAGTGTGTGTGTGTGTGTGTGTATGTCTAAGAGATGTGTGTGTGCGTGTGTATGTCTGAGAGATGTGTGTGTGTGTGTGAATGTATGGAACAAGTAAATTGCATGAAGAAGCTGAAAATGGCTGCCCCCATGAGGTTTAGCGGGGGTGGGGCAGGCAGCATGGCCATCAGTGACCAGCATGTTTGATAGTTGTGTATCTGACTTTCCAATTTTCAGAACAAAGTTGTGTGCAGTGTTTGTGCCTGTGTGAATGCTGATGGAAACTGTATATTGTATATGAAATGAAGGTATAGATGTGGGATTATTCAGCCTGCAATGTGTGTGTTTGGCTGAGCTGTTTGTATTTCTCAAAGGCTTGTCAGAGCAGCCATGTGCTTGAATGGGGGAAGGGCTTGCCCACTGTTTTGCAATGGAGAATGTTTTGTGTTGCAGGGGCTATGCCCTGAGGGAAGGGAACTCTGAGCAGGCATGCAGGCAACATTGTACTGTATGTGTGTGGTTAATATCTCAGAGTATATGAACTTAGAGAAATTAATATGTTTTTAATATTGTCATGTAACTAACATTTATTGAATGTGAAAAAAAAAAAAGTTTGTAAGTGTACATGTGGTCCTTGTAGAGTGTAGCTGACACATTTTTCAGTGGATTTTGATGATAATTTAGAAAAGTTTCAATGGTGTAGTCAGTCTTTGTGAAGAAAAACATTTTTGATTTTCTTTTAAAGAGATGCTGGTTTTGGCGGGAAAAAAAATACATGCGTTAATGGCGCCATTCTTGGCTTTTGTTGTTGGCCTTGTGGCTTGTCTGCCATTTTGAGGCGCAGTTTCTCCTTGGCCTGTGGGCATCATATAAGGGAAGGTGCAGCCCGCTTTCTTTTGGGCACTATACCATGTGGCATTCGTCGGCTATTTCGCTGGTGGAATTTCTCAGCCTTTGGGGCAGATTTTGATGTTTGGTGCGAATTTAGTGCGGTCTTTTCTGCGTTGGAATCTGGAGGCCATTTTTGTTTTCTTTTGTGTGGGGGAACCCATGTGGTGTTCATTGTGACGTCCCATGCTGGTTTTGGTGGGAAAAATTGCATGCGTTAATGGTGCCATTTTTGTTGTTGTCCTGGCTTGTCGGCCATCTTGAGAGACGTTTACAGTAAGCATCGCCTTTTGAGGTGAGTACACACGCACATGCTGGGGCCTATTTATGGATGGGATCTGGTTGACCTACCAGCATTTGGAGTGTGGGAGGAGGCCAACGCAGACACAGGGAGAACATGCAAACTCCATGCAGATGGTGTTAGAATGGGGATTTCTTTGTTTTCATTTAAGTGAATGTAAGCTATTGCAGGGTTAGCTGACTTTGCAGTATATGAGCGGCGGTTTTTGTATTGGATTTTGTTTTTAAGTAAAAACTCCACTTTACACTGAATTTTGATAGATTGTAAGACTAACAGAGTTTGGTGTGTTTTTATGTTTAACCACTTCCCGCCCAGTCAATAGCAGATTGACGTCCGGGAAGTGGTTCTGTTATCCACACTGGACGTCATATGACGTCCTGCGGGATAACAGCCGCCGCGCGCCCGGGGGCCGCGCATCGCGGCGATCGGTGGAGCGGTGGGTCAGTCTGACCCACCGCTACACTGATCTCGGTAAAAAGCCTCCGTCGGAGGCTTTTTACCACGTGATCAGCCGTGTCCAATCACGGCTGATCACAATGTAAACAGGAAGAGCCGTTGATCGGCTCTTCCTCACTCACGTCTGATAGACGCGAGTAGAGGAGAGCCGATCGGCGGCTCTCCTGACAGGGGGGGTTCGCGCTGATCGTTTATCAGCGCAGCCCCCCCTCGGATACCCACACTAGACCACCAGGAAAGCCCCCCAGGACGCCCCAGGAAGCCCCAAGCATGTGGATGGCCCCCATGGCCATCCACATGTAATAAAATAAAAAAATAAAAAAATATGCCAATCAGTGCCCACAAATGGGCACTGACTGGCACTATGATGGCACCACCACAATGTGTGGTGGCTGGTATTGCTGGACATCAGTGTCCATCAGTGCCACCTACTAGTGTCCATCAGCGCCACCTATCAGTGCCCATCCGTGCCCATCTGTGCCCATAAGTGCCCACCTATCAGTGCCCGTCCGTGCCACCTATCAGTGCCGCCTATAAGTGCCAATCAGTGCCGCCTATGAGTGCCAATCAGTGCCGCCTATCAGTGCCCGTCCGTGCCACCTATCAGTGCCGCCTATAAGTGCCCATCAGTGCCGCCTATGAGTGCCAATCAGTGCCACCTATGAGTGCCAATCAGTGCCGCATACCAGTGCCGCCTATCAGTGCCCATCAGTGCCGCCTATCAGTGCCCATCATCAGTGCCCATCAGTGCCACCTCATCAGTGCCACCTCATTGGTGCCACCTCATCGGTGCCCATCAGTGTCGCCTTATCAGTGCCCGTCAGTGCCGCCTTATCAGTGCCCGTCAGTGCTGCCTTATCAGTGCCCGTCATTGAAGTAGAAAAGGTACTTATTTCCCAAAAAAATTAACAGAAACAAAGAAAAACTTTGTTTTTTTCAAAATTTTCGCTCTTTTTCTATTTGTTGTGCAAAAAATAAAAATCGCAGAGGCGATCAAATACCACCGAAAAAAAGCTCTATTTGTGGGAACAAAATGATAAAAAATTTGTTTGGGTACAGTGTAGCATGACCGCGCAATTGTTATTCAAATTGCGACAGCGCTGAAAGCTCAAAATTGGCTTGAGCAGGAAGCTGTATAAGTGCATGGTATTGAAGTGGTTAAATATTTGGGAGTTTCCCAGAAGGCAATTTATTGTTTTTGAAACTTGTACTGTATAGCCATCTTTTGGCAGGAGTTTGTATTTGAGTCTCAACTTGTGGTTTTGCTTCCAGGGAATGTGGGTCAGGGGGGGATTCCCTCCCATTTGCAAAGGGGGGTTTATTCCATCATTTTCTTGACAAACTTTTAAATTGCTGAAATATATATGATGTTTAGCCATGGATTTTTTGGAGTCTTGATAGACAAGGCGATTGGGGCTAGGCTCCCCCCTCCCTCTTCCTGAACAATTGATATGTAAATAAACCAGTTTTTTTTTTGAGAGCTGAGCATGTAACATGAGGTTTTTTTTCAGCATTTATATATCAGCAGAGAGATGGTGGGAGGAGCTTGGGGTTTTCTGAAAGGTTGGGCAATGAGATTTGTGCTTGGAAGGAAAATGGAAAGCATTTTTGCGTTTAAAAGTGTTTTATATTTTGTTCCAGTTTTGTACTGTAATACAGTTTTGGGTAGAGAGCAAACAGGGGGGCATCACCATTGTTTTATCATCTAGATACAGAGAGAAGCCACATTGTTCTGCAGGTGGTAAACTGGCATAATTGTTCCGTGTGGTTTGGTCTGGCGACGCAGTGTATGGGTGTATAGCGGAAAATGCTTGTGTATGCATACACTGTGAGGGGTAGAGGCCTAATTCGGGGGTTGATCTGTGGTTGTTGCTGTAGTTCCAAAAGTGTTGGGACACCAAGCCATAGAGTTGATGCCTCGGTTAGGGTTTCTAGTTGGGGGACTGGACCAGATATATAGTTACATAGTTACATAGTTAGTCAGGTTGAAAAAAGACAAAGTCCATCCAGTTCAACCATAAAAAATAAAAAAATAAAATAAAAAATATCGTACAATCCCATATACCCAATTCTGTACTCACAGTTGATCCAGAGGAAGGCAAAAAAAAACAGCAGAGCACGATCCAATTTGCTACAGCAGGGGAAAAAAAATCCTTCCTGATCCCCCGAGAGGCAATCGGATTTACCCTGGATCACCTTTACCTATAACTGTTAGTACTCAGTTATATTATGTACATTTAGGAAAGTATCCAGGCCTTTCTTAAAGCAATCTACTGAGCTGGCCAGAAACACCTCTGCAGGGAGTCTGTTCCACGTTTTCACAGCTCTTACTGTGAAGAAACCTTTCCGTATTTGGAGATGAAATCTTTTTTCTTCCAGACGTAAAGAGTGCCCCCTTGTTCTCTGTGTTGACCGTAAAGTGAATAACTCATCACCAAGTTCACTATATGGACCCCTTATATATTTGTACATGTTAATCATATCCCCCCTTAATCTCCTCTTCTCAAGAGTGAATAAATTCAGTTCCTCTAATCTTTCTTCATAGCTGAGCTCCTCCATGCCTCTTATCAGTTTGGTTGCCCTTCTCTGCACTTTCTCCAGTTCCCCGATATGCTTTTTGAGAACTGGTGCCCAAAACTGAACTGCATATTCCAGATGAGGTCTTACTAATGATTTGTACAGGGGCAAAATGATATCTCTCTCTCTGGAGTCCATACCTCTCTTAATACAAGAAAGGACTTTGCTCGCTTTGGAAACCACAGCTTGGCATTGCATGCCATTATTGAGCTTATGATCTACCAAAACCCCCAGATCCTTCTCCACTATAGACCACCCCAGTTGTACTCCCCCTAGTATGTATGATGCATTCATATTCTTAGCCCCCAAGTGCATAACTTTACATTTATCAACATTAAACCTCATCTGCCACATAGTCGCCCAATTAGACAGAGCATCGAGGTCGGCTTGTAATTTGGAGACATCTTGTAAGGACGTTATTCCACTGCATAGCTTGGTGTCATCTGCAAAGACAGAAATGTTACTTTTGAGCTCAGACCCAATATCATTTATAAAGATATTAAAAAGTAAGGGTCCCAGCACTGAACCTTGGGGTACACCACTGATAACCTTAGACCATTCAGAGTAAGAATCATTAACCACTACTCTCTGAATTCTGTCTTTTAGACAGTTTTCCATCCATTTACAAACTGATATTTCCAATCCTGTAGACTTTACCTTACACATGAGCCGTGTGTGGGGAACTGTATCAAACGCTTTTGCAAAATCCAAGTATACCACGTCCACAGCCACGCCTCTGTCCAAGGTTTTACTTACCTCTTCATAAAAAGAAATCAGGTTTGTCTGACAACTTCTGTCTTTCATGAATCCATGCTGTCTGTTGCTTAAATAGTTTTTTTCCAGCAAGAACTCATGTATGTGGTCTTTTATTAATCTCTCCAGTATCTTCCCAACTATGGAAGTTAAACTAACAGGTCTATAGTTACTTGGTAAAGACTTTGTTCCCTTTTTAAATATAGGCACCACATTGGCCCTGCGCCAATCCAGTGGTACTATTCCTGTCATTAATGAGTCCCTAAAAATTTGATACAATGGCTTTGAAATTACAGAGCTCAATTCTTTTAGGATCCGTGGGTGTATGCCATCTGGTCCAGGTGCTTTATCCACCTTTATTCTGTCTAAATATTTCTGGACCATATCACTTTTGAGCCATTGTGGATTTGGGGCTGTGTCACTACCACCCCCATTATGGACATGAATTCCCCCATGCTCCATTGTATACACAGAGCTGAAGAAAGTATTTAATAAATTAGCCTTCTCTTTGTCCCCAGTCACCCACTCTAGATTATTTTGTAAAGGGCCTACATGCTCAGACTTGACCTTTTTTACTATTAATATATTTGAAGAATTTTTGGGGGTTTGTCCTACTATCTTTTGCAATCTGTCGTTCGTTTTGAATTTTTGCATCCTTGATTTCCTTTTTACATATCCTGTTATATTCTTTGTAACATTTAAACGACACTAGTGTTCCTTCATTTTTATATTTTTTAAAAGCGCTTTTCTTATTGTTTATAGCTTTTTTAACTTTAACTGTGAGCCACATAGGTTTTATTTTTAGCCTTTTAAACTTATTGCCCATGGGAATATACTTTGCAGTGAGTTCACAAACAGTCTTTTTGAAGAATTCCCATTTCTGTTCTGTGCCCATTGATGCCAATATTCCCTCCCAGTCTAAGTCCTGGAGAGCAGCCCTCATCCTTGGAAAATTTGCTTTATTGAAATTAAGTGTTTTTATCTTTCCTGCATGTATTTCTTGCTTACAGCTAACATCAAATGAAATCATGTTATGGTCACTGCTACCCAGGCGTTCCTTTATCTGAACATTAGTAATACGCTCTGCATGGTTTGAGATTACCAGGTCCAACAGAGCATCATTCCTAGTTGGGGCCTCAATAAACTTGACCATAAAATTGTCCTGCAATAGGCTTATACATTTTTGCCATTTAACTGTCCCAGCAGTGCCATTACTCCAGTCAATTTCTGGGTAGTTAAAATCCCCCATTATTATCACCTCCCAGCCCTTGCAGCCCTTTCCATCTGTGCAAGGAGCTGAGTCTCCACCTCCTCATTAACATTGGGTGGTCTATAACAAACTCCAATGATTAACTTTGAACTACGCACATCTGTATGCAGTTCCACCCATAATGCTTCAGCCTCATCACATATAGTGGTTGTAGTTCTTCAATCCACCGTATAAGAAGACATTATTGTTTACCATTCTTTACAGGTTAAATATGAAGGATAGAGTAATGATTTTGCTTATAAGTATTTTTCAGGTCCAAGGAGTTTGTGCATAGAGAACAGGTGTATGTAGACCAGGGGTCTCAAACTCAAATTACCTGAGGGCCACAAGACAAGTTTTCATATCACATGGGGGCCGCATGCAAACTTTCAAACTTCAAAAACAGCACTGGTGTCAGCGGACGCACTATTAACCCCCAGCACTGGTGTCAGCAGACGCACTATTAACCCCCAGCACTACCCCTACACTTCACAAATACCCCCCTACACTTCACAAATACCCCCTGCTCACAAATTTCAAACCCAGTCACCTACCTAAGGACTTAGCCTCAGTGTGATGGCTCACTTACCTCTCCTCCTGGCAGGGCTGGACTGGGACAAAAATTTGGCCCTGGACTTCATCCAGACCGGCCCACTTTAATTTTGCAAACACGCACAAAAACATTAATTCATCAGTGACCATGACCAGCAGTGGCAGTACATTAATTTATTCATGCCTGTAGCCCTCCTTTATTGCAGAAATACTACAGGAGAGGGTCAGAGACTGCAAAGCGTACTACAGGCGAGGGTCAGAGACTGCAGACATAGTACAGGAGAGGGTCAGAGACTGCAGACATGATACAGGAGATGGTCAGAGACTGCGGACATGATACAGGAGATGGTCAGAGACTGCAAAACGTACTACAGGCGAGGGTCATAGACTGCAGACATAGTACAGGAGAGGGTCAGAGACTGCAAAACGTACTACAGGCGAGGGTCATAGACTGCAGACATAGTACAGGAGAGGGTCAGAGACTGCAAAATGTACTACAGGAGAGGGTCAGAGACTGCAGACATGATACAGGAGATGGTCAGAGACTGCGGACATGATACAGGAGATGGTCAGAGACTGCAAAACGTACTACAGGCGAGGGTCATAGACTGCAGACATAGTACAGGAGAGGGTCAGAGACTGCAAAATGTACTACAGGAGAGGGTCAGAGACTGCAGACATGATACAGGAGATGGTCAGAGACTGCGGACATGATACAGGAGATGGTCAGAGACTGCGGACATGATACAGGATATGGTCAGAGACTGCGGACACGATACAGGAGATGGTCAGAGACTGCAGACATTGTACAAGTGTGTCCTAGGCTAGCAGTGAACAGTGTGGAAAAAACATTGATTGCTGCACTGCAACAGGAGTTTACAAGATATAACAAAGTGGCAAAAAAAAAACTTTGCCAACAGTCATTTCTCAAGCACAGGAGGACAGTAAATGGTTAACAGGTCTGTGAAGCTCCCAGCCTGACCAGCTAATGCCTTCAAAAGATAACAAGGAAAATGTCAAACAAATCAGGGATGGCTGGCACAGGACTCTGGCACAAATAGCTATATAGAAACAGCTGAAGTTCCAGCTTCTTGCAGAAAGCTAATCAGCATTCTCCTGTCCTGTGTTCAGTGTAAATAAAAACAGATAAGAAGCAGTGTGAGAAGAGGGGGGGGGGAAATCACCCCTCGATCAGTGTGTTCTCCTTCTCCTGTGCTGTGTGTGCAGTGATCACACTGATTCCCTCCGTCTTCTAACACTGCTTCTTATCTGTTTTTATTTACATTGAACACAGGACAGGAAAATGCTGATTAGATTTCTGTAGCCAGCATTGTAACATGTTTGATCTCATACCTTCTTCATGTTCAGGTATGTCGGATCTTCTGCATCCCGCCCTGCTCTGGCCACTAGCCTCTTCTAAATGTGGCGGGCTGGCCAATCTGATTGGCTAAAGAGGTGGTGGGAGGCGAAGCAACTTAGCAGTCACGCCCTCCCACTCAGAAGAGCAGCGCTATTGGCTGCCTGCCCTGTTACACACAGATATCCCTCTCCCTCCAGCATGTCAAAGCCGATGGGAGGGAGAGGGGCGGGAAGCTGCACACTGCCGCTGGTAGCCTTGCGGGTTGGTCCTGTCCTGTCCTGGTCCCCTATCAGCGGCTCTGCCGGAAGTTTGAGGGGGTGGCGACAAGGAGGAGGAAGAGATAAGGCAAGGGTCAGCTGCGTTCTAGGCGGCTGCCTAGTGGGAGCACCGGCTCTGTCCACACAGACAGACTCCGAGAAAGGTAGAGAGACGAGTGACACACTGAGCCATCGGCCCCTGCCTGCGGGCCAATTGGAACCTGTTCGCGGGCCGCAAATGGCCCGCGGGCCGGTAGTTTGAGACCCCTGATGTAGACAGTAGACATGTGCATTCGTTTTCGTCCGAATGCATTTTCGTCCGAATTTCAGGTATTTTCATTATCGTTTTAACAAACGAAAACGAAAGCACAGAATACGAAAACCGAAAGATCCGACATAAACAAATGCTTTATTTTCGTTTTCGTTGCGACAACAGTTCGATATAGATAGGAGATTCGACACGACGCTAACAATAACAATCTGTATCTATCGAACCTGTGGTCGAATGTGCCTAACCTTAACTTCCAAGATTAATCTACATAGAGAGAAAAAATTTGACATAGAGAGAAAAGATTCGACATAGAGAGAAAGGATTCGACATTATAGAGAGAATAGATTCGACATTATAGAGAATAGATTCGACATTATAGAGAGAAAAGATTCGATATAGGGAAAAAAGATAATTTGCTGCTGGAATTGAGTGGGGGAAGTAAAATAAAAATAATGATGATGATGAATGTTATTGGCTGATTGTAACCAAAGAGGAGGAGCAGTAAAATAGCTAGAACTAAGTACACATGTACAGCCAACTTACTTTCACTTACGATTGCTAGCAGAGAGAGACACACACGCTGAATCATTTCAGAAGACAGTTAATCTTGCTGGTCCGTTTTTCAGAGAACCTGAATTATTAGCAATTAAGCATAAGCACAAGCTACAGATCAAGTTCACTTTTTCATAATAATCTGCTGCTATTGTGTTAGTGTTGTGAACTACTAGTGAACTTGCTAGTATTGTGATAGCCTCAGAGGCTGCCCGTGTTGTGGAGGGGGAGGGGGTTTATTATTATAGATTCTATATTATAGATTGAGATTCTATATAAGTTCTATATACCCTATCTTGTTACCTGTCTGATCAGTGATCACTATCACCAGTCCATTTTCTATTTGAACTATATACAGCAACAGCAATGTACCATTCTATGAGAAAAGTGAAGGCAGGTAGAGGTAATGGTCGCGGTCGTGGTGGACGCCTTGCTAAAAAAAGTGGCAAGGTCTCTGCTACTAGTGTCTCTGACACTTCTGCCGCCACAAACATGCTATCCACAACAGTGGATGTCACCACCACTGCCACCAGCAAAGCTAGTTCCACCACCACCAGTTCTACTATTAGTTTTCCTCCTGCCAGACCACCAACATCTGCTGCCGCTTCCACTGCCAGTGCAGCGCCTTCTTCTACAGGTGTCATGGCTTCCTATTTTTATGGGATAGGCAAGAAACATAGTATAAAACAAGTGGAGTTGCCGATACAATCACCACCACCAATGACACTGCCAGTGCCACTGCCAGTGCCACTGCCCAGCTCCCCAAAGAAGCAATTGAGGGAGACATCAGCAGAGACAGAGTGTGAGACGTTTTCTTCATTGCCCCAAGAGAATGATTTTGAATGTGATGCTCCTCTTTCCCCAACCACTGCAGACGTTTTATACAGTCTTACCCCACAAGAGTTACAGCATGACTTAGAGAAAGTGCAAGAGGGATTTTCTGTGAGGAGTAGGACAGGGAGCAGTTCACTTTTTTCATCTGCTGCTAACTCCCCTTCTCCCTCTTTTATTATAGAGGAAGAATCCTGTGATGATAACACCGACCTCCCCAGCACCCCTGCCATTAGCACTAGTTCACCAATTGTAACTGTAGTGGCAACAGCTTCCACCACTGGTGTGCTACCTGCTGCAGCTATATCAGCCCATACTAGAGATCAACAGGGTCAAGGGGCTTCATCCCGCCGCAGCAACGTTTGGAAATACTTTCAAACATTGGAAGGCGGGTTCTTTGCAAAGTGCAAATTGTGTGGGAAGCAAGTGAGTAGGGGTAAAAAGTTGGGACATTTAACCAATGCTGGTATGAACCTACACATTAAAAATTACCACCACTCTACTTTACTGCGGGCAGAGGCAGAAAAAGAAGATGGTAGCGCAGGAAGCAGCATAACGGACTCTGACTGTACTGGTGGTACCTCTTCAACCACACCACTTACTCAGAGCACAGCCAATAGAGAGGGTTCATTTAAGACAAGCCGTCCACGTGCAGTAGTTCCACTGCAGACCCAATCAGGCTCCTCATCCTCCCAAGGACATCATCAGCCTACCCTAGATAGTTTTGTTGGCTTTAGTTCCAAGGGCATGTCAAAACAGCAGGCCAACAAGATCACCCGCCTCATTGGCCAATTCATTGCTGTTGGAGGAGCCTCTTTTCGCATGATTGAAGGGGAGCCGTTTAAACAGCTCATGCATGCCCTTGCTCCACGATACGTTGTTCCTGCACAAACAACTTTCAGCAGAAAGATTATTCCAGCACTATACCATTCGTGCGTTGCATTATTGAAGGAAAAAATGGCCAAAGCCGAGGGTCAGACAATTCATTTGACCACTGATTTGTGGACAGCTCCCAGCGGTCAACATGCTTTCCTGTCTTTGACTGCACACTGGTGGCAGGCCACTGTGCCTGTTGGTGGTGGCACTAGTGTAAGTGTTCAAACTTCATCAGGACGGTCTGCAGCGCAAGACCAGCAGGGTTATCAAGCTTTCCTGCTCCACACAGAAGTCCATGATGACAAACACAGCTCTGCCAACATATTGCGAGCAATTAGATCAATGTTGGCCAATTGGTTTGGAGAGCTGGCAGTCACCAATGTTTCTGTTGGGTTCATAGTGACAGACGGAGGTTCAAACATGGTTAAAGCGCTCCAAGATGGATCTTTTGTCGGTGTCCGCTGTTCTGCACACATACTGCATTTAGTGGTCAAGGGTGCAATCCCAGTGGAGAAAAACAACAAGATTGCTCAAATCTTGGACCTTTGCAGGAAGATTGCAGGGCATTTCCACCGCAGTGTAGGGGCTAGTCAACTGTTGAGGGAGGAGCAAGAACAATCAGGGCTCCCCATACATCGACTGAAACAAGATGTCAGCACCCGGTGGAACTATACCCTGGAAATGCTGGAACGCATTTTGGAGCAAAAGACAGCCATCCACAATCTATCATCCCGCCACAGCATTGGGATTGATTCCACACTGGGACGTGATGACTGGTGTATAATTGGGCAGCTCGTTTCTGTCTTAAAACCCTTTCGGAATGTGACGGAAAACTTGAGTCAGAGCAATGCCAGCCTAGGACAGGTCATACCCTTGTTTACCTATCTCATAGATAAGATGGGATCGTTCCTAGAAAACAGTGAGCCTCTTTGTGGCAGCCCACTTCATGCCGATGTAGCGTCTTTCATCAGAAAACTACAAGCCAACTTAAAAGATCGGCTAAATGATCGTGTCCGCAAAAGCCCTGAACTCATGCTGGCTTCCCTATGTGATCCCAGGATCAAAGGTAAACTGGCACTCAGAGACAACAGCCTCTCCTACTGGAAAGAAAAATTGATTGAAAGGGTCCGTAATTTGCAGCAACAGAGATGTATGCCGGATGAGGCCAGTTTGGAAGATTCACCTGCCATGTCTGCTATTCCAAGACCTGGCACCATCACTCAAAAACAACCAAGTGGAGTATCTGCATGTTGGGTAGAGGCACTTGACAATCTGGTGGATGCAGGTCAAGCGGCAGGTAATCGAGAAGAGAGCCTCTGAAATGGTCAGGGCCTACCTATATGAAGCACCTTTGCTTCCTTCAGAGGACCCTTTGACCTATTGGGATAGTAAGAAAAGTTTGTGGCCTGGTCTTTGTCTGGTTGCCCAGCAACTACTATCCTGTCCTCCAACCACTGTGCAAAGTGAGAGAGTTTTCTCTATTACTGGGAACATCCTTAATCCACACCGTGCACAACTGACACCCCATTTGATGGAACAAATAACTTTCCTGAAATTTAACCTCCCCAAGCTTGGTTACCCTACCCTTAACTTCTGAATCATTATCACCATGTGAAGATAGATGGGACTCAGAGGAACCATCCAAATGTTGAGGAAAATACATTTTTTTTTCTTACCACTTGACAATAGCAGTTGTCTTTAGTGTGACCCCAAGATTTAAATAGAATTATATTGTTTTAAGCAATCCAAATTTTTCCCTTTATTCCTTCCTTCACCCTTTTTTGTAATGAGTGTTGTGTAGAGTGACTAGAGTGTGCGTGATTGTATGAATGAATGTTGTGTGAATGGACAGTAGCAAGGGTTGAAGCCTTGACGTGGCGCTACTGCTCACGTGTTGCTGTCTTTGTAAATACAAATAGCAACGTGTGCTAATTTAACCATTTTTGTATGATGGTCTGGAAATAAGAGACAATGATTAAAGATGACCTCAACAGCATGACAGTTCCTCTTGATGGAGAGACTATCAACTCAAGGATCAGAATTTGTTACCAACACAACATAGAACAAAGAAGCATACAGCTGGAAACGTGATTCTATGCAAGAAAGACTAGTTGGTCACTGCTGAACTGCATCCAGATGCCCAGGACCCCTCCCATTTGCCATCTCTGACCCTGGGGACACCAGGGCCCTCTCTGATCCTCCACCTGTTTCATGACCATCTGCAATTGTCCGAAGTCACCAGTGTGAGTAATCTACCCTGCTGCCATGTTACTCAAGCCCTGGAAATGATGACTGCCCTTTGAACTGTTGCCCCTTGTGATTGCGCTCGCCTGGGAACCTCTGTCCGGTTAACTGTTGCCCTCATGATTGCAAGCCTGCAACCTATGCCCTGTGAACTGTTGAGGACTGTATGGTTAACCCCTGCTGTTACTATCTGCTGTGTATTCTGTAGGGATGAGCTTCGTGTTCGAGTCGAACATACGTTTGACTCGAACATCGGCTGTTCGATCGTTCGCCGAAGATAGAACGTTTTGGGCCGTTCGCGACAAATTCGAGTGACGCGAACGGCCCACAATACACTGCGCCATCGCAGTGCAATCCCGGCGCTGTGATTGGCCAAGCATGCACTGTGACCCCGCATGCTTGGCCAATCACAGCGCCGGCAATGAGGAGAGCCATAATTGGCCACAGGCAGGATGCCTGTGGCCAATTATAGCTCAGGGGGGTTTAGTACACGCCCCACACTATAAAAGCCCGCCAGCGCGGCGGCCTTGTGTAGTGTGTTGGCGTGCAGGGAGAGAGAAGGATAGGCAGGGACAGTGTCAGTGATATTCTTTGCTAAACCTTGTGCATTTACAGTGTGTTGGTACAGGGACAGAGAAGGATAGGCAGGGACAGTGTCAGTGATATTCTTTGCTAAACCTTGTGCATTTACAGTGTGTTGGTACAGGGACAGAGAAGTATAGGCAGGGGACAGTGTCAGTGTCATTTTTGCTGAGCCTTCTGCACAGTATACACCTGTATATCCGTCATTGCTGTTCTCAAATACAGGCATCTGCAGGAGTTAGTGGCACAGTATACACCTGTATATACCCGTCATTGCTGTTCTATAATATTACTGTTCAAAATTACAAACAGATTCTACTTGTTCAGAGTATATAGGGCCTTTTTTATTTTGTGTGCGGGGTTCCCCTTAATATCCATACAAGACCCAAAGGGGCTGGTAATGGGCTGGGGTAGGGGGGGGGGGGTGATGGGGTAGCCATGCCATTTTTCTTAAAGATTTTCATCCATATTACCGGGACCAGACATTACATTAAAGCCGCAAGCAGTTTTAAATGGCTTTTTTTCCTTTACAAATGTCATTTTGTGCAGGGACAGTTCTAAACACGGGAAACACATGCCACTTCACAGGCATACTTTAGACACCCCCCAGGTATGATATATAAAGGAATATTTGACTTTTTTTTTCTCACTTTATGCATCATTAAAATGACTGCTCCCGAAAAACGGCCGTTTTTAAAACTTCGTTTTCCATTGATACATGTCCCCTGGGGGAGAACCCGGGTTCCCAACCCCTTTTTAGGACAATAACATGCATATTAGTCATTATAACCACTTCTCTACTGTGCACGAAAACCCCCTTCCTGCCCAGGCCATTTTTCAGCTTTCAGCGCTGTCACATTTTGAATGACAATTGCGCGGTCGTGCGACATGGCTCCCAAACGAAATTTGCGTCCTTTTTTTCCCACAAATAGAGCTTTCTTTTGGTGGTATTTGATCACCTCTGCGGTTTTAATTTTTTGCGCTATAAACAAAAGAAGAGCATCCAGTTTGAAAAAAAAAACACTATTTTTTACTTTTTGCTATAATAAATACCCATTTTTTTTTAAAATAAAATTTTCCTCAGTTTAGGCCGATACGTATTCTTCTACATATTTTTGGTAAAAAAAAAATCGCAATAAGCGCGTATTGATTGGTTTGCGCAAAAGTTATAGCGTCTACAAAATAGGGGATAGATTTATAGCATTTTTTTTTTTTATTAGTAATGGCGGCGATCTGCGATTTTTTATTGTGACTGCAATATTGCGGCGGACACATCGGACACTTTTGACACATTTTTGGGACCATTCACATTTATACAGCGATCCCTGCTATAAAAATGCATTGATTACTGTATAAATGTGATTGGCAGGGAAGGGGTTAACCACTAGGGGGCGGGAAGGGGTTAAATATGTTCCCTCAAAGTGTTCTTACTGTGGGGGGAGGGGACTGACTGGGGGAGGTGACCGATGGTTGTCCCTATGTACAAGGGACACACCATCGGTCCCCTCTCCCTCACAGGACGTGGATCTCTGTGTTTACACACAGAGATCCACTTTCCTGCTCGTTTCCCGGGCAATCGCGGCCGCCGGGCACGCGCACCGGGGCCTTGTGAACGCGTCATATGACGTCCTCCCAGAACGAGAGTATCCTCCGCCCGCCGTCTATTGACAGTGGGCGGGGGACAAGTGGATAATTAGCACTTTAGATTTAGAACGTTCGCATCCATTGTATTTAATAGGGTTCTAACGTTCGTGCGAACTTTCGGTCCGTTCGCGGGTTCTGGTGCGAACCGAACCGGGGGGTGTTCGGCTCATCCCTAGTATTCTGGTGGGGGGAAAGCTGAACGGCGTGACTGGACACAAGATAAATGGAATTACCCTTTGCACATTGAAATAGTGTAGAAAGAAATCTCTTAAATTTTCTAAGTTCAGCCTGATGGTTAAATGTAGAAAAGACAATTATAAGGCCTCTAGTAAGTTAGTAACAATAAATGGACTAGTTCATTTAGATAAACATCACATAATGATTAATGAACCTAACAAGGAAAGCAAGATTCAAGAAAACAATTAGTTCTGAACAAAAACATTTTTATTTTTAACATAAAAAAATAAATAAAAAAAAAAAAATTATGAAAAAATATTCTCCCCAAAACTGGTGACCAGTCGCTGTAGGGACATATTGATGCCAGCCATCTGTTCACCGAGGTACCTAGTAGCCTCCAGTTGGCTCCTAAGGCTGCGTTGGTACCTCTCCAGAGCCACATAGTGACGGAGCTGCCGGTGATTGTGGAGGGCCAAAGAGTGACATAGCCTCCTGGTTTCGGCATATTGTCTCTCTTGGACCTCCACAATGCGTCGCAGATACGCATTCACATGTGGCTCTGGAGGGGGGATGTGTACTGGAGCGGCTGGAGAATCCTCACCAGGACGCACTGGGGAGGAGGCACTAATGGGTGTGTCCAGGTGGGGGGATAGTGAAGGGTGGAGGAGAACATGCGCCGGAGAAACCGCTGGGGAGGAAGGACAATCACCAGACGCGGGCAGGTCCAGGCCTTCGTCCACCGGGTGGAGGTGAAGGATGAAGACTTCACCTGTGAAGAAAAGAAAATACATTAGATAGATAATACAATACACATGACTTCTTCACCCTAACATTATATAAAGACAATTATCTCAAAACGCTTGTAGACAATCATGTAACATCTTGAGATGTTTTCACTTCTACATACCAGTTTTCCATTTTTGATATTCAGTGAGATGCACCTAATCAATTTGTGTGTAGGAGATAGTGGTGTCTGTGTCAATTTGCTGCGTCATCCCAGGTTTGCTCAGCTGTGCAGGAAGGTGTAGTACTTTACTGTACTCTGACCGGGGCGGAGCTGAGTGTCCTCCCCGGCCAGAGTACAAAGGGATTCCCCTCTACACATCGAGCAGTGTAAAGGAGAATCTCCCAAAGATTTTTTCCGCTTGGTCGCACGGCCGGCTTGAGAAAATCTTAAGGTGTAATGGATGCCTAAGTGCTGACTGTGACAGAACCCACTGTCACTGTGTGTTTTGGAAGGGACTGAGGGCTGGCCTCTTACCCACAGATTATGGCCCAGAAGAGACTGAGAGACTTGGGGAAAGCTGGTATTGAGAAAATGTAATGTAATGCTACATCCCTTCTCCCCCCCCCCATCCCCCCCTCTTGTTGCTGTGCTTAATTGTGTTGGTTCATGGCACATAGACAATGATCTGGACTGCAGACATCTCTCCGCAGGGGATGTGTATTGAAGGGCTGCCTGCTTACCATAATCCCTTTATGTTTAACTGTAGTCTCTGTTTCAATGTTCAGTTCCCATTGGTTCTTCCTTGTCCCCTACCCCCCCTCTATGACAAGGCTAAGGGGAGTGTCCCTAACTGTGTGTAAAAGTGTATGTTTTGGATTTAATAAACTGTTGATGCTCTGCATGTTTAACCCTCAACACCTGTGTGGATTGTCTCGTGATTGAGGGGTTAAGGGCTGGTTATGGCGAATCTGCAGGCGGATGTTCCCACCTGGGGTATCTGAGATCCGTCACACTGACCACTAACTACTCTACCTCATCCAGACTGATTGACTGTCGCAAATATGGAAGATCAGTTGCACTTGCAGAAAAACATATCAGCTATACCAGCTATTAACATTACACTCACCAAAGAGAAGCCATTCAAGCCGCCATTGCATTAGGGATGACCTAACAAAAAGTTGTTTAATAAAATTATAGCAGGCTACTTTTTAAAGTTGATAATTTTATATAGCCACTGATTGAATAAGCCCCACTTCTGTTCTAGGATAGGTAGGTTACTCACTCCTGGTCTAAGCTAGGAGGTATAACAGAGAATTTACAATTACTGAACCTTCGATATCCGGTGCTTCATCTGCTCCCCTCTGCTACTGCAGTGGTCTGGTCTCTCCCTGAGCCTTCAAGACCTATGCAAGACTCAACTTCTTATAGATATTTGCCTGCACAAAGATCTACGAGGTCATTTACAATTTTTTGCTTTATATCAGGGGTCTCCAAACTTTTCAAAAAAAGGGCCAGTTTATTTTCCTTCAGACTCTAGGGGGGCCGGATTGTGGCCAACAGGGGCAGAAAATGTCATGGGCCCATCATCAGTGAGAATAAATATGGCCTCAGGGTTGGTGGTCAATAGGAGTGGTGCCCCTATTAGTAGGAGGAATAGTATCCCATCATTAGTATCCATAGAAGAAAAAAATGCCCCACTGTTGGTGTGAGTGGGAGAATTAGTGCCCCAAGGGCCGGATAAAAGCTACCAAAGGGCCACATCTGGCCCTCGGGCCGCAGTTTGGAGACCCCTGCTTTAGATGATGCCAAAGAGGAGGCACCAGACATCATGAGGAAAGTGTTAATGCATGAATTAGGGGCATGCCGGAGATTGACCATGTCCAGGGACTGCCAGCCAATAGCTGGAGATTCTTGTCTGACACACCCCTTCCAGCCTGCTGTGTTATTCACGATGATTAACAGTGATTGGCTCAGACTGGGAACCTGAACTGCAGCAAGAAGCTGGCGTGATCAGGGAAGTGACATTGAGGAAATAACAAGCACAGGTCACGCTAACGGGAAGACTGGAATCAGCTGCAAAGGGGGACTAATAATTAATAATTCCAGCTAAACCGAAGCCTTGGAGAATAAATCACAACCATTTCTAGACAAGGTTTGCCATCAGCATTTCATATTTAAAATACTATATTTGCCTGGAAAATACAAAAAAAGTTATACTTACTCCCTGGATCTGCCGCGTCTGGCTGTTCACCAGCTTCCGCATCCCCAGCAGCCTCTACAGTGCAGGTCTCCTCCACCTCCTGCTCAGCCTCAGCAGCTGTTGATTATGATTAATATAGAAAAGAACATTACAATCTGCAGTGTACAACAATCTCACACATTAGTACAAGAACATTGAAACATGTATGATCACTCAGCAGACACCAGCAAGATTATACTAACTTACATGTGGGCGTTGCCGCCTCAGCCTCCTCCTCCTGAGTCTCCCCCTCTGATTGGATGACACCTATTTAATATAAAGGAGAAATGATGAACGTTGCAATGTTCAAGCTTCAAATTACTATAAATAAATACTGTATATAGATAAAATTAATTATCCATTAGCATGGCAATACAGGTCAGGTCACTAACGTTTATCTACAAGGCAGGGACATGCATTCAACCATTTGGAAAAAATCTCTAAAAAAAAAAAACGAGGCACTTACCTGTCCTGGTTCCAGCGGCGAGTGCTAGGTGCACCGCCACTGATCAGGTGCCTCAGTTCAGAGCAGCGACGTTCTGTCAGATTGCGTAAGTTACGCAAGCGGTTGCGTTACCTGACAGAAGGTTGCAGAGGCTCTACCTGTCACTGCTTGAGCGAGAAGCAATGACACTGGAATCGACAATGGAAGGCTGGACAAATGGAAAAGGACCCACTGTATTAGTGTCACTACTACACTACTTACTGGGCGTTGATGACATGGAGGACTCCTGCTCCTCCGCCCTCCACCTCCGGCGGCGCTGGGACTGGATGCGATCTTTAAATAAAATCAAACACAATATGGTAAATGTCGGATGCTTGACAAAAAAAATGTCCTGCACAATGCAATGCTGACACCAACCCTGATGAGCCAGGAGATGGGTGATCTCATCCTCCCCTATACCCGCTAAAAGCTCTGCCTCATGGGGGAGGAGAGGCACCTGCTTCCCTCTGCGCCCCAACTGCCGGCGTTTACGCGCTATGGAACTGCAAAACAAAAAGAGAAGAGAAACAGGTTCCATAATTAAACTACAATTGTAATCTGAAAATTACATCAACACATGAAACAAATGTAGAATGAACCCGTAGAATGAAACAATGCAAATGGAATTTTTGGATTAGGCGCATTTTTTCACGTAGCACAAGATTTGCACATTTTTTTATTAACCAAATTTATTTTAAGAAAAACGTATGCTTTTTTGGTGCACAATAAAATATAAAAGAAAGGATTGGGATTGTGCTGATAAAATATAGATGTCCAGTCCACCTTTCTAATTATGCGCTTGTGTGAACTGTGTATGGTATAAAATCAGTAAATTTTTAGAGCACTGATTGTTGTATAAATGACAATGGTCACAAAATGGCATCAAAAGTGTCCGATGTGTCCGCCATAATGTCGCAGTCACGATAAAAATCGCTGATCGCCGCCATTACTAGTAAAAAAAAATAATAATAAAAATGCTATAAAACTATCCCTATTTTGTAGACGCTATAACTTTTGCGCAAACCAATCAATAAACGCTTATTGCAATTTTTGTTACCAAAAATATGTAGAAGAATACGTATCGGCCTAAACTGAGGAAAAAATTTGGTTTTTTATATATTTTTTGGGGATATTTATTATAGCAAAAAGTAAAAAAATAATTGTGTTTTTTTTCACAATTGTCGCTCTTTTTTTGTTTATAGCGCAAAAAAAAAAAACGCAGAGATTATCAAATACCACCAAAAGAAATCTCTATTTGTGGGGAAAAAAAGAACGCAGTGCCGAATCGCAAAAAGTGGCCTGGTCATTTGGCAGCCAAATCCTCCAGGGCTGAAGTGGTTAAAATGTAAAAAAAATAATAATCAGACATGTTACTTACCGCTTAATGTCGCTGAATTTTTTCCGACAGGCAGTCGGGTCACGCCGATGGCGATACATCCCTTCAACTTTTTTGGAGATCTCCTCCCACTTCTCACGCTTCCACTCCTGAGTGGTATCCTTGGAGCGGGGGCCACACAGCTGTATCCAGTAAGGAAGCGTTTCCTTAACAAGGACCTGGGACTCAATGTGAGTCCACATAAGGTTACGCTTCCTGCTGGTTGCAGCTTGTGTCCCCAAGCGCCGCTTTTTGGATGATGGGGAATGGGATGTTGCTGCTGCTGCCTCCATAGAAGGCCCAGGAACGTCCTCCATGTGGTCGAAATGGGTCACCATATTATCCGACACTGACACAACGTCGGAGGACGTGCACAAACGAATGTGAAAGTAGTTAGCTGACTGTTGGGATAGACCATCCATTCAACATGAACGACGAAGATTCGACGAAGATTCGACAAAGCATCGAAAAACATACAAACGTCGAATCTGTGGCTTATGGTGTCTGTCAAAAGTTCTAAGTTGATTAGACGGTGCAGTTAAACTCACTGTACGATGCTGCCTACAATCGTACATTTCCGGTTAAATGCATCCGCTCATGGGCTATAGAAAAATTCTAATGTTGAATGACTAGTAATAATAATTAATAAATACTGTATAATTATTACTAGTCATACAACATTAGAATTCTACTATAGCTAGCTTGTAGGCGGAACATTCGACCGGAAATGTATGATTGCTGCGTCGAATAGTTTAGCTGCTCCGTCGAATCTTCTTAGAACACACACACACCATATAAGCCTTCAATGACAGATTCGACCTTAATTATTTCGGATTTTCGGACGAATGCAATTTTTAACGAAAAACTAAATAAATAAAAATGAATTTCGGGAGTAACTAAATAAATTTATTTTTCGAACGAAAACGAAATTCCGAAACGAAATATTTCAGTGTGCACATGTCTAGTAGACAGCTGTACATATGGATAAATACGAGTCTAAGGAGGTAAAAGTATCATAGGCTATTTCATTGTTTCTTTTTTCCTGCACCACGCATTTCTTCCTTCAGTCTGTAATGAGGAAGAAAATGGGGGGAGAAGTGATAAATGTAAGAATGACAGTTTTTTTTTCAAACAAATAATGTTAACCTCTGTAATTCTAACCAAGTTTGTGCCAAGACTGTCTTTCTTTGATAGAATTTGAATCGGTAAGCAGCAGTCTGGTGAAGTAGGTTCCCATCCCAGATGCTAAGAACCTTTTGTCAATGGTTCCAGGTATTGTAAGCCACGCACAGGTTATGCAGTGACCACAGTCCCGATGTCTGGGTTATTGTCATATGAGGGTTGTTTGGAGGTCAATCAAAACCAGAGTCGTACTTTCCTCATTAGCTGTCACTTATATTCTCGGCTGATGGGGTGGGTGCGATCGCTGTGACATGAACTTCAAAATGTCCACCACAGGGTTCACGAGTCCCTCCTGGACCCTGACACAATAACCAGTTTACATTCTTTCCAACCAGGTGACTGGGTCGTTGTAAAGAAGCTTGAGGGATGAGACAACGCCAGCCACTGCAAGAAGCGGCTCAACCACACCAAAGAACTGAGTAGTATCTTCGTCTATTTATATTTTTGTTGTTTAGTAAATTTTAGCAAGGGTAACGATGAAAAGCATCCCAAGTTATTATTTAAAGTGTATTTCCTGACTAGCTCAGAAAGCGAACAGGACCAATTGCTGGGTCTGTTCTGAGTCTTCACCGAGTTTTAGTCCCCAGCGATGACAGAGGTATGATGTTATTATGGGTATGAGGAGTTTTGACAGACTGGTGAGGACTCCAAACAGACACTTGTCAATGGAATCTAACGATGTATTTTTAGAGGGTAAAATTGGTTATAGTTTTAATAGCTCTGCCTCTTGTTGGTTTGGGTATCTAGGCAGCCCACAAGTGGGTTTGAACTTTAGTTTGGTGTTTATGCGGATCTGCAGCTTATAAAGGTAATTCCCCCAAAGTAAGAGGTTCATGCGTGATGGTGAAGCTGTCCCAGCACCTTATCTCGTGGCCGATCGTGAGGATCTGATGGTGCAGGAAATTAATAATGGCAGGGACAGCTAGAAGGGATTTGTTCACCAACCCCGACCAGGTCTGGGCATGGTGTCCTGGATGTACAAGGTGCTGGGGGGCCTTGAGCTTGGGATACGATTGAACAATTCTCATCCGTTAAGAATAGGGTTCTTCATGTAACTGTTGAAGCCAGAGCTATAGCTAGTGAAGGTTGGGAGTCCTTTTAGGGGTCTGGGAATCTTTGGGGATCTAATTTTTATTTTTCAGCGGATCGTGGTTAAAGGAAGTGGGAATATATATACTCATGTAGTTTTTATTTCTATTCTTTCTATGTCGTGACGAGGTGCTCCTGTTGCCTGATTGGACGCGTGACCAGAGTTTCCTTGATGAGACGCCCCGAAACTGGACCCACATACAAGACACAGAGGATCACAGACGGATCGGCGATTACTACAGCTCACCATGTCGTGTCCTCCTTTATAAGTCATGCCCCTGAAGAGTAGAGTCTACATGTCAAGCCGTATTTTCCTTTTTATGGACTAAGGACTGATTAATTTCCAGGTATAAGAAGCAGATCAAGTTTCATCGATGGACATGGGGTGCATATGACAAAAAAGGGAGGACTGTTGTGGGGATTTTTATGAAGATGTATTTAATATGTATTGTCATAGTGTCACCCAGTGTTAGTACTTCCGCAACCCGCTCTAAAGAGCTGGCTGGGGCAGTCTGAGGCTGGTTGAATCCCGTCTGGTAGGGGAAAACGTCTTGAGGTTGGAGTGTGATGTTTGCAGGGTGCGGATATGTCCGCCGACGGGGGCCCTCTGTGCATTAGCACGGACGATCGTTGAGGAGGGGATATGCTCGCTCTGCAACGACATCATTGGTTATAGGCAGATGCGTGCTCTTGTCTCTGCTGTGTCTGATCAACATTGATTGGGATTCGTAGCGTGCGTCTGCAGATAGCCTCCCTCCCCCATTCAATAATAGTATAATCTGAATATGCGTTATTCTATGGAGTAGCGCAGAATAAGGATTCCTATCAACGGTAATTCCTATCAACGGTAATATCTGATCATGCCCCAGTAATGTTAACACTCAGGCCAGTAGCAGTAGGTCATTATGAGAGAACATGGAGATTGAATGAGTCCTTGCTGGATGATAAACGGATAGTAGAAGATATACAAAAAAAATGGAGGAATATTTTGAAATAAATCAAACAGAGGAAGTTTCAGAAAAAACGATATGGGAAGCCCATAAGGCTGTGATCAGGGGGGTATTGATAGCACATGGCTCACGAGTTAAAAAAAATAAAAGGAAGGAAATTGAAGATTTACTAGGAGAAATACAGGAGGGGGAGGTTAGACACAAAAAGGGCTGTGATCCAGAGGCTGACAAACGGCTGGAGATATTAAGGGGGAAGCTCACAGCTTGCCTGGATAGGAAGGTGAGGGATAAATACAGATTTTTAGCTTGCCGATTTTATGAGCATGGGAACAAATGTGGTAAATTGCTGGCAAGATATTTAAAAAAACAGCAAGATTCGTCCCATGTTCATGAAATACGAGTAAACAATAAACAGATAATGGACACTAAGTCCATAGCAATGGAATTTAAACAATTTTACACAAATTTATACAATATTCATTCACCATTATTAAAAGCAGAAAACAAGAAATGAGTAGAAGATATAAAAAATGATATTAAAAAATCAGCACTACCATCTCTTCAGCTGGAAACGGTTAATAAATTGGAGGAACAAATCACCATAGAGGAAATAAAAAAAGTTATACAGGAATTACCTAATGGGAAAAGCCCGGGCCCAGATGGTTTAACAAATGCATATTATAAGAAGTTCACAAATATTTTAATAGCACCATTATGTGATTATTTCAATGAAATTAGAATTAATAACCCACCCCCATCTGAAGCACTACTAGCATACGTGACAATTTTGCCAAAACCCGGGAAGGACCCACAATGTTGTGCAAATTATAGGCCTATTTCCCTCCTCAATACAGATATAAAACTACTATCTAAAATATTGGCCGTGAGACTGCAAGACAAGGTAGTACAATTGGTCCATCAGGATCAGACGGGTTTTGTGATGGGTCGGGAGACTAAAGATAACACCATCCAGGCCCTTCACTTACTTCATTGGATGCAGAATGGACCCAATAAAGAAGCAAGAGCAGCCCTATCAATGGATGCCGAGAAGGCATTCGATAGGGTAAATTGGACATATATGATGGAGGTATTGAAGGGAATAGGACTGGGAGAAAGGATGATAGGCTGGATAGCAGCATTATATGTAGGCCCGAAAGCCAGGGTTAAGGTGAATGGGACCTTGTCGGGTAGCTTTAATAGTAGCAATGGCACCCGACAGGGATGCCCTCTGTCACCAATATTGTTTGCCCTGACCCTGGAGCCATTTTTATGCAGAGTAAGGGCAAATAAAAGAATATCAGGGGTGAAAATAGGTCCTAAAGAATATAAAGTATCAGCATACGCTGATGATCTGTTATTCACTCTGTCAAAACCAGAGGAATCAATATCTGAACTGATGCAGGAAGTAAAAAGATATGGGGAACTATCCAATTTCAAGATAAATGTAGAGAAATCGATGATCTTACCCAGCCATGTGCCATCACTTCTGATCAAATCTTTACAGGAAACCTATCCCTTTATATGGAAGAAAGATTCACTGTATTACTTAGGAATACATATAACAGCGGATAATAAATTAATGTATGAACTTAATTATGGGGCCCTGGTTGTAAAGATAATAGAGGATCTACATAGATGGAGGGGACATACACTATCCTGGTTTGGTACGATTAATACCTTAAAAATGAATGTACTACCTAGATTGATATACATGTTAAACACTGTACCCATGGCATTACCTCAAATATTTTTTTTTTTAATTCGCAGAGCATTTACGTCCTTTGTTTGGAAGGATGGGAATGCTAGAATAGCATATGACATCCTGCGTAGAAATAGAAGGGAGGGAGGAATGGGACTTCCAGATATAAATCTTTACTATAAAGCAATGACGCTAGTACGTATCATGAATTGGTGTCATGATGCTCAGAATAAAGCATGGGTTCTGATGGAGGGAAATATAGCCGGTAGGAAGTTAGCAGGAGCTCCATGGGTACCAATTAAGTCTAGGGGACTGTCAAAATGGACATCACCACTGACATTAAACACACTTGCAGTGTGGGACAGAATAAATAAAAATGGCAAGTATGCACCCAGGACATCACCACTGGCCCCTTTGGGGGGGTATCCCTGGTTCCCCCCAGGGGAGGAAAGAGGAGCATTGGGCCCATGGGAATCGAATAGGAACACAATGTGCTCAAGGTATGCTCCAGGGGGTTATTTAATCCCTCAATCAGAATTGATAGCAACACAAGGAGACATGGCAATGGCAGGATGGAGATACAACCAAATGACCAATTTCTTTAAAAAGCTAGAACCCCAGATTAGGACACGGCACTCGATGACGACGTTTGAGGCTATGTGCGTAGGGAAGGTGGGAACCCGGCACATGTTGTCCCGGATGTACAAATTGGTCCTGAGTGAACAAAACACTACAATCCCATATTTTATCCAAGAATGGGAGAAAGAACTGGGTCATACATTCACAGTAACACAAAAAAATAAATTTATAGAAGCAACATATTCATCTACTATAAGTTCATCAATTCATGAGATGTCATATAAATTTATGACTAGATGGTATCGAACACCGACGCGATTGGCACAGATATATCCCACAGCAGATAGTCTCTGCTGGAGAGGATGTAAAGAGCAAGGCACTTTTCTGCATATCTGGTGGTCCTGCCCCAAGATAAGAGGCTTCTGGGATAAGGTAATGCCGTGGATTAAGAAGTTATCAAGTATACCTATAGAGTCCAAACCCATGCATGTTTTGTTCCACGGAACCCCGGTTGCAATAAAATCATATAAAAAAAGTATAACACCGCATTTATTAAACACAGCAAAGAAATTAATACCTAAGTATTGGAAGCAAACAACATGTCCCACTCTGATAGAATGGAAAAGGGAAGTAGATGTAATAATGGAAGCGGAAAGATGGGTATCTAAGATAAGAAATCAACAGGAGGAATATAAGAAAATATGGATAGGATGGGAATTCCAGGCCCCAGAAATAGAAAGAGGTTAAGAATATAGCAGTGGAAGGGAAGAGATAAAAGGTGTAGACAGGATAATACCCCATGACCCCCCCCCCCCCCCAAAGGGAACACAATGTTACACATTTAGGATAAACTACAACTTTAAAAAATGTTTTGTTTTTTTTTTCCTTCTTTGTTGTATGTTTTGTTTTTATGTAATAGAGTTAAGTTTGTGATGAATGTGGGAGGGATAGCCTCCCCCCCCCCCCCCCCTGGTGTCTCCACCTCATCTGCCTGAGCCAGGAATTCCATCTCTTACGAGATGGGGTTTTTTTTTTTTTTTTTAGGAGAAGGGAAGGAAGGGTCACTTCACACACTAAGCAAGTAGATAATATACACATAACATAGTGATCGGACTGATGGTCCGAACATACTGAGCAGACAATAGATAATAGATAATATACACATCAAATATAGGAGGGGTTTTTTTTTTTTTTTTTTCTTTTTTTGGAAGGGAAGGGTCACTTGTACACTAAATAACTAGATATGAATTCATTCAAATAAAATAGTATGGAGAGCACAGTAATTAGACTGAGCTGTAAGAGCACATGAAATCCACATAGAATAGATGGTCGGGGGGGTCCCCCCCCCCCCACACTTTTTTTTTCCATGAGTCTGGCGGAGGAATGGGGATAGATGGTGGTGGGGAGGCACTTCCACCCTTGTAGGGTTTAGGTGAGAATATGAATTGTAACATATGTTTGTTTATTATATGTAAAGAAAATTTCTAATAAAATTTGAATTATAAAAAAAAAAAATATGAGAGCTTGTGAGCGTTGTCAGAGCCGGGGAGAGCGTCCATGTTTTAAAGCAATACGGCTTTGTTTGCTGGGAGCATGCGCGCTCTCCCTGCCTGGACACACCCATAGGACTTTAGCCATCATGCGTTATTGTATTCATTGTATTCATTGTATTGTATCCTTTAAGCTATATTTCTTGTGTGGAATTCATGTACTGGATTATATGGGACATCTTGTTAGAGGGATGTCCTTATATGGACTTTTGCTGTGTAAAGAGGACATCATGTGATGACCACTCCCATGGAGGTCACATGCTGTGATGACCACTCCCATGGGGGAGGTGATTATCTGCTGGTGAGATCTTTTGATAATAAAAAGGAGCCGTGGGTCTTGAGCCGGCAATCATGCTGGGAGGCTGAGATGAGAACATAGCTGGCTGTGTGATGCTTGCTTCTTGGAATGAATGATGGGACGGATGAACAGTGAGTGGAACTTAGCCTAAAGATAGCATTATTGCAAAAAGATGGAATCTAAAGTGTGTGCTCATTTAGCACAGGAAATATAGGCTGTGTGCTCTGTATACAACCTATATTTCCACGACAGGGCAGCAGTGAGAAGGAAGGAAGGGAAAGACGAGGAGGAAGGGAGCCAAAGAGAAAAAGGAGAGTGAGGTCCAAAGGCCAATTACTGTGTGAGTGGTGAGGAAAGAAAACCTTTCCGGGTGTCTGACGGCTGGGATGATGGCGCCCCCCTTCCATCTCCCCCTGTTGCGTACGTTGGGGGCGGCGCTGTGGCGGCGCTCCCCATATGAGCCTCTCTCCGTGTAGGGCTTCACACTTAGGATCACACACATTACCACTGATCATGGAGCATTGTGCACCAGGCACAATCTGCCCTTCTCACTCTGCAACAGGTATGGTTTTCTTTCCTCACCACTCACACAGTAATTGGCCTTCTGACCTCACTCTCCTTTTTCTCTTTGGCTCCCTTCCTCCTAGTCTTTCCCTTCCTTCCTTCTCACTGCTGCCCATACTATGGTTCCTCTCTTTACACCATCCCTCCCAACACATTCATTCACACCAATTCTCACACATCATTTTTCACAGTGTTTTAGTGTTTTGTTGTTTTCTTTTATTTACAGAGGCCCCTCAGTTTGGGTCCCCATACTCAGTCCAACACAACTTTGCCCCCTCAGCTCCCGGGCGTGACGTTCTTTGGCTGGTCTGGGACTTGCATGGACACACCACCTCTGTGCAGACGCATTTGTAAGTTTTATGGGTCAAGCATATGGGTGGGGGAGCTCTCCCACTCTATGTGTGCCCATTTGTTTTTCATAGATTTAACAGGTTACTTCCTGCCACCGGTCTTCCACCAACGTCTGTATGTGCGAATACGTTTAAATAAACGCATTACAGCAAAACCGACACTGGGGGACATCTGACAACATACATTAATACAATTTTCCACAACAATTAGCACTGACATCGTCCACTGACACCGACCACTACCCCACTGGCACCGACCACTACCCCACTGGCACCGACCACTACCCCACTGACATTGTCCACTGAGACCGACCACTACCCCACTGGCATGACCACTACCCCACTGGCATGACCACTACCCCACTGGCACCGACCACTACCCCACTGGCAACCGACCACTACCCCACTGACACTGACCACTGCCCCACTGACACGACCACTGCCCCACTGACACGACCACTGCCCCACTGACACCGACCACTGCCCCACTGACACCAATCACTGACACTGACCACTGCCCCACTGACACCAACCACTGCCCCATCCCCCCACGCCCTTTCCCAAGAGCTCTGTGAAAAAATATATTTAAAAAATAAAACCCCACCCTCCAATCATTGTTAAAATAGTACAAAAATGAATTGTAAAAATTAATAAAAATAAAAAAATCCACTGGTCCCAAAAAAACTTTTTTTTAAAAAAAATAGGATTTTTGTACTCACCGTAAAATCAGTTTCTTTGACGTCCATGGACTGACACAGCTCTCATACTGTTTACGTGTGGGTATATGTCCCTGCTCGCAGGAGAAGATCTAGGCAGAATGTTAGATGTTAGAAACATACATTCTAGAACAAAACCAGAGCTGAACAGCTCCGCCCAGGGGGACATTACCCTCCTACCTGCAGCTAGCAGCCTCAGTTCATAACCAGCAGTACAAACCTTAAAAGAAGGGTGGGTGCTGTGTCAGTCCATGGACGTCAGAGAAACGGATTTTACGGTGAGTACAAAAATCCTATTTTCTCTTATCGTCCATGGACTGACACAACTCTCATACTGTTTACATGTGGGACGTCCCAAAGCAGTATAAAAAAAGGGTGGAAGCAAATAGTAAAGGAACAACCAAAACTTCACTTCAAACCAGCAGAGCTCCTCAACGGGGGAGTTGCAACATTAAACAGCGGCCCGCAACACTTTGCGGCCGAAGGAAGCATCCGAAGATGCAGCCACATCAACCTTATAGAATTTTGAAAAGGTATGAACGGACTACCAGGTCGCTGCCTTGCACACTTGTGCAACCGACGCTTGATGTCGGAAAGCCCAGGAAGCACCAATTGCCTTGGTGGAATGCACCGCAACCGGAAAGGGAGGCGCCCGCCCCTTAAGGGCATAGGCCTGTATGATGGTCTGCCTGATCCACCTAAAGACAGTGGCAGACGACACCGCTCGGCCCTGTTTTGAACCAGAGACAGACACAAACAGTGAGTCAGACTTCCGAATGGAAACAGTAGCAGACAGGTACACAAGTAAGGCTCATACCCATCTTAATGTATGAAGCGCAAACTCTCAGGGATGCGATGGGTGAGGGCACAAGGATGGAAGAACAATGTCCTCCTTAAGGTGAAAGGCCGAGACCACCTTTTGAAAGAAGGACGGTCGTGGGCGCAACACTGCCATATCCTTATGGAGGACCAAGTAAGGCGACTTGCAGGACAAGTAATGGCCACTAAGAAGGCCACCTTCTGGGACAAGGTCAAGAGAGGAATCTCTCTGATATTTTCTTGGAGAACCGAGATGCGTCAAATTCAGATCCCAAGTAGGGAGAGGAGGCTTGACAGGGGGAATCACATGGTGAACCCCCTGCACAAAAGGTGCTAATCAAGGAATGGCCTGGTAGCGGTCGTTGAAAAAGACAGCCCGGGCCGAAATCCGACCCTCGATGGTACGCAAGGCCAGCTTTTGGGTCACACCACGCTGTGAGAACAGCAAAATCCTGGGAACGGAATACGACCATGGATGCCAATCAAGCTCCTCGCACATAGCGATGTAAGCCTTCCAGGTACGGTGATATATCTTTCTGGAGGAAGATTTCCGTGCCAACAACATAGATGAGATGACCGAATCAGAGAGACCTCGGTCCCTCAGCACCTGGCTTTAAACAGCCATGCCATTAAAGCCAAGGACTGTAAAGCAGGATGAAGTATGGGATCATGAGACAGAAGGTCCACCCCAATAGGCAGTCGCCAAGGAACGTCTGCGACTAGCCCAAGTAGATCGGCGTACCAATGTCGCCGTTCCGGAGCAATGAGGATCACCGGAATGGCCTCGGCCCCTACTCTGCGAAGCAGGCGAGGCAACAACAGTAGCGGAGGGTAAGCATATATCAGGCGATACTGCCCCCACGGGCCACCAACGCGTCTGACGCGTCTGCCCAGGGGTCCCTGGACCTGGCCACGAATCTTGACACCTTGCGAGTGAGTCGAGAGGCCATAAGGTCCACATCCGGTGCCCCACCTCTGGTAAAGGAGGTGAAAACACCTCCGGATGTAAGGACCCTTCCCCTGCAATGCACATGGCCGACAGGACCATCCTGCAGCGAGATGTATGAAAATCCCAAACAGACCCCGCAATGTATGGGAGAAGGGATGCACCGGCTTACGGGGTGCCTTAACTGTTGGCCAAGAAAGGCAACTTAACAGAGCTTCCCTAGAAACTCGGTCAGTGGACCAGTAACTCAGCCTCCACAGGTAGCGCAAACCCACCCCGGGCACAGAGACCCTAAAGGCTAAAGCAGTTGCAGTGCACCTGCTGGTCGACTGATAGATGAAGCAGAGGCTTTTGCCCAGTCATTGAGCTTCAGAAACGCCAGAGACACAGCCACGAACGGGCGTAGCGCTAACCTCAGCCTGGCGAACACAGTCCAAGCCAGTGCTTCTGATCACCACTGAAGGCAGGTGGAAAGTGGTACCCCTGATACCAGGGATCCTTATGACAATGCTCCATCCAGCAGCTACCCATTGATAAGTGCTGATTGTACAAACACATAGTTTATACTGTGTATTGCGTCAAAACGCGCAATAGAGTGTGGGAGGAAACCCATTCAGCCACAAGAGCATAATACAACCACCTACAGCGTATGTAGTTTAGTATGTGTGGATAAACATATTAAACACGTTTATACTGTGCCAGCGACGAAGGCGCGCACATCATCGGGGCTTGGACGGAAACCAGCCACGCAGACTGCGTACACAACTGTGTAGGTATGTTAGCCTGCGAATAAACAAATTGCACATGTTTATACTGTGCTAAGCGCTGAAAATGCGCACACCATTGGAGCGCGGGGGAGAAACCGGAGCACCCGGATGAAACCCACGCAGACTGCATACGCATACCGTGTAGGTACTATAGTATGTGTGATAAACATTTTGCACATGCCTATGTGTGCATAGCACCGAAGGCGCGCACACCGTTGGCGCATGGGAGGAAACCGAAGTACCCGGAGGAACCCCACGCAGACCCAGAGAATACAATACATACAACTACTGTGAACGTATTTAGTGTTGTGTATAAACATAATGTGTATGTTTATACCGTGTATTGCACCAAAGGCACGCATGTCATGTAGCGTGGGCGGAAACTGGAGGACCCGGAGGAAACCCACGCAGACTGCACAGACATACCGAGTAGGTATGTTAGTATGTGGATATCAAATCGCACAAATTTAGGCTGTGCATAGCGCCGAAAGCGCCCATACCATTGGAGGGTGGGAGGGAACCGGAGTACCCGGAGGAAAACCACACAGATTGCATACACATACCGTATAGGTATTTTAGCATGCGTGATAAACATATGGAACATATTTAAACTGTGCAGAGGGCCAAAGGCGCACATACCGTCAGAGCGTGGGAGGAAACCAGAAAACCCGGAAGAAACCCACGCAGACAGCACACAGATACCATGTAGGAATGATAGCATGTGAATAAACATATTGCACATGTGTATGCTGTGCATTTTCATCGGAGCGTGAGAGGAAACCGGAGTACCCGCAGGAACCCCACGCAGACAGTATACCCATACTGTAAATATGTATAGTATGTGTAAACATATTGAACATGTCTATACTGTGCAAAGAGCCGAAGCGCACATACCATGAGAGTGTGGGAGGACACCGGAGCCCCCGGAGGAAACCCACGCCGACCCAGAGAGTATACTACATACATATACTGTGAATGTATCTAGAGTCGTGCATAAACATATTGTGTATGTTTATATTGTGTATGGCACTGAAACACAGCATTGGAACGTGGGGACAGCCACGCAGACACAGAGACCAATAACACATACATACACTGTGAATGTATCCAGTGTAGAGGTATAAGATGAGTTTAAATTATGGCGCAGAGGCGCATAATCTTCTCTGTATCATTCCAACCTGCTTAACTGTGCTGCCGAAGCAGCATGCAGGTAACAGGTAACCTCTGATCCTCAGACCGTGGTCCTGTCAGAGCTCAGAGCGTTCCCCAGGAAATGGCGGGAAACCACAGGTGCAGAGACCCTGTTGTTGCCTCAGGACATCACACAGAAGGCTCACAGGGACTAGAGACATAAATGAATAAAGCCTCCCCCCACAATGATGCACCGACCAGGGGAGGGGGGACACTGTGTACCACTGTATCATCCATGCTGCTCTCGACGCAGCGTGTGAGGAAAACAGTGAGGAAGCTGTGTAAAAGAAAAGCTTGAAGGAACCAAGGGAAACAGCATCCGCCTGAGGTACCACAGCCACAGCATCCAGCTTGAGAGTGTTCCTCACATCATCAATGAGTTCACTTACAAGCGCCCTGTCATTTACTGACACAGAACTGGAGTTTTCCTCAAGGGAATGTCCTGTTCAAAAACATTAAAATTTTCAGTGTTAGGGTCCTGAGCAGCAGTAGCTAGGCCCATATCTGAATCAGAGCACTCCTCCACTAAAGATTTTTGTGGGGAGAGGGGGCTTTATAGCTCCCTTGTGCTCGCACACCGCTTCCATTTCTGACAAGGAATGATTCCAGGACTGCCGACAACTGGTCCATAGGGACCGCAGGTGCAGGAGCACTGCCTGTTGCCTCTGACAAGTGTGGAGAAGCAGGTGTATCAGACTCCATACTGCCACCCTCTGAGACCCTATACACTTATTATAGTGAATAGTACAGTCCACCCACTGGCTTCGCTGAGGCTGAGGAGGAGATACCCAGAGGATTCACCAACCCTTAAGGACCGCTCAGTTCTTCTGTATGAACCGCGCTGCAGCGCGAGTGAAGGCTGCGGAGAGTGTGAGGAGATTGTGAGGAGATTCGCGCCACAGCAGCGCCGCTAGAGGCCGAAACCGAAGTGAAAATGGCCGCCGGCCGCGTATATTACTGCGCCATTAAACCACGGCAAGATGGCCGTCGAGTGCATTTTTCAAATTCGCCACACAGCGCTAATGGCGCACGCAATGAAGTCCCCACACTCACTCACATTTTTCCCAGAACACTGCTCCTTTCCACTACACAGACATGAGAGCCCCCAGTCAGGCCAGAGTGACCCCCAAGCACCCCCACACAGCACAGCACCAGTACAGGGTGCAGAGAGCAGCATAACAGGGGGGAGACAAGGAGAAACCCCCCATATAAAGAAACACAGCCAGCATGTACTCACCTGCAGCAGGAGAGACTACTTACCCGTCCCAGAGGGACCCACTGGCTTGTTTCAGACAGACCTATCACAGAGTAGTACTGCGTAGCTGCCGGCCCGGTCCACCGCAAAGGATACAGACAGGTACTGTTCAATCTTGAGAGGACCGCGGTAGCATAAAAGCAACCCAGCCACCCCTGGAGTCATGGGGCATGTCGTGAACTGAGTCTCACGCACACAAGGCGAGGATCAGCGCGCTCGATGGTCGGACAGGGAAGACTACGAGGATACCAGTGTACCCAATCTGTTGCCCAGCCGACAGTTGATTGAAGGTCTCAAAAATAAAATAATAAAATTCCCAAAGGAATAAAATTTAAAAGTAAAATCTTCCAGGAGACTGGCTCCTGAGAGAGCCACGTCTTCTCCTTCTGCTAGGCAGAAAAAAACTGAGGCTAGCTGCAGGTAGGAGGGTAATGTCCGGAGGGACCGCCCCCCTGGGCGGGGCTGTTCAGCTCTGGTTTTGTTCTAGAATGTATGTTTCTAACATCTAACATTCTGCCTAGATCTTCTCCGGCAAGCAGGGACATATACCCACACGTAAACAGTATGAGAGCTGTGTCAGTCCATGGATGATAAGAGAATTTTTTTTTATTGTAAAATAAAAAAATAATCTGACACTGTCCACTATCCTGACACCATCCTGCACGTACTACCCACCACTGTACACTCCGCATTCCTGTGATTCGCACTGCATTGCTGTTCAGATCACATGCGATGTCTGTGCGATGCGATTTCAGCCATACAAACTGTATGGCTGAAATCGCATCACATTCGGACCAAACACGCACAGGACCCTTTTTTTGGTCCACACCAGAATCGCATGGGTGTTCACACCTATGCAATCCGATTCATGTCCAAACTGTCAGTTCGCAGTGCGATATGCGAGCTGAAATGGGGGTGTCATTACCATTGTATGACACTCCCCAGCAGTTCGCATATGGCAGTGTGAACTGCCTTGCGAGTTGGGTGCGATGTGGATTCGCAGGGTTACCGAATCGCACCAGTGTGAACCGAGCCTTGGTGGGAGCAGTCAGGTGACATTTGTAGGCTGTATGCTTTGAGGCTCGGTTCACACTGGTGCGATTCGGGAACCCTGTGAATCCACTGCGGGTTCCCACATCGCACCCGACTCGCACGGCAGTTCACACTGCCATATGCCAACTACTGGGGAGTGTCATGCAATGTTAACGACACTCCCATTTCAGCTCGCATATCGCACTGCGAACTGACAATTAGGACATGAATCGGATTGCATAGGTGTGAACACCCATGCAATTCTGGTGTGGACCAAAAAAAGGGTCCTGTGCGTGTTTGGTCCAAATGCGATGCGATATCAGCCATACTATCTGTATTTCTAAAATCGCACTGCACAGACATCGCATGTGATTTGCGCTGCAGTGCGGTGCGAATCAAATGCGATCTCGCACAGCGCACTAATGTGAACCGGCCCTAAGCTCATTCAGCCTTATTGGATGCAATTATAAAAAGTGAGAAATCCACCCCTCCCCCACATAACACATCCTGGTAATGTAAAGGCTCAGGTGACCTCACACACACACTGCAATATAACAATAATAAGATCACTCAACCTTCTACTCTGCCCAGCTCTGACTAAATACATCTCCCCTAATCACTTGTCTATGTATATTCTGCTGGCTGTTTACTGCAGCATACATTTCCTCGTCACCCTGATCTGTGGATCACACCCCATGATGAGAAACATCCAGTCAAAACACAGGAAAGGCAGCCAATCCTGGGAGAGCTGGAGGGGAGGGGATAGGAAGGGAGGGGGATGTGAATTGTGAACTTTTTACAAAGGATGTGCATGTCTAAAGCTAGTGCATGAGATATGTAAATAACCTGTCACTCGAAGCAAGGGGGCGGAATGGACAAAGGCTCTTCTCTGTGTCCGTTTTATCTCACTGAAAAAAAAAAGAGGATTGCTCAGAGCTGGATTAACTCTGTGTGGCAAGACTGGGCTCAAATGGTAGGAAATCTTATACTCTACACAGTGTGACAGCAAAAAATAAATAAAAAATTTCAGGCTTACATCCACTTTAAGGTAGTTTTGGTGTATCCCCTCTCTAATAATCTCATTCTTACTAGTTTGGACTCTTTCAAAAAATCCTCCTCATAAGAGCAGTTATGTCTGATACATAAGTACTGGGAGTATGGAATGCTCCTAATAAGAGATTGTGCTTCACCCACTTCAGGCCCAGCCTCGATCCAAAAAGCGTTACTAGGTCTAAAAAGATGAGGTAGTTCCTCAACATGAATGCATTGAAATAATCCACCAGGACACATCTCCACGTGCAGATATGTCTTCCACTGCAATCCCTGGGGCACAAAATGTTTTTGTCAATGGATCTTGTTCCAGACCAAATAACAACACATATCATGCAGGATATGCTGTAGTCCAGTTGCCTGATGTAGTGCTCAAAGCAAACCCAGTCCAATTTCAATCAGCACATGCTGCAGAACTGATTGCCCTTACAAGAGCATGCCAGCTCTTTTAAGGACAAGATGTAAACATTTATACTGATTCTAAATACGCTTTTGGTGTCGTCCACGATTTTGGCATTATCTGGTTAAGAAGAGGGTATTTCTTTTTCGTACATCACGGGACACAGAGCGACTTAGTCATTACTAATGGGTTATATAGATTACCTTCAGGTGTTGGCACTGGCCAATTCCAAACCGGAAGTACCCTCCCCTATATAAGCCCCTCCCATCCGGGAGCACCTCAGTTTTTTGCCAGTGTCTAAGGTGTTGGCCAAAGAGTAACATGTGTTTTCACTGGGCTTGCGTACAGGTTCTTTTGGGCCTTAGTAAGCTGTTCCGGATCCCACCAAAAAAGCTTCATAGCTAAACGGTCGGTACCCGGGCCTTGCAGCAAAAGAGCAAGGTTTTGCCTGTAATGCCTCTCTTAGGAGGGCTGGACCCTGGGATCCAGAGCTCTGGTCATACCCACGACCAAGATGTTGTCTGTGCAGGGTGCTATACAGGTCCAGGGGAGTGGAATCCTTGGGAACCCGGTCCCTGAAGGTTTAATTACAATGCCTGCCGTGATAGGTGAAGTTTGGACTTCTGTGGACCAAACAAAGTCCTGCGGCGGGGATCAGGTAAGTGGGGGCCCCCAGGAACTTGGTTCTATTGGGGGACCCCCAAGCCTAATTTGTCTTTCTGTCTGTTACCTAACGGTATTCCCGCTAATATCTGTGTATGCCTGTAACTACTGAAAAATAGGATTTTTATAACAGCTTACCTGTAAAATCCTTTTCTTGGAGTACATCACGGGACACAGAGCGACATAGTCATTACTAATGGGTTATATAGTTACCGTCAGGTGCTGGCACTGGCAACTTCCAAAACCGGAAGTACCCTCCCCTATATAAGCCCCTCCCATCCGGGAGCACCTCAGTTTTGTAGCAAAGCAATAAGTGTCCCCAAAGAGGGGCGGGAGCTCTGTGTCCCGTGATGTACTCCAAGAAAAGGATTTTACAGGTAAGCTGTTATAAAAATCCTATTTTCTTTCTCGTACATCACGGGACACAGAGCGACATAGTCATTACTAATGGGATGTCCTAAAGCAATGCCAAATGAGGGGGGGGATACACCATATATAAGCTGAGCGCTATCAGACATGAGGATCTTTTGCGGCCTGCAACACACTGCGCCCAAAGGCGACATCCTCCTGACTTCTAACGTCCACCTGGTAGAACCTAGTAAACGTGTGTACCGAAGACCATGTTGCGGCCTTACAGATTTGAGCCAGGGAGGCCTGGTGATGCACTGCCCATGAAGTTCCAACTGCTCTCGTGGAGTGCGCCCTAACTTTGAACGGAGGCGGTCTACTTCTCAAGCTATAGGCTTGTATTATGACCTGTCGAATCCACTCGGCTAAAGTAGATTTTGACGCTGCCTGACCCTTTCTGGGGCCTTCCGGCAGAATAAACAAAGTATCCGTTCTGCGAATCTGAGCAGTGGCTTTTAGATAAGCTTTAACTGCTCTTACTACATCCAAAGAATGCAATAACTTTTCCTCTACCGAAGTAGGCTTGGGGAAAAAAGAAGGAAGAACCACATCTTGGTTCAAATGAAAACTCGATACCACCTTAGGAAGAAAGGCTGGATGAGGACGTAACACTACTCTGTCCTTATGGATAACCAGATATGGCTCCTTACAGGACATAGCTGCTAATTCCGATACTCTTTTAGCCGAACAAATGGCTACTAGAAAAATCAATTTCCTGGTGAGAAGCACTAAGGAAATATGCTGTAATGGTTCAAATGGTTGTTTCTGTAGACAGAACCAAGTTTAGATCCCATGGACATATGGGAATATTAACCGGAGGACTAATACGCATCACTCCTTGTATAAAGGCTTTGACTAGTGAATGCGAAGCCAAGGGCCTTTGAAAAAATATTGACAAGGCCGAAATCTGACCCTTGATAGTACTCAAGGCAAGCTTCCTATCTACAGCCCATTGTAGGAAGTCCAGAATCCTACCTATTACGTATTTACGTGGATGCCATTTCTTGGCTTCACACCAGGCGATGTACGCCTTCCAGATTCTATAGTAGATCTGCCTGGATACCGGCTTCCTGGCATTGATCATGGTAGATACCACAGCATTAGAGAGCCCTCTCTTTTTTAGAATGTGGGCTTCAATAGCCAGGCCGTCAAACCTAGGGCTGGTAAGGAAGGGTGGTATATCGGTCCCTGCGAAAGCAGGTCCGGACGATGTGGGAGGGTCCAAGGACTCCCCACAGACATTTTTACAATCTCCGCGTACCATGCTCTTCGGGGCCACGCTGGAGCCACCAGAATCACTGGTTTCTTTTCTACCCTGATTCTGCGGAGTAATCGAGGTAACAATTGTGGCGGTGGGAATGCATATATCAGCTTGAACTGATCCCAAGGGAACACTAGGGCATCCGAGCCGCACGCTAGGGGATCCCTTGCCCAAGAGACAAACCTGTCCACTTTTGTGTTGAATCTGGATGCTAGCAGATCTACATCCGGTGTTCCCCACCGCTGACATATTGTCCGGAAAACCTCGGGATGAAGGGACCATTCCCCTGGGCATAATTGTTGGCGACTTAGAAAGTCCGCCTTCCAATTCTCCACCCCTGGAATGAATACCGCAGATATGGCTGGGACATATCTTTCTGCCCATCTCAGGATGTAATTTACTTCCCTTTGGGCTGCAAGACTCCTGGTGCCCCCCTGACGATTGATATATGCCACTGCTGTGGCATTGTCTGACTGAACTCTGACAGGGGACCCTTGGAGTTTGGATGTCCATGCTACTAGGGCATACCGGGCTGCTCGTATCTCTAAGAGATTGATGGGCAGGGCCTTTTCCGCATCCGACCATCTGCCCTGGAGAGACCATTGCTCCAGTACTGCTCCCCAGCCTATAAGGCTGGCATCTGTAGTGACCACCTTCCAGGAAATCGGACTGAAGGATTTCCCTCTTTCCAGATTCTGGGGAACCAACCACCAGCGGAGGCTCCTGCGAACGGAAGGGGACAAGGACATTGGTAAGTCCAGAGCCTGAACTTTTTTGTTCCAGGCTGACAGTATGGCCCTTTGCAACTTCCTTGAATGGAATTGACCGTAGGGTACTGCTTCGAATGATGCCACCATTTTTCCCAGCAGCCTCATGCACAGGCGTATGGATGGCTGTCTTTTTGAACCCACTAAGTGGATCAAATCTCTCAAAGACGACCCCTTTTCTTGAGGCAAGAAAATCTTTCTCTGGTCTGAATCCAGCCTTAGCCCCAAGTATTCCAGACTTTTGACTGGTTTTAGGGCTGACTTGTCTCGGTTGATAATCCAACCGTGATATTCCAGATACTTGATTGTCTCGTGAACAACCACTTCTAGTTTTTCCACTGAGTGGTCTATCAGCAACAAGTCGTCTAGATATGCCATTATCGTTACACCTCGTGTTCTTAGATTGGCCAATAATGGGGCCAGAATTTTTGTGAACACTCTTGGTGCTGTGGCCAGACCGAAGGGTAAGGCTCTGAACTGAAAATGGCGCCCTTCTACCGCAAAGCGTAGAAATTTTTGGTGGGCTGGAAAGATGGGGATGTGCAAATAAGCATCTTTGATGTCGATCGAGGCTAACCATTCCTCCCCTTGTAGGGCAGTGGCTACCGATCGGATCGACTCCATCCGGAAAGTCCTGATATGTAGGAATTTGTTTAGCCCTTTTAGATTTAATATGGGCCTCACGTCCCCGTTTGGCTTCGGAACTGTAAAGAGGTTTGAGTAAAACCCGAACCCCCATTCTTCCAGGGGAACCTCTATAATTACTGCTTGAAGCAATAATTGTTCCAGTGCCAACAGGAGGGATCCTCTCTTCTGGGGATCCCTTGGCACGTTTGACCTTATAAAGCGGGAAGGAGGGGAGTTTTTTAACTCCAATTTGTATCCCAGATTTACTGCGGAGAGCACCCATCTGTCTCGGATCGTGTCCCGCCAGGTTTCTGTGAACAACTGAAGTCTTCCCCCCACCCGATTGGGTGGGGGCAACCCTTCATGCATTTGACTTTGGGGGAGGTTTTGTACCTCTCCTGCTCCAGGGCTTCTTGTTACCCTGCAACTGTCCCTGATTTTTACCTCCGGGATTTGACCGGGGAGGCCGTCGGAACTGTTTCACAGCCGATGTCCTAGGGACTGGAGAATCCGGCCTCTTAAAGGAGGGACCTCTAACTCTATTTTTAACCGGCAAAAGTGTACTTTTACCGCTGGAAATTCTCTGGATATACTTGTCCAGGTCTTCCCCGAATAAGCGCTCCCCATGAAATGGGAAGCTGACCAGCAATTTTTTACAGGGAGCTTCAGCAGACCAGTTTTTGAGCCATAGAAGCCTGCGCATATGTACTACAGACAGCGTAAGGCGGGAGGCCTGATGGATTGAATCCTTTATAGCGTCCACCGCAAAGCATAAGGCTCTAGGTAGATCAGCTAGGGCAAGAGCCTGCTGATCCGGCAAGTCTCTTAAGACCTGTTTCAACTGATCCTTCACTGCTTGGCAGACCCCTATAGCTGCCACTGCTGGTTGTGTCACCAATCCTGCTGTAGAAAAAGCAGATTTCAATAATGACTCCAATTTTTTATCTATTGGGTCCTTGAACATTTGGACATTTTCCACCGGACATGTCAGTGATTTATTCACACAAGAGATGGCTGCGTCCACTGTAGGGACCTTCCATTTTCTGATGAACTTATCCTCCATGGGATAGACCACCGGAAATCTCTTGGGGGGAGTAAATATTTTGTCAGGATGCTCCCAATCCTGGTAAATGAGCCCCTCCAGTAAAGGATGGATTGGAAAGGAACAAACAGTCTGGGGAGCTTTTAGCGACCCCAACGAGGAGACAGAAGTGGAGGATGGCTCCGCAAGTGGCATTTTAAATGCTGATCGGACCATATTAGTCAGGGACTGAACCCATAACCTCTCAGCATGTGATGCTGAGAACGGCTCTTCCACTGTTGATTCCTCTACAACCGAATCAACCTCATCCTGATCCCCCTCAGGTAGGTCGACCTCTGTATGGGACTGTTGCTCTGTTAACAGGCACTCTGAGGGAGGAGACGGAGATCGAGCGCTTTTCTCCTGTGACAGGGAAGCAGCGATTAATGCTGACAATCTCTCTTCCAGTCCTCCCAGAGCTGAGGAAAAAACCTCCTCTGTTACATACACAGGAGCAGGTGAACTGAGGACAGCCACAGTACCAGGTACTCCTGGGGGTGCCCTACGGTCACTAACCTCTGATTCTTCAGGGGAGACTGGTGCAGCCAAAGCATGCCCAAGATCCTCAGAGCCCGATGGAGACCCCCTATTCCTCCTGGAATTTCTAGTCCCGGAGTTTTTAGACGGCATATTCCTAAGCCACAAAGCTGAGGTATTCCAGCCGAAATACACCAGTTACTGATAATAGTCTAGCATAAATGCTGCTATAATAAACAGTTGGTGTCTACTAATGTGCCTTTCTAGGGGATGCCTGTATCAACCGCTTGCTGTATGCCTTTAAATGTTGCCAGCTCTGTCTCTGTACTTCATAGCCAGCTTACTACAATATTGTGGCTTTTTAAAACCTGCTGGGACGCCCGCACATGCGCAGAAGCGCTGCGGCGCGCACAGAGCGTCATCCCCCAGGCTCCGCCCCCTTTCCCGGCTCACCTCTATATATAGAGGCGCGTGCACGCGCACGCGCGCGGCCACGTGCGCCCTCGGCGCTAATTTCAAACATGGAAACCAGGGACAGGAGCCAGGGCCCCTCTTTGCCGCAGGCCGGGGGATGGACGAGCACTGCAACATGGCAGAGGAAGCAGTTTCCTATAGGAGAACTCACCAACTGCCTGGACTTTGCTCTCTGAGAAGAAACTAGTCCACATGACAAGAAAACATTCCACAGCGGCCTCTAGTGGACAAACACAGGTACCGCAGTCTAATATACTAAATATATATAAAAAAAATTTTTTTTTTTTTTTTTCTTGACCACCATTAAAAATTATTACATTTTTTTAGTAGTTATAGGCATGCACAGAATCTTGCGGGAATACCATTAGGTAACAGACAGAAAGACAAATTAGGCTTGGGGGTCCCCCAATAGAACCAAGTTCCTGGGGGCCCCCACTTACCTGTTCCTCGCCGCAGGACTTTGTTTGGTCCACAAAAGCCCAAACTTCACCTATCACGGCAGGCATTGTAATCAAACCTTCAGGGACCGGGTTCCCAAGGATTCCACTCCCCTGGACCTGTATAGCACCCTGCACAGAAAACATCTTGGTCGTGGGTATGACCAGAGCTCTGGATCCCAGGGTCCAGCTCTCCTAAGAGAAGCATTACAGGCAGAACCTTGCTCTTCTCTTTGCAAGGCCCGGGTACCGACCGTTTAGCTATGAAGCTTTTTTGGTCGGATCCGGAATAGCTTACTGAGGCCCAAAAGAACCTGTACGCAAGCTCAGTGAAAAACACATGTTTCTTCTTGGCCAACACCTTAGACACTGGCAAAAAACTGAGGTGCTCCCGGATGGGAGGGGCTTATATAGGGGAGGGTACTTCCGGTTTTGGAAGTTGCCAGTGCCAGCACCTGACGGTAACTATATAACCCATTAGTAATGACTATGTCGCTCTGTGTCCCGTGATGTACGAGAAAGAAATGTAAAATTTTAATAGTAGTCAAGAAAAAAAAAAAAAAAAAGGGACCGCGGTACCTGTGTTAAACCACTAGAGGCCGCTGTAGTCCATTTTTCTTGTCATGTGGATCTTTGGTTTTCTCAAGTCAAAAGATCCAGGCAGTTGGTAAGTTTCTCTGTGGGAATCCACTTCCTCTGCCCTGTTGCTGCGCTCATCCACCGCACAGGCCCTCCGGCAAAAAGGGCCCTGGCTCCTAGTCCCTGTTTGATTTCGAAAAGGGCGCCAATGGCGCACGGGCGCGCGCGCGGGCGCATGCACGCGCCTCCTATGAAAAAAAAAGGGGCGGGGCGGGTGGATGACGCTCGATGCGCGGCGCTTCTGCGCATGTGCAGGCGTCCCAGCATGGATAAAAGACACAGTACAAGTGTCAGCTGGATGCAAACAGAGCTAGCAACAAACAGTGGCACACAGAGGCGGTTGATGCAGGCATCCCCATAGAAAGGCACTTTAGTGGACACCAGCTGGTATATAGCAGCAACTGTGTTAGACTATTACCAGCAAAAATTGGTGTATGACGACGGGAATACCTCAGCTTTGTGCTTAAAGGATATGTCGTCCAGACGCTCCGGAAATAGGTCTTCCAGGAAGCCAAAGGGGTCTCCATCGGGCTCTGAGGATATTGGGCATGCTTGTACTGCACCAATCTCCCCTGAGAATTCAGAGGTCAGTAGCCGTAGAAACCCCGCAGGAGTGCCTGGTGCTGCGGCTGTCCCCAGTCCACCTGCTCCTGTATATATAACAGAGGAGGTTTTATCCTCAACTCTGGGAGGATTGGAAGAGAGATTAACAGCATTGATCGCTGCTTCCCTGTCACAGGAAAAGCGCGTCCGATCTCCGTCTCCTCCTTCAGAGTGCCTGTTAGTGGAGGAACAGCCCCACACAGAGATCGACCTACCTGAAGGGGATCAGGATGAGGTTGATTCAGTTATGGAGGAATCAACAGTGGAAGAACCTTTCTCAGCATCTCAGGCTGAAAGATTATGGGTTCAGTCTCTGACTAACATGGTCCGATCAGCATTTAAAATGCCTCTGGCGGAACCACCATCCACTACGGTTTCCTCGCTGGGGTCGCTAAAAGCTCCCCAGGCTGTCTGTTCCTTCCCAATCCACCCTTTATTAGAAGGGCTTATTTACCAGGATTGGGAGCATCCTGATAAAATATTTGCTCCCCCCAAGAGATTTCCGGTGATCTATCCCATGGAGGATAAGTTCATAAAAAAATGGAGGGTCCCTACAGTGGACGCAGCCATCTCTTCTGTTAACAAATCACTGACATGTCCAGTAGATAATGTTCCAATGTTCAAAGACCCAATAGATAAAAAATTGGAGTCTTTTGTCAAGTAATTTTGGACCGACTCTCGTTACAAGTCAAGATATTTTATTGCATATGCAAGAGAAATGGTTAAATGTATATCTTCTGCTTCAGAGATCCATTTCTGCCTGTCATAGATTTACATTCAGCTTTTATAACCCTTAAACCTTCCCTTTTCCTGCTCGTAACGTCCTGACCATGTATAATTTCAACCTTTATTCTGACGTTAGCAGGAAATAGGGAAATATCCTTTTTCAGCCAACACCTTATGACAGGAAATTTCATACAATGAATACATAAATTATCTCATGGTTCGCAGCCCATATTTTGACAGATGTAAGAGTCAGCACATCTTTGCACAATAGAATATGGTCATATGACTTATTCCAGTAATTAGGGCTATTAGAGCTTATTCAGCATATTTAAGTATTAATAGAGTTATATAAAGCAAACATTTTAACTTTAGAAGATATAGTCATATTAATATGCATATTCATAGTTGACATTTAAAGTATAATTTCTAATTTCTCTAACAGCTGCCCCCTTTTATACTTATAATGTCAATAATTCAAATATCCAGGTTCTTTATTTTACCAGGTATTATCATTTAGACAAATAAGTCTTTTGAAAGGACTGTAAGTTCATCTTCATCAGGTTCCGGGTATAGTTCAGTGTTGTTCTGAAAAAACATAGTCTTTGTTAGTGATGTGTCAATCAGTCTTTGAAGAATTCCTCTAATACAAGGAATGCAGCAACATCCACACAGCGTAAGGACCGTGGCTGCCATGACAACAGAGATGAGCAAACCTTTTGCAAGATCACCCCATTTACCAAACCATTTTTCAAAGAGTCCTGTTAAGGGGTTCTCTACACCAGAGTTCTCAGTTAGTTCCTGGGATAACATTTGTAGGCCTTGCAAAGCCTTGGTGATACTTCCATCAGGTGCCGTATTATTTGGAATAAAAGTGCAGCAGAAGGTGCCGAACATTTCGCATACCCCGCCCCTTTCTGCCAGCAACATATCCAATGCTATACGGTTCTGCCACGCTGTCAAAGAGGTGGCGTCCAATTGTGCTGCTATACCTTTGATAGCATCTCTGGTGTAATTCACAAACCTCTGCTGGTTGTAGTAAATGTAGTTTATCCAGTCGACATTCTTATTGGGCTGTACCCATAGGAAGAGTGAGGTGAGTCCTGCTGTTACTTGATTCTGTGCTTTAAATTCATCCGGAACTCCTCGTGGAACACCTATTGAGTCTATATATACCTGGTTGTCAAAATGATTCTGGACACTTAAGTCTCTTAAAATAGTGTTTACCTGTTAGTCTCATCAATTTATTAGTCATAGGAACAATATAAAAGGGAAGCAACAGGCGGGTAAGGGCACAACTACCCTCCCATCTAGGTGGCAGTCTGAGCCTTAGTTTCTTGTCCCCACACAGCCACCAAACATCAGCTAGTTGCCGTTTCTGTTCCTGAAACCATTTTAGTTGATACTTAATGTCTGTAGTTGATGTTATGGTCGCACAGTATTCAGGAGATAGAGTGCCAACCTTTGTACCATCCTTATCTTTGTTAGAGAAACTAGAAAAATTTCCTGGTAATGCTTGTAGTGAAGGGGGTGTACTTTGCATTTTAGTTTTAGGGTATCTCTTTTTCTCATTTGCACATTCAGACCCAGTAATATTTTCTGAAAACAGTCTTATTATGCAAGCTAAATCTGTTTCCTCTTCAGGGAGAGGAATGGTAGCTAGTTGTGGTCTTGGGTTTGCACAAGAAATACAATCACTTAACCCCTTAGATTGAGTTGTGTATCTGACCCATTCTATCCACTAATTTTTATCTCCAAATCCTGTTTCTATACTTAATTGTTCCTTGTAAGTAAAATCTGTTTTAAACAAAGAGGTATTAAGTTGAAACTGAGTTGGCTCGGGGGCTGGGGTGTTCTGACCAGGGGTTACAACCTAAATAGTGATTCTCCCTAGTAGGTCAGATATTGTACCATATACCAATTAGTTGTATTGTTTAGTTTACAAAATTGGAGCCATTGTTACTGTAAATCAGCGCGGGGATCCCTTGTCGTGGAATCACCTCTTTGATTAGTACTTTGGCTACTGACTGTCCATCCGTGTGCGCCATAGGAAAAGTTTCCACCCACTTTATAAACCTGTACACAATAACCAGACAGTACTTATTCTCACATTTGTTCAATTCAATAAAATCCATGCATATTGTGTGAAAGGGATAAGGGGGTTGTGGGAAATGACCCCTTAAGGCTCTTAGGGCACCTTGTGCATGGTATCTGTTACAAATCGGATATGTGAGACAAAATTTTCAGAGTAGTTTTGTAAACCCATATGTTGTGTACACCCAGTACCATCCCTCCTTTTGAGGTATGGGCCTACCCATGACTCAATAACACAGCATACGTGAATAGTGATGTAGATAAGTTAGGTTTACCTTCTGTACATGTGTATATACCATTGACCAGTGTTGACCCTGTATATAACCACTTTGATTTTCACCTGCCGGTGATGTTTTCTGCATTTCTGATAACCATGTTTCATCAATAGCTCTCTGTACCTCATCATTTACTTGGGAACTGTATATGTTTGTCATTGCTGTCCTTCAGAAGCTTCCTTTGCTGTCTTGTCTGCTAGTGCATTCCCTAGGGTAATTGGATCTGTTCCCTTTCTATGTGCCGCACATTTACAAATAGCCACTTGTGCTGGTTTTTGTACATATTCTAGAAGGGCAAGAATGAGATCTCTGTGTGATCGGTTTCCCATGGCAACGTAATCATACCCCTTTTTTCCATTGCTGGGCAAATATGTGTAGAGAAAGCGTATTGGCTGTCAGTATAAATATCTATTTATTTTTCCCTTCCCCTAGACTGCAGGCCCTTGACAGGGCTATAATGTCAGCTTGTTGTGCAGAATAGGAACTGGGAAAAGGTCTAGCTTCAATGACCTGGTCATGTGTTACTATAGCATAAGCCGTTTGATTTATCGTTTTTTCTACACGACCCATCAACAAAAATGTCAGCATCTAGAAAGGGAACATCAGTGATATCCTTCCTAGGGAGTACCCGTTCATCAATTTTGAGCTGCACAATCATGTGGATCCCCATCACCAGGTGTTGGCATTAGTGTAGCAGGATTCAATGTAGTACACTTCTTGATTGTAACGTGTGGTTGTCCCAGAAGTGTAGTCATACATGATAAATGCCTGACTGGAGATAAATAGGAGATTCTGTCTTATAGTAAGATCACCTAAATAACATGTGAGACCTTTAAGTACCAGGGGTGGAACAATACTATCAATGCAGATGACCGTATGGCCAATGAGGCTGCTACTACAGCTTGTACACAGTGGGGCAAATTAGTTAAGTAAAATGCAACTAGTTTGTGTTCGTTCTCATAAACCTGAGTGAGAGCAGAAGTCATGTACCCCTCTTTACAATCTACAGTCTGCTAAAGGGTTTCTACTGTAATTGGGTAGGCTAAGCACAGAGGAACCCACAATGAGGTGCTTCACCTTTGTAAATGCATCCTCTGCTTGCACATTCCACTGGATGGAACCTTTTGCAGACATTTGTGTACCATAGATGAGATCAGAAAGAGGCACCACCTCCGTAGCATAATTAGCTATCCATGCTCTACAGAAATTTGCCATGCCAAGAAATTACATCATTTCTTTATTTTTACGTGGTTTGGGGGCTTGAAGGGTGGCCTCTTTTCGGATCTCATCTGGATGTCTGCCTTTTTGAGATATAATGTAACCCTGGTATTTCACCTTGGTTTTCAAAAGTTGTATTTTATTTTGCTAACCTTGTGACCTTGTTCTGCGAGGAAATGCATCAGAGCCAAGGTGTCAATTTTACATTGTCGCTCCAGAGGAGCCGCTACCAGAATGTCATCCACATACAAGAGAATTTGACTCCCACTGGGAGGTACAACTCGAGACAAAGCATTGAACATTTCTTGTGAGTTTTCCCTTGTACATAAGTGCAAACCAGAACTGACTGTCTGTCTTAATTAGCCCTACGTCTGTCTTTCCTTTTGATCACAAGAAATCGGGGACGTCTTTTAAGGCATCCCCTTCCCCTCGGGTCAAAAAGTGTCAGTCACTGTCTTTTGTCAAAACTTCAATCACGCAAGTTCTGGTTGTACATTCAACAAACCACGCTAATCTGTACTTCTGATTCCCTCTGGATTTCAGTTCCTCATCTGTTAATTTGACCCAGTCTGTGATAAGTTCTCCCAGCTCATGCCATGATACCTCAGAGTTCCGCGTGACCGAAACATGAGGTACAGTATCCTGCCTGTATATTTGCAGAATAGGCTGTGGTAGGAGACAAGTAGCCATGTTATTTCCTTCCTTATCACAGTACAGGTATCTTAAGAGCACTTCAGTGTTAGTGCAACTCATTAACTGTTTCTCATAAGACCTATCAGGCCCAGTGGTCCTTTTGTAGTAGATAGTGCAATAGAGGTTCGTCTGGACCTTGTACCTTTCCTCACAGGCTCTTCAATTATTTCTGTCAGGGTTTTGGGCATCTTTAATCCCTCAGTTTGTAAATCCAAGCTGTACCAGTATCAGGGCTCATTATCCACAGCTGTGATTTGTTTTTCACACAGCCGATGGGCTTTGAGGCCCCCCTCCACTGGTACGACAGAAATATCAAGAGCATGCAACATGTCTCTACCCAACGAATTAACAGGACATTTAGTTGACATTACAATTTTACACTGAGCCTTTTTACCTGTCTGTGGATTTTCCACAGTAAGGCCTTCAGACACGGCCTCCTGGTGCATCAACCCATTTGCAGATTTTACATATACTAAACCTTTTCCCTTTACCCCTGGTGGCATATCCAGCGGGTGTATCAGGGTCCTACAAGCCCCAGTGTCACAGAGAAATGTTACCCAACTACTCTTTGCAACCCAGGTTATTTCTGGCTTGGCTTCAGCATGCAAACAAGTTTCAACATTACACACATCCAAAATATCAGATTCTTTCCCATCCTTCTGCTTCTCTCTCTGCAGACACACTTTTGCCATACAGGAAACACTCCCCCCTCATCCTTTTCTTTACTTTCTTTTTTGGTTGGAAGTGTCCCTCAGCATGCCTCACATACTTGATTAGCTCCTAGAGTCTGCAGATCCTATGGTTAATCATGTGTTCGTTAACAAAACTTGATATAAGGACTAGCAGCCCCTTCAGGATTGCATTCTTTAGCTGTTGTTCATATGGGCTATCGTTCACTTGATCTACTGGGATTTCTATCCCAGAGTGGTTTTTAAAATTCTTCTTTATCCTAACAATGAAATTATCCACTGTTTCCTCTTCTCCCCATATACACTGATTTATAATGGACCAGTCGACTTGACGTATCCATCTATCCTCTCTCTATCTTTGCTATAAGAGCATTTCTTCTGTTTTTGAGTGCTGCATCATCCTGAGGCAACACCCCTCCCTGGTTGTTTAATCCACTCCAATCTCCCACTACATGATGCCAGTCAGGTCCCAGTACCTGTCTGGTGACCTGCTCTATTTCCCTCACATTGAGATGATAGCTAGCAACCATTCCCATGATACCATCCCTGAATTGAGCTATGTGGACCTTGGGATTGCTGTAAGGAGGGTCAGCGGGGTAACTTGTTGCATACCTCTGTCCCATCTGGTGGTGGGGACTGCAGGTCTGCAATAGGGAATTGGGAGCGGGTGGTGAAGTCAGAGGGGGAGCAGCGTCTGTCGGTGGGATTGGAGAGTCCTCTAAAGGGTGTGTAGGGGCTGTCGGGTGCATTAGGTTTGTCGCATTTTGTTCAGTCAATACTTGCTGCACTAAACTTCGGAGGACGGTCATATTATTGTCCTCCTCTTTGTCTAAAAACATAGTCTTTTTATGATTTTTTTTATGATTTTAACCTACAGTTAGCCTCCTCAAGCCATTTCTTTGCCTGGGGAAGACCTAATTTATTCTGTTTCCTTATTTTTCTTTTCTTTTTTTTTTATATATATATATATATATATATATATATATATATATATATACACATATATACATACATATATATACACATACATACATGCCGGCATAATTTTTATTTATTTTTTAAGCTTTCTACACAACACAGTATTATACAACAATCCTTATTTAAAAATGCAACAAAATCATACTTTGTTTTTCATGTCTTAAGGAGTTTCACATTCTCTTTGTCTAGACTACACATATACTTTGCATCATCATTCAAACCATCAGACTTTCCATGGATCATACTCATTTTAACGTGCACACGGAGTTTTTTTTGTAAGGTCTTCTCACACTGACACAATACCTGCACACAGTATCTTATCACTTCTGCAGCTACTCACAAACTTTCTAGTCGTGACATATCACTTCTAGATTATTGATCTTGTGTGCTGCTATAATACTGGTGTCTTGTCTTCTTACTTAATGTTTTATTCATTTATAGGGAGAATGAACAGAATTACAAGGCGAACGTAAATTCACCTGACTGGTCAACCCCCCCTGATCAAAACATTAATATTTCAGTAAACTGTAGGGAGCATGAACAGAATTACAAGGCGAACGTAAATTCACCTGACTGGTCAACCCCCCCTGATCAAAACATTAATATTTCAGTAAACTGTAGGGAGCATGAACAGAATTACAAAAGAGCCTTAATTTCTCTTGACTGTTGTTCCCACACGTTATCAAAACATTAATATTTGTTGATTCAACGGTATTTATAAATGCCTGTACAGGTTTTTTACACAACATACGAGGCTGGCTGAGCGCAAGGGCTCGTCAAATTACCTCTATTTGTTACCTGGAAATCTATCAGGCCATACCTTTGTATCAACAGGGGTTCATGTTTTTGATGTAGGAATATTTATGTGTCCCCCACGGGAATTCCTGCAGTTTACAAGGCTGTCAGGACCTAGGTCCTTTGTCGACAAATTTCCTTTATCTGCACCCGGGTATTGGAATGGGACCATACTCCTATATCAAAGGGATTTAAACTACGGACGTATCTACTTATATTCCCTCAACTTGGATAAAGCAAAACATATACACAACAGATAAACATTCAATTAATCTCTATATTAGATGTATGTAACAAAATCCCTTAATTCATTAAATCCCTAATCACATTTAGGCCTAAAAGTATAATATAATAAATGAAAATATCTTACCTTGCCCCGAGAGCGGTCTCTTGTGCTGATCCGGTAAGTCGCTGCCCGGGAGGCACTAGTTCAGTGAGCCGGCCTCTGTTAACGTCAAATTTAAGACGGAGGACTTACAGTTTTTTGCCGTACGGACATCGGTTCACTGGGTTGTTGGCTAGTGCTTTCCAGGAATTTGGACTTCCGTTTTCGAAGGACCAAAATGTCAAGTAATTTTGGACCGACTCTCGTTACAAGTCAAGATATTTTATTGCATATGCAAGAGAAATGGTTAAATGTATATCTTCTGCTTCAGAGATCCATTTCTGCCTGTCATAGATTTACATTCAGCTTTTATAACCCTTAAACCTTCCCTTTTCCTGCTCGTAACGTCCTGACCATGTATAATTTCAACCTTTATTCTGACGTTAGCAGGAAATAGGGAAATATCCTTTTTCAGCCAACACCTTATGACAGGAAATTTCATACAATGAATACATAAATTATCTCATGGTTCGCAGCCCATATTTTGACAGATGTAAGAGTCAGCACATCTTTGCACAATAGAATATGGTCATATGACTTATTCCAGTAATTAGGGCTATTAGAGCTTATTCAGCATATTTAAGTATTAATAGAGTTATATAAAGCAAACATTTTAACTTTAGAAGATATAGTCATATTAATATGCATATTCATAGTTGACATTTAAAGTATAATTTCTAATTTCTCTAACATCTTTACTAAAATCTGCTTTCTCTACAGCAAGCATGGTGACACAACCTGCGGTAGCAGCGATTGGAGTCTGCCAAGCAGTGAAAGATCAGTTGAAACAAGTCTTAAGGGACTTACCAGATCAGCAGGCTCTTGCCCTAGCTGACCTGCCTAGAGCCTTGTGTTTTGCGGTGGACGCCATAAAGGATACAATCCAACAGGCCTCCCGCTTTACGCTGTCTATAGTACATATGCGTAGGCTTCTGTGGCTCAAAAACTGGTCTGCTGAAGCTCCCTGTAAAAAACTGCTGGTTAGCTTCCCATTTCATGGAGAACGCTTATTTGGAGAAGATCTGGACAAATATATCCAGAAAATTTCTGCCGGTAAAAGTTCACTCTTACCGGTTAAGAACAAGGGTAGAAGTCCTTCTTTTAAGAGGCCTACTTCTCCAGTCCCGGGCACATCGGCTGTGAAGCAGTTCCGACGGCCTCCGCGGTCAAATTCAGGGGGCAGAAATCAGGGACAATCACAGGGTAACAAGAAACCCTGGATCAAGAGAGGTACAAAACCTCCCCCCAAGGCATGAAGCGTTGCCCCCACTCAATCGGGTGGGGGGAAGACTTCAGTTGTTCACAGAGACCTGGCGGGACACCATCAGAGACAGATGGGTGCTCTCCGCAGTAAGTCTGGGATACAAGCTGGAGTTAAAAGGCACTCCTCCTGCCCAATTTATGAGGTCAAACGTGCCAAGAGATCCCCAGAAGAGAGGATCCCTCCTTCTGGCACTAGAACAACTATTGCTCCAAGGTGTAATCATGAAGGTTCCCCTGGAAGAAAGCGGATTCGGGTTTTACTCGAACCTTTTCACAGTCCCCAAACCAAATGGGGACGTGGGGCCCATATTAAATCTAAAAGGGCTAAACAAGTTCCTAAATATCAGGACTTTTCGGATGGAGTCGATCCGATCGGTGGCCACCGCCCTACAAGGGCAGGAATGGTTAGCCTCGATCGACATAAAGGATGCTTATCTGCATATTCCCATCTTTCCGGCCCACCAGAAATTTCTACGCTTTGCAGTAGAAGGGCGCCATTTTCAGTTCAGAGCCTTACCTTTCGGTCTGGCCACAGCACCACGAGTGTTCACAAAAATTCTGGCCCCATTATTGGCCAATCTAAGAACACAGGGTGTAATGATAATGGCATATCTAGACGACCTGCTACTAATAGACCACTCAGTGGAAAAGCTGGAAGTAGCTATTCACAAGACAATCAAGTATCTGGAATATTACGGTTGGATTATCAACCGGGACAAGTCAGCTCTAAGACCAGTCAAAAGTCTGGAATACTTAGGGCTAAGGCTGGATTCAAATCAGAGAAAGATTTTCTTACCTCCAGAGAAGGTGTCGTCTTTAAAAGATTTGACCCACTTAGTAGGTACAAAAAGAAAACCATCCATACGCCTCTGCATGAGGCTGCTGGGAAAAATGGTGGCTTCATTCGAAGCGGTACCCTACGGTCAATTCCATTCAAGGAATTTGCAAAGGGCCATACTGTCAGCCTGGAACAAAAAAGTTCAGGGTTTAGACTTACCAATGTCCCTGTCCCCTTCCGTTCGCCAGAGCCTCCATTGGTGGTTGGTGCCCCAGAATCTGGAAAAAGGGAAACCCTTCAGTCCGGTTTCTTGGAAGGTAGTCACTACAGATGCCAGCCTCATAGGCTGGGGGGCAGTACTGGAGCAATGGTCTCTCCAGGGCAAGTGGTCAGAAGCAGAAAAGGCCCTGCCCATCAATCTCTTAGAGATACGAGCAGCCCGGTATGCCCTAGTAGCATGGACATCCAAACTCCAAGGGTCCCCTGTCAGAATTCAATCAGACAATGCCACAGCAGTGGCATATATCAATCACCAGGGTGGCACCAGGAGTCGTGCAGCCCAGAGGGAAGCAAATTGCATCCTGCAGTGGGCAGAAAAATATGTCCCAGCCATATCCGCGGTTTTCATCCCAGGAGTGGAAAATTGGAGAGCGGACTTTTTAAGTCGCCAACAATTATGCCCGGGGGAATGGTCTCTTCACCCCGAGGTTTTCCAGGCAATATGCCAGCGGTGGGGAACACCGGATGTAGATCTGCTAGCATCCAGATTCAACGCAAAGGTGGACAGATTTGTGTCTCGCACAAGGGATCCTCTAGCTTGCGGCTCGGATGCCCTAGTGTTCCCTTGGGATCAGTTCAAGCTGATATATGCATTCCCACCGCCACAATTGTTACCGCGATTACTCCGCAGAATCAGGGTAGAAAAGAAACCAGTGATTCTGGTGGCTCCAGCGTGGCCCCGAAGGGCATGGTACGCGGAGATTGTAAAAATGTCAGTGAGGAGTCCTTGGACCCTCCCACATCGTCCGGACCTGCTGTCGCAAGGACCGATATACCACCCTTCCTTACCAGCCCTAGGTTTGACGGCCTGGCTATTGAAGCCCACATTCTGAAAAAGAGAGGGCTCTCTAATTCTGTGGTATCTACCATGATCAATGCCAGGAAGCCGGTATCCAGGCAGATCTATTATAGGATCTGGAAAGCGTACATTACGTGGTGTGAGGCCAAGAGATGGCATCCACGTAAGTACGTGATAGGGAGGATTTTGGACTTCCTACAGTGGGCTGTAGATAGGAAGCTGGCCTTGAGTACTATCAAGGGTCAGATTTCGGCCTTGTCAATATTTTTTCAAAGGCCCTTGGCTTCGCATTCACTAGTCAAAGCTTTCATACAAGGAGTGATGCGTATTAGCCCTCCGGTTAGTATTCCCATATGTCCTTGGGACTTAAACCTGGTTCTGTCAGTTCTACAGAAACAACCGTTTGAACCATTGCAACATATTTCCTTGGTTCTTCTCACCAGGAAATTGATTTTCTTAGTAGCCGTTTGTTCGGCTAAAAGAGTATCGGAATTAGCCGCCTTGTCCTGTAAGGAGCCATATCTGGTTGTCCATAAGGACAGAGTAGTATTACGTCCTCATCCAGCCTTTCTTCCTAAGGTGGTATCGAGGTTTCATTTGAACCAAGATGTGGTTCTTCCTTCTTTTTTCCCCAAACCTAGCTTGGTAGAGGAAAAGTTATTACATTCCTTGGATGTAGTAAGAGCAGTTAAAGCTTATCTAAAAGCCACTGCTCAGATTCGCAGAACGGATACTTTGTTTATTCTGCCGGAAGGCCCTAAAAAGGGTCAGGCAGCATCAAAATCCACTTTAGCCAAGTGGATTCGACAGGTCATAATACAAGCCTATGGCTTGAGAAAGAGACCGCCTCCGTTCAAAGTTAGGGCGCACTCCACAAGAGCAGTTGGAACTTCATGGGCAGTGCATCACCAGGCCTCCCTGGCTCAAGTATGTAAGGCCGCAACATGGTCTTCGGTACACACGTTTACTAGATTCTACCAGGTAGATGTTAGAAGTCAGGAGGATGTCGCCTTTGGGCGCAGTGTGTTGCAGGCCGCAAAAGATCCTCATGCCTGATGGCGCCCAGCTTATGTATCCCTCCCCTCATTTGGCATTGCTTTGGGACGTCCCATTAGTAATGACTAAGTCGCTCTGTGTCCCGTGATGTACGAAAAAGAAAAAGGGATTTTTATAACAGCTTACCTGTAAAATCCTTTTCTTGGAGTACATCACGGGACACAGAGCTCCCACCCCTCTTTTTGGGACACTTATTGCTTGGCTACAAAACTGAGGTGCTCCCGGATGGGAGGGGCTTATATAGGGGAGGGTACTTCCGGTTTGGAATTGGCCAGTGCCAACACCTGAAGGTAATCTATATAACCCATTAGTAATGACTAAGTCGCTCTGTGTCCCGTGATGTACTCCAAGAAAAGGATTTTACAGGTAAGCTGTTATAAAAATCCCTTTATAGCAGCAGATGGCAAATCAATTTCACATTCTACATTAGTGTCCAGCGTTTTGGAAGCGATTAAATTGCCTCGCTCTATAGCTATCCTCCATTCCAAGGCACATACCACAAACCAAGATGATGTTTCAAAAAGAAATGCCTTAGCTGATAAAGCAGCAAAGGAAGCAGCTTCTTAACAAGACGCTATCATACAACTGCCATCACTTGCACCTGAAATGCCCGTTAGACCAAACCTTATCAGATCTTCAGACATATGCTACAGAAACTGATATCAAACAATGGAATGTTGAAGGAGTGCAGAAAAGCCCAGATACTGGACTTGTCTACCAAGAGGGAAGACCATGTATACCTGTAGCGCACCTATATTTATTTCTCAGTATCATGGGGTAGGGCACAGAGGCTGGCAGGTCACATGTGAATTATTGGACAATGATTTTTTTATCCCCAGTCTTCCCTCTTTGGTCAAGTCATATGTTGCCAGATGCATCACATGCATCTGAAACAACCCAAGAAATCCACACAAGGCAAAACATGAACACCTTACATATCCATCCACACCTATTACACATTTACAGATTGACTTCACCCATATGCCTTGGTTAGGAAAAAGACATGAATATTTACTTAATAGTAGACATGTTCTCAAGATGAATAGAAGCATTTGTAACCACAAAAGAAGATGCACAAACAGTTGTAAAAATCTTCATGCAGGAAATCATCCCTAGATGGGGATTCCCGCTCCAAATAAATTCTGACAATGGTTCTGCCTTTATTTTAAAAGTGTGCCAAGATTTAGTGAAAGCATTTAAAATTGATTGGAAATTTCATATACCTTACCACCCGCAGAGTTCAGTTATTGTTGAGAGAATGAATAGAACCATTAAACATAAAATATAGGATAGCAACAGGAGGCACATATAAGTGGCAGAAAGTCCTACCAGCTGTTTTGGCCGAAATAAGAATGACCCCCTCTAAGAAAACAGGATACTCTCCATTTGAGGTCCTTATGGGTAGGCCATTTCCCACCCCGTGGGCCAGACAAGCACTTATGTTAGAAATAGGGGACCTAGAAGTAATACAGGGAGAGTATATTAGGAAACTCATTGAAACTCTGGACAGAGTTGAAAGAAATGTTGCTCGCATCTCTCCTTTCTCTTCACAGGAACCTACACACCCTTTCCAGGTAGGAGACGTAGTGGTGAATCGTAATCAGCTGAATCGTACTAAGAAGCAAGAGTACCCGTTTAGACCCCCAACCATGGGTGTCCGCTCCATAGGGCAAGGGGGGTCGTTTGCCCCCCCTGGAATCGAGAAGGTGTTGGCCAAATTGGCAGTGTTCTACACCCTCCGCCGCCCTTACACCCAATTCCAGCCCCGCACAGATCTGCACCGCAGCACATGTATTCACTCCCCCCCCTCGGGCCCACCACACCTCCCCGTTACTGCTTTAAGGTGGCCGCGTCTCGTGGTTTGGCAGCGCTGGCTAGGCGGGGCCACGCGCTGCAACCCGATTGGCCCCAGCTCTTCTCGTTCTCCCGGGCATGGGCCGGCTCCGCCCCTGGCGAGATGGCGGAGCGGAGGGTGTCTCGAGTCGGTGGTGGCAGTACCTCGGGGGCCTGGCCTCCTGCGGGGTGGCCTGCTGCACACATCCGCTGGACCTGCTGAAGGTGAGAAGGAAGGAGAGCCGGGCTGTGTGTGCGGTATGGAGGGAGGAGGAGATGTCCTACAACACGTGTGTGTGTGTGTGTGTGTGTGACTGCAGAGACATGACGTCATAGGACACGTCATACATATGGTCAGTGTAGTCAGTGTGCAGTGTAGTGGTCAGTAATCAGTGTGTAGTGTAGTGGTCAGAGTGTAGTGTGTGTAGTGTCCAGAGGTGCAGGGTGCTGCTGTGTAATGTAAAGGGGTGCAGGGTGCTGTGTAATGTAAAGGGGTGCAGGGTGCTGTGTAATGTAAAGGGGTCCAGTGATGCAGGGTGCTGTGTAATGTAAAGGGGTCCAGAGCTGTGGGGTGCTGTGTAATGTAAAGGGGTCCAGAGGTACAGTTGTGGAGAGAGGGTACACAGTAGTGACAAAGAGATATTTAAAGATGCAGGGGGCACAGTGGGGTGTTTTTACATTTTAACGTGGGGGGGGGCACTTTTAACCCCCGCTAGCGGTCGAAGAAAGGGTACCACAGACTTTTGGGAAGGCATTTTGCCTCCTGTTCCTAATGTAGAAGTTGGGAAACCCTTGTTTCAGCTCCCCATGCACCTCCTATGTCTAAGCCACCCTGTGTCCATTAGAGGCACAGGGTGAATAAGAAAAATGATGGACAGCTGTTTAATGGACAATGAGAAGGTGGTTACTTAAATATAACAGTAATATTTATCCACAATATCTGCCAGGATATATATAAAGAGCTGATCACAGGCCTCTAGGACTCGGAAGGAGCCGGACAGTCTTCTCAAGGGTTGCCCAATCCTTTGAAGAGCAGGGGCCACTTAAGCGGCTTGGTAACCGGTCGCGGGCCACAATAAACGGAGTGGGCGGATGGCAGCCCACTCTATAGAGCCCACTGAACTCTTTTTTTTAGCGGATCGGATTGGAGGTAGGCGTTTGTAAATGGGCACAAGTCCATTTAAATCTGCCTCTCCTTAGAGGTGAATGGAGGGTCCAATTTTGGTCAAACTGAGTATGTTAAAGGGGTCTAAGGCTGCTTTCACACTGATGCACTGTTGTTTACCCCTGTGGCTTTGCTGCAGTTTAGCTGCATTTTGCCATAGACTTCTATTATATCCTGTAGGTGTGGTGCACTTTCAGAAAGCACACCAAACTCGCAGGTAATAGAAGTCTATGGCTCAGTGCAGGTAACCCGCAGGTGCACTGCTCTGCACCTGCGGATCAGTTGAAAGCAGCCCAGTAACCACTGCAGAACACATATGTTCATATATACACTGTGATTTTAGTAATAAACTTACCTTTAACCACTTGGTGCCCCCAGCACCATCATATGACGTCCTTGATTTTCTCGGGTTATATCTGAATGATGCCTGCAGCTACAGGCATCATTCAGATATTGGCATTTTCAGCCGGCGATTCCCTACACCATAAGAATGATCATAGCGGCTGTTCCGCCGCTTGATCGTTCTTACGGGAGGCGAGAGGGGACGCATCCCCCTCCCGCCGTCCTCCGGTGCTTCTATCGACTCACCGGTGCGATCGGTGAGTCGGAGAACGGATCCGCCGGCCCCGGATGTTGACAATAGAGATTTCCGGCGGACCAGATTTATGCCGGAGTCTCTATGATCGTCGGAGGCCCGGGCGCGATGTTATGATGTCACGCCCGGCCTCTGCATTAAAAAAAATGGCGCCGTTTCGGCTGGGAAGCTGAGATCGGTTTATTTATTTTTTTATATTTCAGGCTTTCCAGCCTAGAGGTGAGATGTGGGGTCTTATTGACCCCATATTTCACTGAAAAGAGGACCTGTCATGCTTTTTTTTTAAAGGGTAAATTTTACTATTTTTTTTTCAAAACAAGACATACAATAGACAACAAACAAACACACATGGAGCGAACATCGCCCAACCCATTACCGTGCAAAAATCTGGAAGCTGGTAAACAGTTGGCATATGCAAAGAAAATAAAAATCAGTCACATTTCTAAGGAGCAGGAGGTACAGTGCTCTCGGAGTCAACCCAGTAGCCCCAAACCTTCATGAATTTTTTCGGACACCCTCTAGCCTCATATGTCAGCTTATATAGCGATACAGCATGGTTAACGGTAGTGAGCCAAAAGGCAATATTGGGCAAGGATGGAGATCAGTGGAAGGTTATCGATTTTTTAGCATAAAACAATACTATCCGCAAGAATGTTTGCATATTCTTAGATATATTATCATCATCAATATAACCCAGTAAACACCTCAGAAGATTACATACATTAGGTCATTGTGTCAGTGAACTAATGAAGGCCGTGACCTCCGACCAGAACTTTCTAATCGGAGCACACTCCCACATTAAATGAAAGAACGTGCCATCAGCCATGCCGCAACGAGAGCATAATGCAGAGGGTAATCTATTCAATTTAAACAGTAAGCATGGTGTAAAATAGGATCTGTATAGTAATTTAGTCTGTATTACCTTGTCGCGGGAAGAAATTACGGAGGGAACCTGGAGGGGAAAAACCTCCTGCCAGATGTCCTCCGTCAGTTCAGGGATGTCAGCTCTCCAGCTGGCGGCCGTCTTGCTCAGCCTTTGAGTTGTGGAATGCAGAAGGGACCCATAATATGTGGAAATTAGTTTGGTGTGAGAGGAGTCAATCAGTAAACGTTCCAGTGGAGAGAGCTGAATAGCTATGCTGCAGTGTGGCGTATCTGCAAGTAAAGGAAGTAAGCTGTGCGCAGTAGATTGTAGTCTCTACGAAATTCATCAAAAGAACGAAACCCGTTGTCCGAGAACCAGTGCTGGTCATCTTACTTTAAAAAAGTAATTAGTTACAGTTACAAATTACTTCTCCCAAAAAGTAATTGCGTTAGTAACTCAGTTACTACATTGAAAAGGTAATTAGTTACTCAGCAAAGTAACTGACTTTTTTTTTGAGGGCACATAGCACATCAGGGCATGGGACACATAGCACATCAGGGCACATAGCACATCAGGGCATGGGGCACATAGCACATAGCACATCAGGGCACATCAGGGCATGGGGCACAGGGCACATAGCACATGAGGGCACATCAGGACATGGGGCACATAGCACATCAGGGCACATAGCACATCAGGGCACATAGCACATCAGGGCATGGGGGACATCAGGGCATGGGGCACATAGCACATCAGGGCATGGGGCACATAGCACATCAGGGCGCACAGCACATCAGGGCGCACAGCACATCAGGGCGCATAGCACATCAGGGTGCACAGCACATCAGGGCGCATAGCACATCAGGACACATAGCACATCAGGGCACATGATAGCACATAGCACATCAGGGCACATAGTGTAATGGATCGGTTCTGGTCCAATCCCAGAATCTATTCCCTTGTTCTGCCGCTGCTCCGAATCTATGTTAAAATATACATGTAGGCCTGTTTGAGGGATTGCACACTGAAATAAGACTCATCAGTATAGCTTCCTTCTCATGTATGGCTTCCGAATGAGCTCCTTTATTCAAACTCGGCTTATATAGACATTTTGACACAGGCACTCATCATCGCAAACATATACATATGATTGGCAGGGTTCACAGATGGTCGTCTTCCTCTGTGACCTCCTCTCTCTTCACCATATTGCTTCTTTCGATGGGTTGGGCCGGATGGAGGGACTTAGGGCAATGAGTCCAGTAGTGAGGGGGTGGGGTGGAGAACTCCACTCTGAGCTCAATATCTCTGTCATATGGTTACTCAAGGAAAATAATACTGTCGTAATAAGATTTAACAAAACACACACAACATACTAACCTATATTTTCTAGCTAACATACATTTAACCTATACTAAATTTCTAATATGAACACCAACAAGCTTATTGTAGAGATAGCTTGGTGTGTATTTCTGTCCCTTGGCAGACACGTTCCCATAGAAGGATGCTATTTTACTCCAAATTCTTAAGGGGTGTGCAACACAATATGTTAGCAGTTGGGAACAAGAAAATAACTATTTAACCCATTGCTAAACTTCTCAAACTATATTCAAGTGGATACCAGAAATATAAGTCGTTTTTAAAAATATTAATTTTAAATACTCCATCACAGTCCCCCCTAAAAATGACTATTTTTATCAACACTGTCCCTATATTATATAACCTTACCTGGCCCTCCTGACATCAGGGCCTTTTTTACATTTCGCATAGAGGTCGGACATGGCTTGCCCAGTGTCTTTACTCGACGAAACGGTCAGGAGAACAGTCAAGTACTATTCTTTCCCTTATCATTTGAGAATGATGTATATATTAGTAACAGGCCAGGACTGCAATGTAGCATACGGTCCCTCTTCCTCCTCCTTTGTTGGTTCTCTAATATCACCTAGATTCAAAAAGGTAGGAGTCACCTCTTCAGCTGCCTTTCCTAACAGCTTTTTTATACAGGGCAGAATACAGCAAACCACTAGTACAGCTAATGTAAGCAGTATCAAAATTGCTATGCCTATTTGAGTACAAATGCGTTGCCACCCATTCATCCACCCAAAATGGTCCCAGGGATCGGTCAGTCCTGAATTTCTTTTTAACTCTTTTGAGAGATCCTCTAATTTCTTAATAGCCAAGGTTACCTTACCATTGGGGCCTGTATTGTCCGGAATGTATGTACAACATGTACTTGTCCCAGGCAACATTTTACACACACCTCCCTTTTCAGCTAAGATCATGTCTAAGGCCATACGATTTTGCAAAGTCATTTGTGAAGTGGCCTCTAGTTGTTCAGCTAAACCTTGGAGTGCATCCCTGGTATAGTTAACGAACCTCTGTTGGTTATAGTAAATATAATTAATCCAATCTACATTCTTATTTACAGTAATTATGGGAATCAGGGACTCAAAACCTGCAGATACTTGGTCTCTTGCTTTAAATTCATCTGGGACCCCCCTTGGGACTCCTATGGCATCTATATATACATGAGGGTCAAAACTACCAGCTGGAGCACCTCTACGCTTCCTGCTGGGTTCAGATGAGTGTTCCCTTCTTATTACTCGGTCATCTCCCGAAAAGATGTGCAGGGGCATTATGACTTTAGCAAGTGCACATTCCCCTTTTCATCGGCCTGTTAACTTAGTCCTAATCCTCATGTCCCCACAGATCCAATACACGTCTCCCAAAGACTGAGTTTGATTCTGCACCAGATCTGTGGATACACTGCCAGTTAAATGGAGGGGAAAAGATTATAATACAGAGATCAAATATAAAGGCAGCTACATGTGTGTCTGATGAATTATACCAAAATTGTGTTACACCATCTATTTGTTTGATAGCCAACTCCTGTGCGTGCACAGTTACTATAAGAAAAAAGATATATAGTTTCATTCTGATGCGGGTGGTTCACGGTCCTCAGGAACTGGAGCTTTGTTACATATCTTGACTCCAGGGAATGCTTTCAGAGAAACTTCTTAACCATCACCCAATCACCAGGAAGTATACTGTAAGTACCGGTACCTAGATCAGGATCTGTAATGTAGAAAAAGGGGGGAAGTTTGGAACTTTGAATGAGATGCGTGTAGGCAAAAACCAATGGATTAAACGAACAAAGGAGGTTTATTCATAAATACATAGGACATGATACATAGCAAGTATGACGAGCTGATAGGCATATAGTAGACGTATATAAAAATTCTATTATAGCACATACTAAATAAAATCAATGGAAAAGTATAATATACAGACATGATTGAAATAAACTGCATGGTAGGCTTGACGCGTTTCGTGGACTCAATTCCACTTCATCAGAAGCAATTTGCAGAATTCATGTCTGTGAGAATATATATCCAAAATTACTCCAATGAATTAAATAAGGATGCAGGGGAAGGAAAAAACCAAAACATCCCAAATTACTTACTTCACAGCTTTAAAAATAGTCATAAATTGCTAAAGCCTGATGGCTGAGGAAGGCCAAGAACTACTCCCGCCGGGAGCTGGGGGGGGCGTGGAATCGCAGGCAGCACAGCCGGAAACAACCACAGCAAAGGGGGGGGCGATGAAAAGTGTCCAGGGTGAGCTGCAGGGGAATACCTGTGGACAGCTCCAATCTATGTGAGATGTAAAATGTTGTGGTCAGTGAGGATGTGACTGGAAGAGGGCAAAGAGCCCAAGGAAGTGAGAGTGAGGAGGAAGGTGTGTAGAGTCCACCGAAAAAACCTGGCAGCAGGGCAAACAGAGAAGACATGGTAGGGCCTCCTGAAATCACAACAGACCAATACTGTCCAGGGACTCAGGACTGCCCGGGGTGTGAAGGATGAAAAACAAAAAATAAGAGTGTAGTGAGAAAAAACTAAATTCGAAATAAGGGGGAAGCCACAGACACAGACACATATGATGAAATGTCCTGGAATCACAACAGACCAATCCTGTCCAGAGATTCAAGGACTGTGTATGGTAGTGACAGAACCCCCAAGAAGGGGGGAAAAAAAGAGGGGGAAAAAAAGGGGGAAAGAAAAATGAAAGTGAGTGTACCTGGTGATTCCAGTGTGGTGACATAACTTCCATGTGTGGTCCCGAAAGTATCCAGCATGAAAGGAGAAGAGAAACTGTGCCTGCCCCAAGACTGTGCCACGTACCCGCCAGGGCCGCCGAGACTGACGCCCCCGGTTTCACGCTGAGTGCGTCCAAATGAGGCATTCCCGCCAGAACAGCTGACACGGTACAGCCAGCGTCTAGGGAGATGCTCCACATGCACTGCGATGGCGAGCGCTGCCGCCGCTGAGTCACCCGAGAGTGACGTCATGCGGCGCGGGGCGTGACACTGATGCACAGTGGCAACAACCACCCATCCCCCCAGTATCAAATAGGGAGGGGAAGGGAGGCAACAGTGTGCATCGCAGCTCCCGGACCTGAAACAATCCAGCCAAACACAGCCAACAGACTACATGCCTAGAACAAAATGACCAACCCCCTATTGAAACAATGTAGAATGAGTGGAAAATTGCCTCACGTAAATATTCATTATATAAAACAAACAAGCGCGGACCAAAACCAATCGGGTCCGCGATCAACCATAAGAATCCATGGTTGACCGTTAATAAAAAACACGTGTGGGCAACTGTGTTTCCACTCAAATCACACATCTCCATCCCTTGATTGTGGTAAAAAGGGGAGAAATTGGGACTTTGAATGAAGTGTGTGGTCTTAATGAGCACACACTTCCATCCCTGTTGTACATTAGAAAAAGGGGGAAAGTTTGGGACTTTGAATGGGATGCGTGTAGGCAAAAACCAATGGATTAAACGAACAAAGGAGGTTTATTCATAAATACATAGGACATGATACATAGCAAGTATGACGAGCTGATAGGCATATAGTAGACATATATAAAAATTCTATTATAGCACATACTAAATAAGAGTCCACCGAAAAAACCTCACAGCAGGGCAAACAGAGAAGACATGGTAGGGCCTCCTGAAATCACAACAGACCAATACTGTCCAGGGACTCAGGACTGCCCGGGGTGTGAAGGATGAAAAACAAAAAATAAGAGTGTAGTGAGAAAAAACGAAATTCTAAATAAGGGGGAAGCCACAGACACATATGACGAAATGTCCTGGAATCACAACAGACCAATCCTGTCCAGAGATTCAAGGACTGTGTATGGTAGCGACAGAACCCCCAAGAAGGTTTTTTCCTTCCCCTGCATCCTTATTTAATTCATTGGAGTAATTTTGGATATATATTCTCACAGACATGAATTCTGCAAATTGCTTCTGATGAAGTGGAATTGAGTCCACGAAACGCATCAAGCCTACCATGCAGTTTAATTCAATCATGTCTGTATATTATACTTTTCCATTGATTTTATTTAGTATGTGTTATAATAGAATTTTTATATATGTCTACAATATGCCTATCAGCTCGTCATACTTGCTATGTATCATGTCTAGGGATGAGCTTCGTGTTCGAGTCGAACATACGTTCGACTCGAACATCGGCTGTTCGATCGTTCGACGAAGATCGAACGATTTGGGCCGTTCGCGCCAAATTCGAGTGACGCGAACGGCCCACAATGCACTACGCCATCGCAGTGTCATCCAGGCGCTGTGATTGGCCAAGCATGCACTGTGACCCCGCATGCTTGGCTAATCACAGCGCCGGCAGCGAGGAGAGCAATGATTGGCCACAGGCAGGATGCCTGTGGCCAATTATTGCTGAGGGGGTTTAGTACACGCCCCACACTATAAAAGGCCGCCAGCGCGGCGGCCTTGTGTAGTGTGTTCCGGAGCAGGGAAAGAGAAGCATAGGCAGGGACAGTGTCATTTTTTTTCCTTTACTAATCCTGGATTCCTTGTGTTTAGGGACAAATAAGGATAGGTAGGGAGAGTGTCAGTGACAGTGTGTTATTCTGTGCTAAACCTTGTTTGTAGGGACAGAGAGGTACAGTGAGGGAAAGTGTCAGTGTGCTATTCTGTGCTAATCCTTGTTTGTAGGGACAGAGAGGTACAGTGAGGGAAAGTGTCAGTGTGCTATTCTGTTCTAAACCAATTTTGCTGTTCCATATTTCAAATCCTTGAGTTTAGGGACAGAGAAGGACACTCGTGGAAATTATCAGTGTGCTATTCTGTGCTAAATCTTGTTTGTAGGGAGGGACAGAGTAGGACAGTGAGGGAAAGTGTCAGTGTGCTATTCTGTTCTAAACCAATTTTGCTGTTCCATATTTCAAATCCTTGAGTTTAGGGACAGAGAAGGACACTCGTGGAAATTATCAGTGTGCTATTCTGTGCTAAATCTTGTTTGTAGGGAGGGACAGAGTAGGACAGTGAGGGAAAGTTTCAGTGTGCTATTCTGTTCTAAACCAATTTTGCTGTTCCATATTTTCAATCCTTGAGTTTAGGGACAGAGAAGGACACTCGTGGAAATTATCAGTGTGCTATTCTGTGCTAAATCTTGTTTGTAGGGAGGGACAGAGTAGGACAGTGAGGGAAAGTTTCAGTGTGCTATTCTGTTCTAAACCAATTTTGCTGTTCCATATTTTCAATCCTTGAGTTTAGGGACAGAGAAGGACACTCGTGGAAATTATCAGTGTGCTATTCTGTGCTAAATCTTGTTTGTAGGGAGGGACAGAGTAGGACAGTGAGGGAAAGTGTCAGTGTGCTATTCTGTTCTAAACCAATTTTGCTGTTCCATATTTCAAATCCTTGAGTTTAGGGACAGAGAAGGACACTCGTGGAAATTATCAGTGTGCTATTCTGTGCTAAATCTTGTTTGTAGGGAGGGACAGAGTAGGACAGTGAGGGAAAGTGTCAGTGTGCTATTCTGTTCTAAACCAATTTTGCTGTTCCATATTTCAAATCCTTGAGTTTAGGGACAGAGAAGGACACTCGTGGAAATTATCAGTGTGCTATTCTGTGCTAAATCTTGTTTGTAGGGAGGGACAGAGTAGGACAGTGAGGGAAAGTGTCAGTGTGCTATTCTGTTCTAAACCAATTTTGCTGTTCCATATTTCAAATCCTTGAGTTTAGGGACAGAGAAGGACACTCGTGGAAATTATCAGTGTGCTATTCTGTGCTAAATCTTGTTTGTAGGGAGGGACAGAGTAGGACAGTGAGGGAAAGTTTCAGTGTGCTATTCTGTTCTAAACCAATTTTGCTGTTCCATATTTTCAATCCTTGAGTTTAGGGACAGAGAAGGACACTCGTGGAAATTATCAGTGTGCTATTCTGTGCTAAATCTTGTTTGTAGGGAGGGACAGAGTAGGACAGTGAGGGAAAGTGTCAGTGTGCTATTCTGTTCTAAACCAATTTTGCTGTTCCATATTTCAAATCCTTGAGTTTAGGGACAGAGAAGGACACTCGTGGAAATTATCAGTGTGCTATTCTGTGCTAAATCTTGTTTGTAGGGAGGGACAGAGTAGGACAGTGAGGGAAAGTTTCAGTGTGCTATTCTGTTCTAAACCAATTTTGCTGTTCCATATTTTCAATCCTTGAGTTTAGGGACAGAGAAGGACACTCGTGGAAATTATCAGTGTGCTATTCTGTGCTAAATCTTGTTTGTAGGGAGGGACAGAGTAGGACAGTGAGGGAAAGTGTCAGTGTGCTATTCTGTTCTAAACCAATTTTGCTGTTCCATATTTCAAATCCTTGAGTTTAGGGACAGAGAAGGACACTCGTGGAAATTATCAGTGTGCTATTCTGTGCTAAATCTTGTTTGTAGGAAGGGACAGAGTAGGACAGTGAGGGAAAGTTTCAGTGTGCTATTCTGTTCTAAACCAATTTTGCTGTTCCATATTTTCAATCCTTGAGTTTAGGGACAGAGAAGGACACTCGTGGAAATTATCAGTGTGCTATTCTGTGCTAAATCTTGTTTGTAGGGAGGGACAGAGTAGGACAGTGAGGGAAAGTTTCAGTGTGCTATTCTGTTCTAAACCAATTTTGCTGTTCCATATTTTCAATCCTTGAGTTTAGGGACAGAGAAGGACACTCGTGGAAATTATCAGTGTGCTATTCTGTGCTAAATCTTGTTTGTAGGGAGTAGACAGAGTAGGACAGTGAGGGAAAGTTTCAGTGTGCTATTCTGTTCTAAACCAATTTTGCTGTTCCATATTTTCAATCCTTGAGTTTAGGGACAGAGAAGGACACTCGTGGAAATTATCAGTGTGCTATTCTGTGCTAAATCTTGTTTGTAGGGAGGGACAGAGTAGGACAGTGAGGGAAAGTGTCAGTGTGCTATTCTGTTCTAAACCAATTTTGCTGTTCCATATTTCAAATCCTTGAGTTTAGGGACAGAGAAGGACACTTGTGGAAATTATCAGTGTGCTATTCTGTGCTAAATCTTGTTTGTAGGGAGGGACAGAGTAGGACAGTGAGGGAAAGTTTCAGTGTGCTATTCTGTTCTAAACCAATTTTGCTGTTCCATATTTTCAATCCTTGAGTTTAGGGACAGAGAAGGACACTCGTGGAAATTATCAGTATGCTATTCTGTGCTAAATCTTGTTTGTAGGGAGGGACAGAGTAGGACAGTGAGGGAAAGTGTCAGTGTGCTATTCTGTTCTAAACCAATTTTGCTGTTCCATATTTCAAATCCTTGAGTTTAGGGACAGAGAAGGACACTCGTGGAAATTATCAGTGTGCTATTCTGTGCTAAATCTTGTTTGTAGGGAGGGACAGAGTAGGACAGTGAGGGAAAGTGTCAGTGTGCTATTCTGTTCTAAACCAATTTTGCTGTTCCATATTTTCAATCCTTGAGTTTAGGGACAGAGAAGGACACTCGTGGAAATTATCAGTGTGCTATTCTGTGCTAAATCTTGTTTGTAGGGAGGGACAGAGTAGGACAGTGGGGGAAAGTGTCAGTGTGCTATTCTGTTCTAAACCAATTTTGCTGTTCCATATTTCAAATCCTTGAGTTTAGGGACAGAGAAGGACACTCGTGGAAATTATCAGTGTGCTATTCTGTGCTAAATCTTGTTTGTAGGGAGGGACAGAGTAGGACAGTGAGGGAAAGTGTCAGTGTGCTATTCTGTTCTAAACCAATTTTGCTGAACCATATTTTCAATCCTTGAGTTTAGGGACAGAGAGGTACAGTGAGTGAAACTGACAGTGTGCTATTCTGTTCTAAACCAATTTTGCTGTTCCATATTTTCAATCCTTGAGTTTAGGGACAGAGAAGGACACTCGTGGAAATTATCAGTGTGCTATTCTGTGCTAAATCTTGTTTGTAGGGAGGGACAGAGTAGGACAGTGAGGGAAAGTGTCAGTGTGCTATTCTGTTCTAAACCAATTTTGCTGTTCCATATTTCAAATCCTTGAGTTTAGGGACAGAGAAGGACACTCGTGGAAATTATCAGTGTGCTATTCTGTGCTAAATCTTGTTTGTAGGGAGGGACAGAGTAGGACAGTGAGGGAAAGTTTCAGTGTGCTATTCTGTTCTAAACCAATTTTGCTGTTCCATATTTTCAATCCTTGAGTTTAGGGACAGAGAAGGACACTCGTGGAAATTATCAGTGTGCTATTCTGTGCTAAATCTTGTTTGTAGGGAGGGACAGAGTAGGACAGTGAGGGAAAGTGTCAGTGTGCTATTCTGTTCTAAACCAATTTTGCTGTTCCATATTTGAAATCCTTGAGTTTAGGGACAGAGAAGGACACTCGTGGAAACTATCAGTGTGCTATTCTGTGCTAAATCTTGTTTGTAGGGACAGAGAAGGACAGTGAGGGAAACTGTCAGTGTGCTGTTCTGTGCTAAACCAATCTTGCTGAAGCATATTGCAAATCCTTGTGTTTAGGGACAGAGAAGGATAGGCAGGGGACAGTGTCAGTGTCATTGTTGCTAAGCCTCCTGCACAGTATACACCTGAAGGTAGCCCTTATTGCTCTTTCTCCCATCTCCCTGCAGGCCATCCATTAAAATGTCTGGAAGGCAACCAAGGAGAGGCAGACAGTCAGGAGGCAAAAAAAGAGGGCAAGCAGGCTCTGTGTCTGGGGGCAACAGTGCTGGTCGTGGACGCGGTGCATTGTCATCAGCACATGGCCATGGGACACGCTTGTCCTTCTTTTCGGCAGCTGGACATGTTGAGCCACATCATGCCGAAGACTTGGTAGAGTGGATGACCAAGCCCACCTCATCCTCCTCATCCTCTCTCACCCAGGCTCAGGGTACTGGCAAAGCAGCTGCCAAAGCGTCCTCTTCTCTGGTATCATTATCTTCATTAGTCAATCCTTCCCTAGACCCACCATGTCCTCCTCCTGAGGAGTCCCCCGAACTGTTTGAGCACAGTGTTTGGTACATGCTCCAGGAGGATGCCCAGCGTTTGGAAGGATCTGATGATGATACCCAGCTAGAGGAAGGCAGCAGCGTGAGAGCAGAGAGAGGGGATGCTCAAGAAGGACACCAATCTGGCAGTCATGCTCCAGCAGCTGCAGCATACTGCCAGATTGGCTCCAGTGATGAGGAGGGAGGGGATGATGAGGTCACTGACTCCACGTGGGTGCCTAATAGGAGAGAGGAGGAGAAGGAGGAGGATGAGGAGGAGGCACATCTCCAACGAGGCAGGATGCCCTTGAGTGGCCAGCGTATGGGCAGCACACCGACGGAATCACACCGCAGAGCTCCGCCTGTGCAGGGCGCTGCCTCTGCCCGTCATTCAAAAAGTTCTTTGGTGTGGGCCTTTTTTGAGGCGAGTGCATCAGCTCGCACAGCTGCTGTTTGCAACATATGTCTCAAGCGTATATCGCGTGGCCAAAACATCAGCCGCTTGGGCACCACATGCTTGATCAGACATATGTTGACCTGCCATGCAGCTCGTTGGCAAGCCTACCTTAAAGACCCACACCAAAGAACAAAGCTGACCTCTTCTTGCACCGCATCAGCTGGGATCTCCAACCCAACTATACCTTCACTCCTCTCTGAAACCTGCTCTGAGAGGAATGAAGGTGTAGAATTAGGTGTGTCACAGGCAAGTACTTGCGGGCACTCTGCTAGCAGTACACCAACGTCCGATTCTAGCAGGAAGTTCACTCCCAGCCATCCACATGCCCAGCGGTTGAATGCTAGCTTGGCTAAATTGCTAGCGCTTCAACTGCTGCCTTTTCAGTTGGTAGACTCGGCCCCCTTCCGTGAGTTTGTGCAATGTGCGGTTCCTCAGTGGCAGGTTCCCAAACGCCACTTTTTCGCACGGAAGGCGATTCCGGCTCTCTACAGGCATGTGGAAGGCAATGTCTTGGCCTCGCTGGACAGGGCGGTCAGCGGTAAGGTGCATATTACCGCTGACTCATGGTCCAGCAGGCATGGACAGGGACGTTACCTTTCTTTCACGGCCCATTGGGTCACTCTTTTGGCAGCTGGGAAGGATGCAGGACAAGGTGCAGTAGTGTTGGAGGTTGTTCCACCGCCACGCCTCCAAAATGCTACTACTGGTTGTGACACACCTCTCTCCTCCACCCCCTCCTCTTCTTCTTCCTCCATGGCCTCTTCCTGTGGTTTGTCCTCGGAACCAGCGGTGCTCCGTAGGCGTTCAAGGGGCTACGCAAGTACGCAGGCAAAAAGATGCCATGCCGTGCTTGCGCTGGTGTGTTTGGGGGACAGGAGCCACACTGGGGCAGAGGTCCTGTCTGCTCTGCAGGGGCAGGCCGAGAGGTGGTTGATGCCACGCCAGCTTAAGCCAGGAATGGTGGTTTGCGACAATGGCACCAACCTCCTCTCCGCCCTCCGACAGGGACAACTGACCCATGTGCCCTGTATGGCTCACGTCCTTAACCTGGTGGTGCAGCGGTTCTTGGGCAGGTACCCGGGCTTACAGAATGTCCTGAGGCAGGCCAGGAAAGTCTGTGTGCATTTCCACAGATCTTATAATGCCAGTGCTCGCCTGGCTGAGCTGCAAAAGGAGTTGAACCTGCCCAAGAACCGCCTTATATGTGACATGCCCACCAGGTGGAACTCAACGTTGGCGATGCTGCAGCGGCTGCACACGCAGCAGAGGGCCATCAATGATTACCTGTGCGACTACGGCACCAGGACAGGGGAGCTCGGGTTTTTTTCACCACGCCAGTGGGGCATGATCAGGGATGCATGCACTGTCCTGGCACCATTTGAGGAGGCCACGAGGATGGTGAGCAGTGACAGTGCATGTATCAGTGACACTGTACCTCTTGTCCACCTGTTGGAGCACACGCTGCATGGAATAATGAACAGGGCACTTGAGGCAGAACAGAGGCAGGAAGAGGAGGACTTCCTTGCCTCTCAAGGCCCCCTTTACCCAGACAGTGTTCCTTCTGTCCCACCCATCGCACAGGAAGAGGAGGAGGAGGAGGAGGAGGAGGATTGTGTCAGCATGGAGGTGGAGGCTGGCACTCAGCATCATCAGCAGCAGTCTTTTAGGGATGATTTACAGTCCCAAGAAACCAGTGGACTTGTACGTGGCTGGGAGGAGGTGGCTGCGGATCATGTCGTCCTTAGTGACCCAGAGGACTCCGGACTGAATGCCTCAGCTAACCTACGCTGCATGGCCTCCCTGATCCTGCAAAGTCTGCGGAAGGATCCTCGTATTCTTCGGATCAAGGAGAGGGACCATTACTGGCTGGCCACTCTCCTTGATCCACGGTACAAGGGTAAGGTTGCGGACCTTATCGTACCGTCGCAGAGGATGAGACAACTCCGGGAGGCCTTGCAGAAAGGTCTGTGCAACGCGTTCCCAGAGACTGGGAGGTTACAAACTCCTGGTCCTGGACAACGAGTTGCTGAGGCTTCGGGCAGTCAAAGAAGGAGCGGTGGGGAAGGTGGCCGTCTGACCGATGCGTCCAGACAATTCTTTAGTCCGCAGCCCCAAAGTATGATCGGTTCCAGCAACCATCGCCAGCGTCTGATATACATGGTGCAGGAATACCTAGGGGCAAGGTCAGACTTGGACACCTTCCCCACCGAAAATCCTCTGGCTTACTGGGTCTTGAGGATGGATCACTGGCCAGAGCTTGCACAGTATGCAATTGAGCTACTGGCCTGTCCTGCATCCAGCGTTCTTTCAGAACGCACATTCAGTGCTGCTGGAGGATTTGTCACGGATCACAGGGTGCGCCTGTCCACCGACTCGGTTGATCGACTGACTTTCATCAAGATGAACCAGTCTTGGATCACCACCAGCTACCACACACCAGATGCTGATATAACAGACTAATTGATTTTAAAATGTCACATCCCTTCAAGACTGATGCTGATGCTGAGTGCCTGTGCTGTTATGTTGACTGGCTATCCTCCTCCTCCTCCTCAATGATACGATTAATGATGATAGCTTGGAAGATCATTTTGGTTTATGGGTGACGCCACCAGTGGCTAAGGTCCAATTTTTCAGCCCCTGTTTAACAGGGGCGTGTAATTAAAATTTTTGATGCAATACTTTGCAACAGGCCTCATTGCTGTGCTCCAAGCACAGTATCTGTGAAGGGTTGCAGTGTTGTGCCACCAGTGCCTAAGGCCCAATTTTTCAGCAGCTGTTCAACAGGGGCATGCAATTATAATTATTGATCTAATAATTCACAGCAGGGCCCATTGCTGCGCCCACCAAGAGTAACTGTCAGGCCTTACAGTGTTGTGGCACCAGCACCACCATCACCACCACCACCAAAGGCCCAATTTTTCAGCCCCTGTTCAACAGGGGCATGCAATTATAATTATTGATCTAATAATTCACAGCAGGGCCCATTGCTGCGCCCACCAAGAGTAACTGTCAGGCCTTACAGTGTTGTGGCACCAGCACCACCATCACCACCACCACCACCACCAAAGGCCCAATTTTTCAGCCCCTGTTCAACAGGGGCATGCAATTATAATTATTGATCTAATAATTCACAGCAGGGCCCATTGCTGCGCCCACCAAGAGTAACTGTCAGGCCTTACAGTGTTGTGGCACCAGCACCACCATCACCACCACCACCAAAGGCCCAATTTTTCAGCCCCTATTCAACAGGGGCATGCAATTATAATTATTGATCTAATAATTCACAGCAGGGCCCATTGCTGCGCCCACCAAGAGTAACTGTCAGGCCTTACAGTGTTGTGGCACCAGCACCACCATCAAAGGCCCAATTTTTACTACCACTGATCAACAATTATATGTTATTACAATTCCTGATATAATAGTTGACAGCAGGGCGTTCCAGCACTCACCAAGAATAACTGTGAGTGCTTTCAGTGTTGTGCCAACACCAACACCTAAGGGGCCAATTTCTGCAGAGTATATACGGCAGGTCCCTACTTTCAAACATCCAACTTACAAACGACTACTACTTGCAAACGGAAGAAGACAACAGGAAGTGAGAGGAAATCTACCCCTTGGAAGGAAAATTCTCTCCTGTAAGAATTAATATGGGAGAAAGGTGTCTCCTCTCTACTGATGCTTTATCACCAATCCTTGTTTCAATAAAAACACCACATTTCAAAAACAGTTGTCATTGGGACGCAAAGTGAGGTGAAATGTTCTGAACAGGGGCACAGACAGCAAAAAAAATGTGACAGGGGTGATAACCGTTCCCTATGTTTTACAAAAAGCTAAAAAAAAGGAATTTGGCATGGAGCTCCACTTAAACAATGCAGCTGTTCAAAATTACAAACAGATTCTACATAAGAACAAACCTACAGTCCCTGTCTTGTATGCACCGCCTGTATACGGCTGTTCAGAGTATATAGGTCCTTTTTTATTTTGTGTGCGGGGTTCCCCTTAATATCCATACAAGACCCAAAGGGGCTGGTAATGGGCTGGGGTAGGGGGGGGGGGTTGATGGGGTAGCTATGCCATTTTTCCTAAAGATTTTCATCCATATTACCGGGACCAGACATTGCATTAAAGCCGCAAGCAGTTTTAAATGGCTTTTTTTCCTTTAGAAATGTTATTTTGTGCAGGGACAGTTCTAAACACGGGAAACACGTGGCACTTCACAGGCATACTTTAGACACCCCCCAGGTACAATATTTAAAGGAATATTTGACTTTTTTTTTTTCACTTTATGCATCATTAAAATGACTGCTCCCGGAAAACGTCCGTTTTTAAAACTTCTTCTTTTTGCATTGATACATGTCCCCTGGTGCAGAACCCGGGTTCCCAAACTCTGTTTCGGACAATAACATGGATAATAGTCGTTATAATTAGCACTTTAGAATCCGAACGTTCGCATCCATTGTATTTAATAGGGTTCTAATGTTCGTGCGAACTTTCGGTCCGTTCGCGGGTTCTGGTGCGAACCGAACCCGGGGGTGTTCGGCTCATCACTAATCATGTCCTATGTATTTATGAATAAACCTCCTTTGTTCGTTTAATCCATTGGTTTTTGCCTACACGCATCTCATTCAAAGTCCCAAACTTCAATTCCACTTCATCAGAAGCAATTTGCAGAATTCATGTCTGTGAGAATATATATCCAAAATTACTCCAATGAATTAAATAAGGATGCAGGGGAAGGAAAAAACCTTCTTGGGGGTTCTGTCGCTACCATACACAGTCCTTGAATCTCTGGACAGGATTGGTCTGTTGTGATTCCAGGACATTTCATCATATGTGTCTGTGTCTGTGGCTTCCCCCTTATTTAGAATTTAGTTTTTTCTCACTACACTCTTATTTTTTGTTTTTCATCCTTCACACCCCGGGCAGTCCTGAGTCCCTGGACAGTATTGGTCTGTTGTGATTTCAGGAGGCCCTACCATGTCTTCTCTGTTTGCCCTGCTGCGAGTTTTTTTCGGTGGACTCTTATTTAGTATGTGCTATAATAGAATTTTTATATATGTCTACTATATGCCTATCAGCTCGTCATACTTGCTATGTATCATGTCCTATGTATTTATGAATAAACCTCCTTTGTTCGATTAATCCATTGGTTTTTGCCTACACGCATCTCATTCAAAGTCCCAAACTTTCCCCCTTTTTCTAATGTACAACAGGGATGGAAGTGTGTGCTCATTAAGACCACACACTTCATTCAAAGTCCCAATTTCTCCCCTTTTTACCACAATCAAGGGATGGAGATGTGTGATTTGAGTGGAAACACAGTTGCCCACACGTGTTTATTATTAACGGTCAACCATGGATTCTTATGGTTGATCGCGGACCCGATTGGTTTTGGTCCGCGCTTGTTTGTTTTATATAATGAATATTTACGTGAGGCAATTTTCCACTCATTCTACATTGTTTCAATAGGGGGTTGGTCATTTTGTTCTAGGCATGTAGTCTGTTGGCTGTGTTTGGCTGGATTGTTTCAGGTCCGGGAGCTGCGATGCACACTGTTGCCTCCCTTCCCCTCCCTATTTGATACTGTGGCGGTGGGTGGGTGTTGCCACTGTGCATCAGTGTCACGCCCCGCGCCGCAGCGCATGACGTCATTCTCGGGTGACTCAGCGGCGGCAGCGCTCGCCATCGCAGTGCGTGTGGAGCATCTCCCTAGACGCTGGCTGTACCGTGTCAGCTGTTCTGGCGGGAATGCCTCATTTGGACGCACTCAGCGTGAAACCGGGGGCGTCAGTCTCGGCGGCCCTGGCGGGTACGTGGCACAGTCTTGGGGCAGGCACAGTTTCTCTTCTCCTTTCATGCTGGATACTTCCGGGACCACACATGGAAGTTATGTCACCACACTGGAATCACCAGGTACACTCACTTTCATCTTTCTTTCCCCCTTTTTTTCCCCTCTTTTTTTCCCCCCTTCTTGGGGGTTCTGTCGCTACCATACACAGTCCTTGAATCTCTGGACAGGATTGGTCTGTTGTGATTCCAGGACATTTCATCATATGTGTCTGTGGCTTCCCCCTTATTTAGAATTTAGTTTTTTCTCACTACACTCTTATTTTTTGTTTTTCATCCTTCACACCCCGGGCAGTCCTGAGTCCCTGGACAGTATTGGTCTGTTGTGATTTCAGGAGGCCCTACCATGTCTTCTCTGTTTGCCCTGCTGCCAGGTTTTTTCGGTGGACTCTACACACCTTCCTCCTCACTCTCATTTCCTTGGGCTCTTTGCCCTCTTCCAGTCACATCCTCACTTACCACAACATTTTACATTTCACATAGATTGGAGCTGTCCACAGGTATTCCCCTGCAGCTCACCCTGGACACTTTTCATCGCCCCCCTTGGCTGTCGTTGTTTCCGGCTGTGCTGCCTGCGATTCCGCGCCCCCCCAGCTCCCGGCGGGAGTAGTTCTTGGCCTTCCTCAGCCATCAGGCTTTAGCAATTTATGACTATTTTTAAAGCTGTGAAATAAGTAATTTGGGATGTTTTGGTTTTTTCCTACCCCTGCATCCTTATTTAATTCATTGGAGTAATTTTGGATATATATTCTCACAGACATGAATTCTGCAAATTGCTTCTGATGAAGTGGAATTGAGTCCACGAAACGCGTCAAGCCTACCATGCAGTTTATTTCAATCATGTCTGTATATTATACTTTTCCATTGATTTTATTTAGTATGTGCTATAATAGACTTTTTATATATGTCTACTATATGCCTATCAGCTCGTCATACTTGCTATGTATCATATCCTATGTATTTATGAATAAACCTCCTTTGTTCGTTTAATCCTTTGGTTTTTGCCTACACGCATCTCATTCAAAGTCCCAAACTTTCCCCCTTTTTCTAATGTACAACAGGGATGGAAGTGTGTGCTCATTAAGACCACACACTTCATTCAAAGTCCCAATTTCTCCCCTTTTTACCACAATCAAGGGATGGAGATGTGTGATTTGAGTGGAAACACAGTTGCCCACACTTGTTTATTATTAACGGTCAACCATGGATTCTTATGGTTGATCGCGGACCCGATTGGTTTTGGTCCGCGCTTGTTTGTTTTATATAATGAATATTTACGTGAGGCAATTTTCCACTCATTCTACATTGTTTCAATAGGGGGTTGGTCATTTTGTTCTAGGCATGTAGTCTGTTGGCTGTGTTTGGCTGGATTGTTTCAGGTCCGGGAGCTGCGATGCACACTGTTTCCTCCCTTCCCCTCCCTATTTGATACTGGGGGGTGGGTGGGTGTTGCCACTGTGCATCGGTGTCACGCCCCACGCCGCAGCACATGACGTCACTCTCGGGTGACTCAGCGGCGGCAGCGCTCGCCATCGCAGTGCGTGTGGAGCATCTCCCTAGACGCTGGCTGTACCGTGTCAGCTGTTCTGGCGGGAATGCCTCATTTGGACGCACTCAGCGTGACACCGGGGGCGTCAGTCTCGGCGGCCCTGGCGGGAACGTGGCACAGTCTTGGGGCAGGCACAGTTTCTCTTCTCCTTTCATGCTGGATACTTCCGGGACCACACATGGAAGTTATGTCACCACACTGGAATCACCAGGTACACTCACTTTCATTTTTCTTTCCCCCTTTTTTTCCCCTCTTTTTTCCCCCCTTCTTGGGGGTTCTGTCGCTACCATACACAGTCCTTGAATCTCTGGACAGGATTGGTCTGTTGTGATTCCAGGACATTTCATAATATGTGTCTGTGTCTGTGGCTTCCCCCTTATTTAGAATTTAGTTTTTTCTCACTACACTCTTATTTTTTGTTTTTCATCCTTCACACCCCGGGCAGTCCTGAGTCCCTGGACAGTATTGGTCTGTTGTGATTTCAGGAGGCCCTACCATGTCTTCTCTGTTTGCCCTGCTGCCAGGTTTTTTCGGTGGACTCTACACACCTTCCTCCTCACTCTCATTTCCTTGGGCTCTTTGCCCTCTTCCAGTCACATCCTCACTGACCACAACATTTTACATCTCACATAGATTGGAGCTGTCCACAGGTATTCCCCTGCAGCTCACCCTGGACACTTTTCATCGCCCCCCCTTGGCTGTGGTTGTTTCCGGCTGTGCGGCCTGCGATTCCGCGCCCCCCCAGCTCCCGGCGGGAGTAGTTCTTGGCCTTCCTCAGCCATCAGGCTTTAGCAATTTATGACTATTTTTAAAGCTGTGAAGTAAGTAATTTGGGATGTTTTGGTTTTTTCCTACCCCTGCATCCTTATTTAATTCCTTGGAGTAATTTTGGATATATATTCTCACAGACATGAATTCTGCAAATTGCTTCTGATGAAGTGGAATTGAGTCCACGAAACGCGTCAAGCCTACCATGCAGTTTATTTCAATCATGTCTGTATATTATACTTTTCCATTGATTTTATTTGGTATGTGCTATAATAGAATTTTTATATATGTCTACTATATGCCTATCAGCTCGTCATACTTGCTATGTATCATGTCCTATGTATTTATGAATAAACCTCCTTTGTTCGTTTAATCCATTGGTTTTTGCCTACACGCATCTCATTCAAAGTCCCAAACTTCCCCCCTTTTTCTAATGTACAACAGGGATGGAAGTGTGTGCTCATTAAGACCACACACTTCATTCAAAGTCCCAATTTCTCCCCTTTTTACCACAATCAAGGGATGGAGATGTGTGATTTGAGTGGAAACAGTTGCCCACACGTGTTTATTATTAACGGTCAACCATGGATTCTTATGGTTGATCGCGGACCCGATTGGTTTTGGTCCACGCTTGTTTGTTTTATATAATGAATATTTACGTGAGGCAATTTTCCACTCATTCTACATTGTTTCAATAGGGGGTTGGTCATTTTGTTCTAGGCATGTAGTCTGTTGGCTGTGTTTGGCTGGATTGTTTCAGGTCCGGGAGCTGCGATGCACACTGTTGCCTCCCTTCCCCTCCCTATTTGATACTGGGGGGGTGGGTGGGTGTTGCCACTGTGCATCGGTGTCACGCCCCGCGCCGCAGCGCATGACGTCACTCTCGGGTGACTCAGCGGCGGCAGCGCTCGCCATCGCAGTGCGTGTGGAGCATCTCCCTAGACGCTGGCTGTACCGTGTCAGCTGTTCTGGTGGGAATGCCTCATTTGGACGCACTCAGCGTGACACCGGGGGCGTCAGTCTCGGCGGCCCTGGCGGGTACGTGGCACAGTCTTGGGGCAGGCACAGTTTCTCTTCTCCTTTCATGCTGGATACTTCCGGGACCACACATGGAAGTTATGTCACCACACTGGAATCACCAGGTACACTCACTTTCATTTTTCTTTCCCCCTTTTTTTTCCCCTCTTTTTTTCCCCCCTTCTTGGGGGTTCTGTCGCTACCATACACAGTCCTTGAATCTCTGGACAGGATTGGTCTGTTGTGATTCCAGGACATTTCATCATATGTGTCTGTGTCTGTGGCTTCCCCCTTATTTAGAAATTAGATTTTCTCACTACACTCCTATTTTTTGTTTTTCATCCTTCACACCCCGGGCAGTCCTGAGTCCCTGGACAGTATTGGTCTGTTGTGATTTCAGGAGGCCCTACCATGTCTTCTGTTTGCCCTGCTGCCAGGTTTTTTCGGTGGACTCTACACACCTTCCTCCTCACTCTCATTTCCTTGGGCTCTTTGCCCTCTTCCAGTCACATCCTCACTGACCACAACATTTTACATCTCACATAGATTGGAGCTGTCCACAGGTATTCCCCTTCAGCTCACCCTGGACACTTTTCATTGCCCCCCCCTTGGCTGTGGTTGTTTCCGGCTGTGCGGCCTGCGATTCCGTGCCCCCCCCCAGCTCCCGGCGGGAGTAGTTCTTGGCCTTCCTCAGCCATCAGGCTTTAGCAATTTATGACTATTTTTAAAGCTGTGAAGTAAGTAATTTGGGATGTTTTGGTTTTTTCCTTCCCCTGCATCCTTATTTAATTCATTGGAGTAATTTTGGATATATATTCTCACAGACATGAATTCTGCAAATTGCTTCTGATGAAGTGGAATTGAGTCCACGAAACGCGTCAAGCCTACCATGCAGTTTATTTCAATCATGTCTGTATATTATACTTTTCCATTGATTTTATTTAGTATGTGCTATAATAGAATTTTTATATATGTCTACTATATGCCTATCAGCTCGTCATACTTGCTATGTATCATGTCCTATGTATTTATGAATAAACCTTTGTTCGTTTAATCCATTGGTTTTTGCCTACACGCATCTCATACAAAGTCCCAAACTTCCCCCCTTTTTCTAATGTACAACAGGGATGGAAGTGTGTGCTCATTAAGACCACACACTTCATTCAAAGTCCCAATTTCTCCCCTTTTTACCACAATCAAGGGATGGAGATATGTGATTTGAGTGGAAACACAGTTGCCCACACGTGTTTATTATTAACGGTCAACCATGGATTCTTATGGTTGATCGCGGACCCGATTGGTTTTGGTCCGCGCTTGTTTGTTTTATATAATTAATATTTACGTGAGGCAATTTTCCACTCATTCTACATTGTTTCAATAGGGGGTTGGTCATTTTGTTCTAGGCATGTAGTCTGTTGGCTGTGTTTGGCTGGATTGTTTCAGGTCCGGGAGCTGCGATGCACACTGTTGCCTCCCTTCCCCTCCCTATTTGATACTGGGGGGGTGGGTGGGTGTTGCCACTGTGCATCAGTGTCACGCCCCGCGCCGCAGCGCATGACGTCACTCTCGGGTGACTCAGCGGGGGCAGCGCTTGCCATCGCAGTGCGTGTGGAGCATCTCCCTAGACACTGTCTGTACCGTGTCAGCTGTTCTGGCGGGAATGCCTCATTTGGACGCACTCAGCGTGACACCGGGGGCGTCAGTCTCGGCGGCCCTGGCGGGTACGTGGCACAGTCTTGGGGCAGGCACAGTTTCTCTTCTCCTTTCATGCTGGATACTTCCGGGACCACACATGGAAGTTATGTCACCACACTGGAATCACCAGGTACACTCACTTTCATTTTTCTTTCCCCCTTTTTTTCCCCCTCTTTTTTTCCCCCCTTCTTGGGGGTTCTGTCGCTACCATACACAGTCCTTGAATCTCTAGACAGGATTGGTCTGTTGTGATTCCAGGACATTTCATCATATGTGTCTGTGTCTGTGGCTTCCCCCTTACTTAGAATTTATTTTTTTCTCACTACACTCTTATTTTTTGTTTTTCATCCTTCACACCCCGGGCAGTCCTGAGTCCCTGGACAGTATTGGTCTGTTGTGATCTCAGGAGGCCCTACCATGTCTTCTCTGTTTGCCCTGCTGCCAGGTTTTTTCGGTGGACTCTACACACCTTCCTCCTCACTCTCATTTCCTTGGGCTCTTTGCCCTCTTCCAGTCACATCCTCACTGACCACAACATTTTACATCTCACATAGATTGGAGCTGTCCACAGGTATTCCCCTGCAGCTCACCCTGGACACTTTTCATCGCCCCCCCTTGGCTGTGGTTGTTTCCGGCTGTGCGGCCTGCGATTCCGCGCCCCCCCCAGCTCCCGGCGGGAGTAGTTCTTGGCCTTCCTCAGCCATCAGGCTTTAGCAATTTATGACTATTTTTAAAGCTGTGAAGTAAGTAATTTGGGATGTTTCGTTTTTTTTCCTTCCGCTGCATCCTTATTTAATTCTTTGGAGTAATTTTGGATATATATTCTCACAGACATGAATTCTGCAAATTGCTTCTGATGAAGTGGAATTAAGTCCACGAAACGCGTCAAGCCTACCATGCAGTTTATTTCAATCATGTCTGTATATTATACTTTTCCATTGATTTTATTTAGTATGTTCTATAATAGAATTTTTATATATGTCTACTATATGCCTATCAGCTCGTCATACTTGCTATGTATCATGTCCTATGTATTTATGAATAAACCTCCTTTGTTCGTTTAATCCATTGGTTTTTGCCTACACGCATCTCATTCAAAGTCCCAAACTTCCCCCCTTTTTCTAATGTACAACAGGGATGGAAGTGTGTGCTCATTAAGACCACACACTTCATTCAAAGTCCCATTTTCTCCCCTTTTTACCAGGATCTGTAATGTAAGAAAATACTCGTACATGGATGTTAGTTAATTCTTTTACAAGAGCGGTCACATAATCCATCAAAGTATCAAACAGTAATTGCAACTGTTATGGATAACAACCTAACAGGGTGATAAGATACGTGAAACGCTAATGTGTTACCTAGGGCCAACCATATTTATTTTGTGACTATAGCAGTGAACACAGAACCCTGATCACTCTCTATCACCCCAGGTACCCCATATCTGCAAACTGGCTCCAAAAGCAATTTCTTAGCCGTGGTTTTCGCCGTCTGATTTGTGACAAGATAAGCCTCGAGCCACCCTAAACCTTCCGGGGTTGCATGCTAGGCAAGTGTGGCAGGACTTACAGTACTGTTTAGTCATTCCTGGATCTACATAGTGTTTCTTTATAAGTGAGTTCATCAAAGTCTTTGAGAAATGGGTTGCTCCATGGACCCATTGCACCACAGCTGGGTACAAAGCTCTGGGGAGACATGGGCAGGTTCCTACAGTCCAAAGATCATCCACCTGTACTGCTACAAGGTGAGTTGAGGCATTGGGATCGGGGCATCCAGCATAAGTTCAAAGCAATCATGGGCATCTTCATCTCGGGTAAAAGCAGGTAGGTCTGCGTTCTCTTTTTCCTCTTTGTCCAGAGACATGTCATGATACCCCCCTTGGACAAGAGGAAGTAGAGTAGCAGAGTAGAGACACTGGCATCGAAGTAGAGCCACACCGTCAGGCATGAGGAAACTGCATCGCAACCATAGGACAAACACTTGGGTTGCACCTGATACAGAAAGACAAAGATATTGTGAGGGGCAAGCAGCAGAAGCGGATGGGCCAGGACAAAGTCAGAAGTTTAGTCCAGCAGGGCTTGGGCAGACAGGATGGGCCACCTCTAGCAACAGGGTCCAGGCTAAATAACAACCAATAACGTGGTTACAGAGTCCATGAGTTCGTGTCAACACCCATAAGGCGGGGCCCTGCATCTCAGATATGAACAGGCAAAAGGGCTTTCCATAACAGGCAAAGGGGCAGGAACAGTACTGATCGCCTTTATTAAAAAAAACATGTAGGGCCTTAGCATGACAAGGGACGAAATGAGCTGTATGGCTTCAGGTAATCTAAATCAATCACTGACAGCGAAAAAAACTTTTGCAGACAGGGGCACCCCAGACAGAAGAGAGCGTGGAAGGATAAGCTCACCCACTGCTATAAGGTCCTATACTACTCTGGTCGGGTCACTAACAGCCCAATCTGAATCGGGTCTTTAAAACCCACTACGAAATCACTTGATAGTATGCGATAATGCGATTCGTAATGTAACCCGGTATTGAATGCATCACAGGGCAATGAAAAGCTGGCATCAGCATTCAAGGAGGGGCTACAGTACGAGGTCCCTCAACTTACAACTGCATTAGGGGCAGAGCCCAGGGCGGGTCAGGGTGTGGGGGTCCGGACCTCCCACATTCCTCACACGCCCAGTAATGGCTACCGTGGTATGGCAGGCTTTTGTTCTCATTCTGATAATATGGACATACATTTCTATGCAAGCCCTATGCAAAGTTCAACAATTAAATGACGCTAGAACATTTAAAACCTAGCATCCCTTATGAAACGTTGTTCCGTTACTACACGGAAGGTAAGTACTCTTAGAAATATGACACTATGTCATCGTTCTCAAACCAAACAGATCTCCTGAATACACTTCGAACATGTGTCCAGACCAAAAATCACATTAGGCACATGACAAGGCAAAGTCTAATTTTAAGACAACCAAATTAGGGTATGTCTCCCAATATTTGGAATAATATTTAATTCATACTGCAGTTAAAATACCATACAATTCCAAATTGCTTTGCCATATACAACGAAAAGATTAATACATATGAGTACTGTCTGGTTGAGAAGAGTCAGTTACAAGTCCCATAAATTCCCATTATTAGCCCTGGTTCACACTGGTGCGATTTGACATGCGATTTGACATGTCAAATCGCATGTCAAATCAGCAAAATTTGCCGCAAATTGTGGGCAATGGCACCGTCCTAATCGGTGCGACGCCGCATCTGCGACGCTGCACCGATTTCAAAAAGTAGTTTCTGTACTAATTTTTGCGATTTCAGCCGCAATTTACATTGACATCTGTGTCAGATGTCTCTGTAATCGTGCTGAAATCGGGACTGACAGGCAGGAGTGAAATCGTGCGAGTTCAGCTGAACTCGCACGGCTTCACTCCCGCAGCCCCAGTGTGAACCTGGGCTAAAGGTACATTACAAAAAGCAAGTTTGTCCCTTGTTATTCATTCATTACCTATTTATGTTTAGTTTTCATCTATGTAGATCACATTATGTGAACTAGCGACGTTACATGAAGAACATTACAAAAAAAAAAAAGTGAGCTCCCTGTACACACACATTCCTTACAGCATATACAGGGTTAATCTGCCATCTTCAAGCTAGAAGCACATCAGCCTCCACCAGAAGAGAAAAAAGGAGGGGGGGGGGAATTTGACACCTCTCCACACAGTCTGTGCAGAAGGAAGGGGGGGCTTTGGGCAGCGTGGGGGCTGTATGCCTGCGTGTGAGCTCGCAAGACAGCTATCGTCTCAGAATGATCTCTAAAAGACAGAACAAAAATGCACTACTTGAAACACCGTAAAAGCTGGTAACAAGTAAACTAAACTACCATCTTAACGCAAACACACAGAAGACAGAACAAACACAATACATGCTATTTCCGCTCCCCTGTCTGCATTGAGGTAAAAATTAACCCTGAACCCATCGGACAAGGAAATTCTGTGTCTAACACCTCTCTATAAATCCGTGGAAACAGCGACATATATCTAAATGAATGGTTCCGACACCTCTATAAACCACAACGCTTTATCAACGGGAAGCTGTTTGAGCAAGGGAATTCAGCGACTCCATTCACACATATATATCTATTCTCATATAATATATATATCTAACCTACCCTGCGCCTTTCTCTTCAATCCGTATCTTACTAATACGAATAAGGACTCCTGCGCACATATAATTATCTAACCTGCGCATCTCTTTAATCAATCCTATAACGGACAAGGAAATTCGGCGCACACAATTATCTAACCTACCCCTCTTAAACTAGGCCAGCCCAGCAATAAATATCGAGTCTCCCCTCACACACACAGACAGCGTTCAGCGAAATAGGGACATTCAAGACAACACAGAACAAAACATAACATAAATAACAGCCGGCAGAAGAAGTCAAACGGGTTCTTAGTAAATTGGTTCTAGACAAGAAGTTGCCCGTTCTTTGAAGATCTCGGAAAAGCGGACTGAATGCAAGTGAAAGGGAGAGCGTCTGAACCGGAACAACACAGGTAAGGAATAAAACAGTATTCACTTACCGCGTAACGAGGTAGATCAGGCCTCGATCCGGAAGAAACATCTCCAATTGCTGGCAGCCATACAAGGTCAGCTTTAGAGAAATCGAAATCTAGAAATCCACGTTGGGAGCCAAATTGTAATGGATCGGTTCTGGTCCAATCCCAGAATCTATTCCCTTGTTCTGCCACTGCTCCGAATCTATGTTAAAATATACATGTAGGCCTGTTTGAGGGATTGCACACTGAAATAAGACTCATCAGTATGGCTTCCTTCTCATGTATGGCTTCCGAATGAGCTCCTTTATTCAAACTCGGCTTATATAGACATTTTGACACAGGCACTCATCATCGCAAACATATACATATGATTGGCTGGGTTCACATATGGTCGTCTTCCTCTGTGACGTCCTCTCTCTTCACGTGGCTGCATTCCATTCTCTCTTCGCCATATTGCTTCTTTCAATGGGTTGGGCCGGATGGAGGGACTTAGGGCAATGAGTCCAGTATTGAGGGGGTGGGGTGGAGAACTCCACTCTGAGCTCAATATCTCTGTCATATGGTTACTCAAGGAAAATAATACTGTCGTAATAAGATTTAACAAAACACACACAACATACTAACCTATATTTTCTAGCTAACATACATTTAACCTATACTAAATTTCTAATATGAACACCAACAAGCTTATTGTAGAGATAGCTTGGTGTGTATTTCTGTCTCTTGGCAGACACGTTCCCATAGAAGGATGCTATTTTACTCCAAATTCTTAAGGGGGGGGGCAACACAATATGTTAGCAGTTGGGACAAGAAAATAACTATTTAACCCATTGCTAAACTTCTCAAACTATATTCAAGTCGATACCAGAAATATAAGTCGTTTATAAAAATATTTATTTTATATACTCCATCACAATAGCACATCAGGGCATGGGGCACAGGGCACATAGCACATAGCACATGAGGGCACATCAGGACATGTGGCACATAGCACATTAGGGTGGGGCACATAGCACATCAGGGTGGGGCACATAGCACATTGTTTACCAGCCATGCAGAGTAGCGCAGGAAGCGTGTGTAATAAGTTCTCTCTCATGTCACGGCACTAACGGCAGTCACGCTACTCCCCGGCGGCCCCTCCTCTCTTCTGGTCCATCCCAGATGATGTCAAAAGCAAATGTGGGATGGAAGAGAAGAGAGAAGGGGCCTCGGGGAGCAGCGTGACTGCCGTCAGTGCCGTGACATGAGAGAGACCCGGTCATAGAGGAGAGGAGGAATTACACTACTGCCATCTAGTGGCGGTAGATGTAATTGGGGTAACGCCGCCCAAGTAATGGTAACTGCGTTACCATGAGGGGAAGAGTAATCAGTTAGATTACTCGTTACCCTCTAAAGTAACTGCGCTACGTAACTCCCTTTATTCTAACTTAGTTACTTACATCACTGCCGAGAACAAATGCAAAATGGTTTTTCCCCCCTTTTCGACCAGAATCCCCCGTCAGATCTGCGGATTCCCCTAGAGTGGAGTGTTTGGCGAGTAAGTATTACTATCAGTGGAGGATTGCAGTTTAGTGAGTTTAATAAGCCGTATAGTCATTGCCAGGACACTCGTACCCTCCCGCCCTCTAAGGGACATACGATGAATCAGATTCTGCAGGGACTCATAGGAGGTAAGAATAGCAGCCTCCAAGGCAGTGGCCGCGTTGTTGGCTTCAGGAAAAAAACACCAATGTGCATGAGCTAATTGTGAGGCAATATAATGGGTGTGGAGGCAGGGTAAGGCCAATCCGCCCTCCAGTACCGGTAACTGGAGGGTGTTCTTGGCAATCCTGACTACTCCCCCCTTCCAGAGAAAAGAAGTAAGGATGGAGTCTATTTCCTTAAATTTAAGTTTAGTGACATACACTGGCGAATTACCCAAGACATACAGAAATCGTGGTAAGAATATCATTTTAAAGATATTAATCCGACCCAGCAATGTAAGTGGGAGATTAGCCCAGGTTTTGTTTACAAACTTTTTATTGAAGGCAAAAGATGGTACAAAACCGACATGACAAAAGTAAAATGAAGGTTACATAGAGTCAGTCATACATATGGACAAAATAGCATACATATGTAATAGTATTAACTTTTGTTATATATAAAAAAAAAGAAGACAGGTATTATAATCATCGTTACAGTGATATACACAAGTGCTTGGTCTACAAGTTAAGGGGGGGTATGTTGATCTGAATTAAAGAACTCGTTGCTATGTTCGAACCAGGGATCCTATTTTTTTTATATATATACATGGCTCCTGTTCTGAACAGTGTGATAGATTTTTTCCATCAAATTAATGTTACTGATTCTTGTTTGGAGATGTACTAATGGGACAGATGGGGTTTTCCAGTGAAATGCAATTAGCCAGTGTATTGCTACACATAGAGTATGTATTAATCTCATAGCTTGGGTAGAGAGACCTATAATGGGGTGAAGAGAAGACAGTTATGTAAGGTTAAAGTAATGTTTTTATCTGAGATTTTGAAAGGCAAAATTCTCTAATTGTTTCCAGATATAAGTGATCTTTTCGCAACTCCAAAATATGTGTAAAAATGATCCAGTGGAGTTGCAACCTCTCAAGCATGAAGGGGAGGAAGAAGGGAAAATTAGGGTTGTCCCGATACCACTTTTTTAAGACCGAGTACAAGTACCGATACTTTTTTTCAAGTACTCGCCGATACCGATTACCGATACTTTTTTTCAATGTCATGTGACAGTTTGAAAGATGGGGACTGATAGGTGGCACTTATGGGCACGGATCGATGGCACTTATGGGCACTGATAGGTGGCACTTGTGGGCAGTGATAGGTGACACTGATAGGTGGCACTTGGGGGCACTGATAGGTGGCATTTATGGGCACTGATAGATGGCACTTGTGGGCAGTGATAGGTGGCACTTGTGGGCAGTGATAGGTGGCACTTGTGGGCACTGATAGGTGGCACTGATTGCACTGAAAGGTGGCACTTATGGGCACTGATAGGTGGCACTTATGGGCACTGATAGGTGGCACTTGTGGGCACTGATAGGTGGCACTGATAGGTGGCACTTGTGGGCACTGATAGATGGCACTGATTGCACTGAAAGGTGGCACTTGTGGGCACTGATAGGTGGCACTTGTGGGCACTGATAGATGGCACTGATTGCACTGATAGATGGCACTGATTGCACTATCAGTGCAATCAGTGCCATCTATCAGTGTCCACAAGTGCCACCTATCAGTGCCCATAAGTGCCACCTATCAGTGCAATCAGTGGCATCTACCAGTGCCACCTGATAGGTGGCACTGGTAGATGGCACTGATTCCACTGATAGGTAGCACTTGTGGGTACTGATAGGTGGCTGGCACTGAAATGCTGCGGGGGGTGGGGGGGAAATGACACAGGATTTAAGAAAAAAAAACTGCTGCAACGCCCATCTTGGTACACCCTGCACTCGGCTGCAGTAAGCAACAGCAGACATCTTGTTACACCCAGCCCATATAGCTCGGGCTGGGTGTAACAAGATGTCTGCTGCTGCTTACTGCAGCCGAGTGCAGGGTGTACCAAGATGGGCGTGGGGACGTTCAGCCGCTGACGGCGACCGAATGTGACAGCACCGGTCACCGATCCTGATGCGGCTGCGCCCTGAACCCCTGCCAGCTTACCAGGTTCAACTGCAGGTGAGGGACTCGCTCTCTGCCCGCGGACTCCTTCCACCGACTGTGCCCGCCCTCTTCAGCCAGACTCCGCCCGCACTTTCCTCTCCCGCCCTCCCCAGCCACTGACTCCTCCCGCCCTCTCCGGCCAGACTCCGCCCGCACTCCCCCGCCCTCTCTCCTGCCCTCCCCAGCCACTGACTCCTCCCGCCCTCTCCGGCCACAAAAAAAAAAAAAAAAGTATCGGGTGAAGCATCGGGAGCATTTGCGCGAGTACATGTACTCGCGCAAATGCTTGGTATCGGTCCCGATACCGATACTAGTATCGGTATCGGGACAACCCTAGGGAAAATGGTGTGGAGTTTGATTGGGGTATAGTACCATCTAGTAAATAGTTTTAACGCAGTCTCTTTGATAGCAATAGATTTGGTGCATTTGTGCAAATTGTTTATAAAAGTTATCCCAGTTAACTGATGAATATGTGAAGCCTGCCTCATGTTCCCATTTAATCATGTACGGAAGTTTGTTTGTGTCCGAGTTGGTAGTTAGATTGTAATATATTTCCGAGATAAAACCGTGCTTTCTGGGCGATTTAAGGTAAAGATTCTCAAAAAAGGATGGGGGTTGTATATTTTTTTAAATCAGAAAAAGTTTTATTGAATGTTACCAAACAAAACAGAAATAGTGCATCAGAAACATCACAGTGCAGTACACGGACCCAGACCAGTCCATCATAGTGCAAAAAAAAAAGATTCAGTGTATGTAACATCAAAATATCAAATAAACATTATAAAAAGTACATTAAGGCACATATCCTACAGTTAACCACTCTCTCTTCTCCCCCCTCCCCTCCAAATGGTGTTATATGACAATGCACGGAGGAAACAAGAAGGTGATCATTCCGCACGGGTAACCCCCGCCCATCATCATATTATGAGGTTCCATAATGCCTATCATGACCCATGAAACCAATCCCTCCTATAGTCCGGCTCAACTCTTAGCATTGCAGTAATCTGTCTTTGACCAATTGGTGCGGTGCTAACCCCGGGACATCGAGCCAGGCCTGCCATAATGAACTAAACTTGCGAGGTGCATTCCTATGCTGATATGTCAGTTTTTCTCTAATTAATAGTTTGTTCACCTGATCAATTCACTGTCTTCTGGTGGGTACCCTGGGAGTAATCCAAAGCTGAGCTATCAGCTTGCGTGCCACATAGAGTAAACGGATAACTGCCGTAAAAAATGGCAGAGTCAGGAGTTCCTCGTCCAGGGCACCCAGCAGACATACAACGGGAGTTCTCGGGACAGCAAAGGCGAACACCTGTGTAATCACATCAAGCACCTCAGTCCAGTATCGGAAGAGTTTGGGGCATTTCCAGAACATATGCATGAGGTCTCCGTGATCCCTCATGCACTTGGGACATAGTGGGGAGTCTCTAAGCCCCCAATCACGTAGCCTGGCCGGAATTCTATATACCCTGTGTAGCAGGTATAAATGTGACAGCCTCTGGGAGGGAGATACCGAGACCATAGGAGCAGCCGTCAAACAGACGTTCCACGTTTCCCCATCAATAGGCCCCACATCTTCCTCCCACTTATTTCTGCATGGTAGACTAGCTGGATCCTGAAGCGCGTTGAGCAAAATATTGTATCCCCTTGAAATCATGCCCTTTTTATCTCCTTCCATGAAAATCCCCTGGATTATGGCGTGGTCAGTTAGCCTAAGTGGCATCTGCCTGGATTGTACCTGTAATGCATGACGCAACTGCAGGTACTTAAAAAAGTTAGAGCGAGGTATACCAAACTCAGCCTGGAGTTCCAAAAAGGATTTGAGGACCCGGCCATTGTATAGTTGTGCTAAGTATCTGAGCCCTGCAGCTTCCCAGAGTCTAAATCCTGTAAGTTTGTATAGTTCTCCATAATGAAGATTACGCCAGATAGGGGTGAGTGGTAGGAATCCCCTAACACCCAATAATCGTTTAACGGAAGTCCATAGAGTTTTTAGTAGGAGCAATGAGGGGGTCCCGCCCATTAGATGTGCATGGCCAGCCTCCAAGCCAGACAACGCCGGGGCCTCGTCTGTCGGAGTGGCCAGAAGTCTGCAGATAGGGTCTGATGTATCTACCAATCCCCAACCTCCCAGCTGCTGTAACTGAGCCAATAGAAAATAGGCTCTGGCATGCGGGACCGCCAATCCCCCCTCATCCTTGTTATATTGTAAGATAGACAGTCTAATCCTCGCCGTTTTCTTGCACCAAATCAGTTCTCTAAATTGGGAATCAATCCTATCAAACCAATAGCGTGGAATCCACACCAGGGAGTTATGGCTTATGTATAATAATTGTGGCACCCACACCATTTTTAAGGTTCACCCTCCCAACTACCGATAAGGATAGTTTACACCAGGCACTACATTTGGTCCTAAATTTAGCAAGTAAGGGAGTGAGATTGAGGGGTATGTATTGAGAGACGTCTGGGCACACCTGTACCCCCAGATAGCGGGAGGAGGACACTGTTTGTATCATCCATGCACAGTCCGGGAGGGGCACCGTCAGAGGATCTAATGGCATGAGTACTGACTTATTCCGATTAATGGAGAAGCCAGACAATGCGCCAAAGGTCTTAATGCAATGCATAACAGTAGTCAAGGAGCCCTGCGTATCACCCAGGTATAGTAGGGTATCGTCTGCATATAGGTAAATAACATCCGTCCCCGTGCTACGCTTGAATCCCACAATTGCACTGTCACCCCTTATTCGTGCAGCCAGAGGTTCCAGTGCCAGGGCAAACAGCAGGGGCTGAGGGGGGAAAGTGGACACCCCTGCCTAGTGCCTCTGAACAATGGAAATGGGCCTAAAAGCTCCCCATTAACCCTGACTCTGGCCGATGGGCTAGCATACAGTAGTTTGACCCAATTAATAAAGTTGTCACCCAGCCCCGCACGCTCCAACACCTTCCACAGATAAGGCCACTCGACACTGTCGAAGGCCTTAGCTGCGTCCAGTGAGAAAATGGCCCTGTTGCCAGCTTTCTCCACCGGCAGCTGTAGGTTCAAGAAAAGTCGCCTTATATTTTGAGCTGTTGATCTAGTAGGTATGAATCCCGACTGGTCCGTATGGACCAGTTTGTGGACTACTTTTGACAATCTCGTTGCCATCACCCGTGCCAATAGCTTGACATCGGTTGTAAGCAAAGAGATAGGCCTATAGGAGTCAGGCTGAGAGGCTTCTTTACCGGGTTTCAGCAAAACTATTATAATAGCTTCATTCATTGAGTCCAGAAGTACACCCTCCCTAAGTGCTTCATTATAAACCCTTACGAGTATAGGTAGTAATGTGGCAGTATATCGTTTGTATACCTCGGACGGGATGCCATCTGCCCCCGGAGACTTGTTATTCTGAGTCTGTTCTAGTGCAGTAGCCAATTCGTCCTCTGATATGGGGGCATCAAGCAGAGCTACGTCCGAAGCAGACAAACGCGGCAGTTCACAATCCCCCAGAAATCCTAGTATGTCTGCCTCAGTGGGGTGTACCTTTGAAGTGTATAGATCGGCATAGAATGACCTGAAATTTTGCATTATCATAGGAGTTTGGGTGTGGGCCACCCCCTGGGAATCACACAGGGTCGAAACCATCGAGGTAGACCTCTGCGTCCTTGCCAATAAGGCCAGCATGTGGCCAGTCGACTCCCCTTCCTCAAAATGGGACTGCTGCAGGAAAAATCGCTTGCTTTCAGCAAGCGGTAGGGCCAGCTGAGTAGACATTGCCTGTGCCCCCAACCAGACTCTCTTTGTATCCGCATTAGGGTTAGAAATATATGCCTCCTCTAATTCCCTCAGTGTCCGGCAGACCTCCCCCTTCCAGGCCTTCGTGTCCATTTTTATCTTGTTAATAGTGGTAATGAATTGACCTCGTAAAAAAGCCTTAGCAGTATCCCAGACAACCCCCACCCGGGCGGAGTCTATATTCTCCCGGAAGAACCACTTCAAACTCTCCCTAATCGGGTCTGGGCTCGGGAACAGAGAGAGCCAGAACGGATTCAGTTTCCAGCTTTTAGGTTTTGCATTAGTATGCAGCATAATCGTAACCCACAAGGAGGAGTGGTCAGATATATGTCAGTCCCCGTGCCCAGATTCGATAACCAACTGTAGCAATGGAGCATCACCCAATCCCAGATCAATTCTAGATAGGCTCCCATAAGCTGTGGAACAGCAGGAATACTGTCTAACCTGAGGATGGCTCACTCGCCACAAGTCCGTCAGCCCAAGCTCCTCAAGCAGTCTGGCTAAGGACGTAGACCCATCATTTTGGATGGGTACGTTGGCCGGCACTGGCAGTTTGTCCAGATTGTGGTTAATATAATTATTCAAGTCACCCACTGCCAGCAACGGAACATCTGGGAACCGTGCCATGAAGTGTGCTAGGCACCTGAGGATCTCGGCCGAGTAAGGGGGCGGGATATACATACCGGCCACAATACACAATACATGTGATATATTACACAGTAAGAACACATATCGTCCCCCCGGGTCAATGAGTTTTTGTGTGCATTGGAACTGTACATCCTGCCGAATCAGAACACTCACCCCCCTAGCATGGGCAGAGTAAGTGGAATGAAATTGTGAAGCATACACCCGGGGGCTAAAACTAGGAGTGCTATCCGAAGGGAAGTGCATACTGTGGTGGATATTTTGATTCTAATTCTTTTTCATATCCTGTACTCTAAATAAACCACCATGCCCCCCAACGGACACATGTATATATGTATTTATGAAACACTACCCTTGTAGGAGCTGCTGGTTTAATAGCGTCCAATCATTGGGAACAGGACGCTGCATGTGCATGTATGTATGTGTATGTATGTATATATATATATATGTAGGGGGACAGGTAAAATCTGTTTATGAATTTACTGAAATATATCTTCTTTGAGAGAGAGCTCCCCCCATACTGTAAACAAAGGACGTATCATCTCCTGTTGGGTGGGAACATGGAGTAGGTTTCAGGTGATACTTAAGTGTCCTTTGTCTTGGGGGGCCGGTCACCGCAGGGGCCCTTAGCATGCTAATGTGGGAACTGGTTAGACTAAGCTGATAAAGCAACCAGTATTTCAGCTTTAGAGTGGGCAGGCTAGGTAAAGAGACCTGAGATTTCAACCAATCAGGTGGTCAGCTTTAAACCAATGAGACCACAGGATTTTGGGTTCTGGTTGGCATAGGGGGTATAAAAGTCAGGTACACTCATGGCTAGAGCCCTTGCGAATGATGTCCTGACCTGAGGAGCATGGTGAAGTACTCTGTAAAAATACCTCTTTAATTTCCTTAATCTCTCCTGTAACTCTAATCTTCCTTTAACTTGTGCTGATACACGGTTGTCTCCCTTATAGCCATATTCTTATGAAATATTATTGTGTAATAGCCATATTCTTATGTAATATTATTGTGTAATAGCCATATTCTTATGTAATATTATTGTGCTGTATGAGTAACCTCTTTGTTTCAAAAGGTGATATAATTTATGTTATAGTCACAAGTTCTGGATTAATACAAATTTCTTCTTTCCTGTATAATAAACTACTTTATTTCCTTTTTCGTACCGCTATCGTTTGCTTGATTTTATATAGACCAAAGGTTTAATCAATCATTTTTATGTAGCATTAATATTTCAAGTAAGGTATAAACATTGCCAACACATTTGGTGCCCCGTGTGAGGAAGCTGGACGTTTTGGGCTATTGGGATTTTATGTGTGGAGGACAGAGCAGAACCAGACAAATCTAACTCCAAACACGGTAAGCATTTTCATGTCCTTATATGTATGTCTGTCTTCCCTGTCTGAACACCCAGACTGGCAAGCTTCTATGAACATTGTTTATATGTAACCTTTTGTCTGTACTAAAATACTTTTGATGAGACTGATATGAACAGTATAAGTGAAATAAATTGTACTGGGAGTGTATGAGAGGACATCCTGCTCGATTGGGCCAAAATTGCAGCAGGGTGTCAGCGTGAATGATATGGGCTCTGATTGGACGCTTGAAGGCAGTGAAAAGAATTGGAATCTGGGCCTTTCTGCCAACAAGCGCTTCTGATTGACCCTTGTATGAGTCTAGGTCAAGACGCTTCCCAATCTTTGAGATTGAATTGCACCTGTGGGCCTAGGACACACTGAATTGTCTGGATGTATGTGACTCTATCTTTCTGTGTAAACTACTAACTGGGGATTGTAAGCTTTGTAATTAGATCTGTAAACACTGGCGATATTGTAACTGCTAAGAACATAACTACTAAAAGATCATATTGCAATTAGGTGGGCATCAGTTAAACTACCTCCTGCACTACAAGCAAGCATAAGGTCCAATAAGTGAGCATTTTTTTTTAAATATTGCAGAAAAGTCCACGGGGGGGATTAAACTATTTTAGTTGGGAAGATCCCCAGGCTAATTTTTTGAAGGACTATAGTCAGAACAGGGATTGTTCGGGCAGGTAGCGAAAAAATATTAGTAACAGCGACAGGGGCAGTACCTGTTGACCCAATCATTGGTCAGAGAGTAGCTAGCTCTGGGAAAAAAGCAACCTATAAGAGGTTTGCGGGATCAGTTCAAGGTCTTTAGTCCGTAAAGGATGGGTAATAAAATCGCTTCAAAGAGGGAGTCTAACCGTGGGGAACCTTACCACTTGACCCCGAAGGAAGAAATGATAGATAAATATGGACCTTGGGTGGTGAAATATATGCAAGATTGGGATCGCTGGACTGGGAAGCGATATTCTAAAAGGGGTACTTTTAAACAACACGCTTGGGAAGCCCTGTGGTACAATCACCACGGAAAGATGAGACGAACAAATGAAAGAGATGCTTGGAGTGCATGGATGGTAGAATCCATGAATAGAACTGACGATGTGAATATTTTCACAGTAGGTGTTAAGGAGAAATCACACAAGATGATGCTGAGAAGTAGGGACAAGCAGGGAGAGCCACATCCCCAGAGTAGTGACAGTGAGGAACAGGGGGACGAGGAGGAATTGTCAGGAGCGGGGCCTTATGCAATTGCCCGGTCCTGGTTGGAAAAATACTCAGAGGCTGAGAGGAATTGTCATCTATCAGGAGGGGACAAAATGAGGAAGCCACAACTTGCGGCCCAATTTGACACCCCAGTTAAAACCCTAAATGAATCACAGGAAAACTCCTCCTGTGAAGCATTGAAACAAAAGGAGAGAGATAGCGCAACCAGCCAGGGGAAGGGAATGCTGGACTCAAGGGAGAAAAGTCTCCCCAGTTCCAGAGACCATATACCATCAAAAGGGATACTCTCTTCTCCTTGGACGAAAGAACCTCCCGAATATAGTAATCCTCCATTTACGGGCCGCGAACCCACATTCTCCCCTAGACGGCAGTTAACAAACAATTACGCTGCTGCAAGCAATACTGGCAGTTCTGCTACGGGGTATACGGCCTATGTACCTTTATACCCCCAAGTAACTAGCACCCCACAACAAGGACCTATGTGGTGTCACTCTAATGAGGAAAGGATATCACCCAATGTGGGCACACCAGTGTACCATGGGACTGTTAATGCCACCCTTCAGGGCACTTTGCAATTGGATAAAGTGCCCCCACATGGCAGCAACAATCCTCCCCAGTCTTATTGGGAACCTGTGACAGAATCCCAAAAGACCAATCCACAACTAATATCTTTTCCGGATGACACATCTGTCTATCCTGTAAGAGAACAGGTGGTTTATGATAACAGTGGGAATTCCACGGGACGAATGACACATCATGTACCATGGACTCCCTCTGAGATGAAAGGATTTCTGACTGTTATCCCCCATCCGAGGACAGATCCCATCAAATTTGCCAAAGAGCTGCTGGACATCCAGGCCAGCTACAATGCTAACTGGAGTGATGTGCTTCAAATAATGAAAAGGGTGTGTGGAGATGGGGATGTTGATGAAATCCTCAATAAAACTAATATTCCACGAACCCTGTATGTTGACTCCAGCCAGCAAGGAGATATACTCACTAAGCAATTAGCACAGTTGATTAAGACAGTCTATCCTCCCCAGTCTTGGACAAAGGTATCAGGAGTGATCCAGGGTCCAACGGAAGATTGTATGACATACTACAATCACTTTAAACAAGCTGTGGAATTGGCTGGTGGGGACATTACTAACAGTGCCCTATCGCCCGTATTGATACATAGCTTCATTACCGGGTTGAGAGGAAACATTAGGGAAAAATTGATGACTGCAAATCCAGACTGGAGAGATAAGCCCCTCTCCTCTTTGTTGTCACTTGCAACTGCTATTGAAAGGAATATAGCAGATTGGGAATCACAGAAACCTCAAAGGATATGCCTTGTCACTGATCAGATGAACAGTGCAGATCTTGACCAAAAACCAAGGGGGAAACCAGTTTGTTACAACTGCCGCAAGCCTGGTCACCTCAAGAGGCAGTGTAGAGCTCCAAGACAAAGTAGGCCACCACGACAAGAGAGGGAATCTGAACAAGACCCCCAGTGACGGGGAGAGCTCCCGGTGTTACCTGTCATCTCGACAAATGAGCAGGGTAGTGCTTATGTACAGATGAAATTAAATAATCAGACCCTAAAGCTATTGGTTGACACGGGGGCCGCTCGAACAATTTTAAAATCCAGTGAGGGGAATCTTCCTGTTCAAAAGACTGTGAGAGGAGTTGGGCTAGGGGGTATAGTATACCCCCTATTGGAAACTACTCCTACAAAAGTTCGAATAGGGCCCTTTCAAACTGAAGCTTCCCTGCTCTTGAGCAATTCAGTTCCTTGCAATTTGCTGGGAAAAGATTTGCTCTCCCAAATGAGAGCACAAATACACTTTACGAAGGATGGAGTGGAGGTAAATATCCCTTCCGATTCTGACCAACCCCAAATGGTAGAAACCTGGGATAGTATAATTACCTTGTGTAAATTAGAACTGGACGCAAGTCTTACGGAGAGCTTGCCCAGTGATTTATTCGAAGGCACCAATCCAGATGTTTGGGCGAAAGAGGGGAACACGGGACTTATGATCCGCTGCCCCCCCGTTAGGATCAAACTAAAACCTGATGCTATCATTCCTAGGTTACCTCAGTATCCATTAAAATTGGCCCAATTGGAGGGAATTAGAGACCAAATCACACACCTCCTGAAAGAGGGTATACTGGTGAAAGTGAGTTCACCAGCTAATACCCCCTTGTACCCTGTGAAAAAACCAGGCCGAAACGTGTACCGGATGGTACAAGACCTGAGGGCAATTAACAAAATCATCCAAGAGGATGCTCCCGTGGTACCAAACCCTCACACTATTCTAAGTAACATCATCCCATCTAATCAATATTTCACAGTAATGGATTTGAAGGATGCCTTTTTCACGGTACCACTCCACCCTGACTGTCAATACCTCTTCGCCTTCAGCTTTGAACGGCAACAGTATACCTGGAGTAGATTGCCCATGGGTATGGTATCTAGTCCAAATGAGTACAGCAAAGCCATGAAAGAATGCCTGGACAGGTGGCACTGCCCGGAGGGTACCACTCTCCTCCAGTATGTGGATGACTTGCTAATTGGAGGCAACACGAGAGATGCATGTAGAGATGCAACTATCTCCTTGTTGAATCACCTTGCAGAGGAGGGATGCAGATTATCCCCGGCCAAGTTACAATACAACAGGGACCGAGTTGTGTTTCTGGGTCATTGCATCTCCCAAGGAAAAAAACACTTGACACAAGACCGAAAGAAGGCTATCCTGAATAGCAAAATGCCACAAAATGCAAAACAATTGAGGGGATTCCTAGGATTGGTCGGATATTGCCGACAATGGATACCAGAAATGTCCAATGTTTGTAAGCCACTCTATGACTCTGTAAACACACAGGGAAAACTGGAACTCAGTGAAGGGCAAATGCATGCTATTCAGACCTTGAAGGCGGCAATCAGTGAAGCACCCGTTTTGGGCCTGCCAAATTATACCAAGGGATTCAGGCTTTACTGCCACGAGTCCAAAGGCCACGCTGCTGGAGTCCTGACACAGGACCATGGAGGACATGACAAGCCAATTGGCTATTACAGCTGTCAGATTGACACCGTTGTCAATGCGATGGCACCCTGCCTGAGGGCAGTAGCAGCAGCGGCGGAGATGATGACTAAGACTGCAGACATTGTGCTAGGGAACCCGTTGGAAGTTTATGTACCCCATGAGGTTCACGTGGTCATGCAGAACCTGACCACAAAGCACATTTCGTCAGCGAGATTAACCAGATATGAACTGGCACTTTTAACGCCCACAAATATCACCCTCAAAAGGTGTGCGAAATGAAATCCAGCTACCCTGCTACCAGAGACAGTGAAAGATGAAATAGAAAGTCATGACTGCAATGCAGAAATGGAGGATCATTATCTGGAAGCACAGAGAGTAAGAGACACCCCCATTCCCAATGCTGACCTCACAGTGTTTGTAGATGGATCCCGCTTCTATACTGAAGAAGGGCACCCTGTTACAGGATATTCTGTGGTCACCAAGGATGAAATCCTTTTCCAAGGAAAACTACCTGGGCATCATTCCGCCCAGGTGGCAGAGCTTATGGCTCTCATGCAGGCTTGCATAGTAGGAAAAGAAAAAAGGCTCAATGTCTACACCGACTCAAGATATGCATTTGGCATATGTCACGATTTTGGCCAACTATGGAAATTAAGAGGCTTTCTGACCACCTGTGGAAAACCTATCAAACATGGTGAGCTCTTTAAGAAAGTCCTTGAGGCACTGTGGTTCCCCGAGGAAATAGCAGTTCTAAAATGTGCAGCACACACCAGAGGCACGGATGAGGTTTCACTTGGAAATGCTAAAGCAGATGCCGCGGCAAAGGTAGCGGCTGTAACTGGCACCGAGTCTGGAAATCTTCATGGCCACATCTTGCTCCGACAGTCCGGATCAAGTAGATTTGGCTGTCCTGGAGTAATTGCAAATGCAAACCGATGAAAACACAAAACGGAAGTGGCGAGACCAGGGATGTAAGGAAACTGCTGGACTTTGGGCCCATGAGGATGGAAGGTACTGTGCTCCTCCAGCATTGTATCCATATTTGGCGGAGGCATCGCCCGGCCCCTCTCATCTAGCCAAAGGAGCAATGGTCTCCACAATCACATCTCACTGGGTGGCCCCTGGATTCACCACTGTAGCAGAGAAATTCTGTCAAGGGTGCGAAACATGTCAGATACATAATCCTGGGAGGCTCGTCAAAACCCCAATTAAACATTTGCCCAAAGCACAGTATCCCTTCCAGAGGCTGCAGATTGATTACATTCAATTGCCAAAATGCCAACAATTCCAATATGTCCTAGTTTGTGTAGACATGTTTTCAGGATGGGTAGAGGCCTGGCCTGTAGCCAATGCAACGGCATCAGTCACTGCAAAGAAACTATTGCAGGAAATTGTGTGCAGGTATGGCCTAATGGAGACGGTAGAATCTGATCAGGGGAGCCATTTCACAGGCCAAGTGATGGCTGAGGTTATGGGAGGACTCCAAATTGAACAAAAGTTCCATACTCCCTACCATCCACGGGCATCAGGGAAGGTCGAAAGGTATAATGGGATCATTAAGAATAGACTAGCAAAAATTTGTGAAAATACGCGCCTTACCTGGGTGCAAGCTCTCCCTCTGGTATTGAAATCCATGCGACATACTCCTAGAGGTCCAGAAAAACTATCTCCATTTGAGATATTGTTTGGGAGACCCCCAATGACAGGATTGTTTTTCCCACAAGAGATGACATTAATGCATTGTTCCTTGAAAATGTATGTGCAGGAATTACACCAGCAGCTCACTAAGTTGCATGCCCAAGTGTTCTCTTCTATTCCAGACCCAAATTTTGACGGTGAATCTCACTCCCTACAACCTGGAGATTGGGTGGTGATCAAGAAATTTCAACGAAGAGGACTGGAACCAAGGTTTGAGGGTCCTTACCAGGTATTGCTGACCACCCCCACCTCAGTGAAGGTAGAGGGAAAAATCTCTTGGGTGCATGCTTCTCATTGCAAACAAGTTCAGAAGGAGGTTTAGGGAAGCGGGTGGAATGGGCACGTTTCCCCTCTTTTTAAGTGTACTCAGCTGGTATATTCTCATTTCTGCTCAAGAACCAACAACTCCTGGGGCAAAAACCCCGTTTGTCCATGGACCAGAACCAGTACCCTGGACTCCACCGGAGGAGTATAGTAAATGGGGAATAAAACCTGAGGGGTGGAGTCCCACACAGATCCATAAGGCAGAGTGCAAACACGGACGAGTCCTTCCCCGATACCCAATGTACTTTCATGGGTATATACTCATTCATGCCATAGCAGGGATGAGTTTTGATGGGTCCTTCCTAGAACATACCACCGGCCTCGATCCACAACCTTACAGATTTCACACAGCCCATGGGGACATTAATGCAGGGAATCTACTAGATAGGCTTTGCCGTCTTACATACGGAATGGCCAATCTTCCTGAGTGGGTACGAATACAAGGGGTGGTGAAAGACAGACCCGACACCATAATGTATGTCACCTATCACATAGATGAGAACATTGCCTTGTGTGAAGGAGATTGGGACCCCAAAGGTAGAGAATGTCTCATCCCCGGAATTTTTCCTGAAAAATCAAATGACAGCCAATCTACCAAGAGAATGTTTGTAGATCTTGATACCGAGACCTATAAAATGTCCATAAACAATTTAACCAAGGGGTCAGATCTATGGAGGATAAAATGCAAAAATAGCAAATTATATCCAATAGATTCCACAGGGGAGAACTATGAAGGGTGGTATATTGTGTACATCATCTTCAATCAGGGGGAAGAGAAAGAATATAAGAGGTACTATTATGATTTTCCAGAACTGGTTCAAGGGTCACTAGCTGACAAGTGTTTCCACCCCGCCGAGGGAACCCTGGAGATTCTGATCACTAAGCATCCCACCTATGATAGGAGGACACATCCGCTAAACTATTTGTCAAAGAAAAAGGTGGTACTGCAGTTGAATTGTAGTAACGCTCATCAGGCCGTGTGGTATGAACAAGCAAATGTAACTCTCTCTGCCAAATATACCAACACTGTAATCTTAAAAATTAGGACCGATGCTGAGAACAAACAGTATGAGGTCCTGGATTTACAACCAAGACTTTCCATACATGCCTTTGTGTTGCAGGTAATGAGGGATACCTGTGTCCCCGAGACAGAGGGTCACTATTTTATCGACACAGCTTACTGGCCCCCAAATCAGTCCTTGGTTTTTAACAGTCCAAACCCATGGAAGTGGGATGTCTTATGCAATGGGGTGGATCTGCCTAGTGTGAATGAGTGGATGAATGGAAGGCCAATGAATGAAGAAATGAGAGGCGTGCATATGACTGTGGACTGGCAAGACCCCCAAGGATATGATCTGGATCTAGACTTACATCTAGATGGCCCATTTGTGTGGCCATTCTGCAACGCATTTGACGAAGGATGTTGGACCTTTATGCAAATGACAAAACTTAAGAGGGATGACATGTTCCCCGGAATCAGTACCCCGGTTATGGATCCTAAACGTTGGTATCCCTGGAAAGGGCGAGGAAAGATCTGTGTGACAGTGGTACGAGTACCCAATGAGTTGGATGTTCTTGTGCCAGCAAAAATTAGTTCAGACTCCTGTAAAGCCCCTATAGTGAAGGCTGCAGATCTAGTCATCCCTTTACTCTCCTCTCACTGGACAGTACTAACAGAAACACAATTTATGTTATATACATGGAGAATAACCTTATCTGATTTCCGAGTTGATAAATGGGATCAACGGTGTAAAACCTTTATAAAGAATCAGATATACATGTTAAAGGAATGGATGCATTCTGGATATTCAGAATATTCCCCCATTAGAGCAAAGAGAGACCTAATAGAGACTGCCTTAGGAGCAGGGGGTGTTGCCCTGGGTAGCCTAAACACAATGGATCTAGAGGTACTCAGAAACAAGCTAGGAGGGTTGGCACAGCATGTTGGGGAAGGGGTTAAGGTGCAGCTAGATGTGAATCATATCCTTGAAAATCTACAACATGCTCATATTGATGCTACTGCCTCATTGTCTAAGATAATGAAACAGAAGTTCACTGGACTTATAGCGGGATTATCTAAAGTACAAGAAGACATCCAACTTGCTTTATCTTGCACCCAGGTACAATCAGAACTATCCCAGGACCTCAGAGTAATGATTGCTTCTTTTTCAGCAGGACAATTTCCACTAAATTTGAGAAAGCAGGCAGGTAGGGTAGTATCCAAGTTTGCTATGAGTCATATGGATTGGTGGATGACTCAATTCCATGGCTGTCAGAACCTGACTTGCACGGTCTCATCCCTGATTCCGGTCGCCGGGACGGAACATCGTGCTTATACCACGGTCAATTTGGGTACTATCCTATCGGGCTCTACCGTGTTACACCCCCGAGTCCATCATGATCTGATGGTTTATGAGTCGGGACAACCTCAAATGATTGATACTGATGGGTGCTGGAGGAAGGAAGGGGTGGTGTTATGCCAAGGGAAACAGGATAGGATCACGAGACAACAATGCTGGCACAGGGAAGGGTCATGTCTCAAGGATGCCGAGGAATTGTCCCAACCTTATGTAAAATACTTGGGGCAAGGGTATTGGTGCTGGTATCAAATGCACAGTGATGCCCTATATTCTGCCTACGGGTTAAACTGTACTCAACGTGGTACATTACCTCAGGGAGTCTACTGTACATCGTCCCCGGTCCTTGGAAAAGATATAGCCGAGACACAAGGACGTACCCCTATTACCCCAGAGAAGAGGCTGGATATCAAACCTGACACCCCCATACATCTACAGAAACTTCCTCTGGGATTTGGGGCTGAGTTAAAGGCTTGGCTGGTAGATTTCGGACAACAGGATGAAATATTAAATGTACTAAGAGATGCTGAGAAACAATCCACCATACGACTTACCCATGATCAAAATAAATTGATCCAAGTATCCCATGCTTTAGACGCAGACGCTAAGATTTCCTGGTGGGAAAGTTTATTTGGGTATAGTCCTAACGCTACAGCTTTCCTAAACATTTTGCTCCACCCTGTTGTTGTCCTAATCTGTGTAGCCTTATTGCTTTCCCTGATGCAAGTAATAATGTGCATTGCTATCAGGAGAATGAACGCCAAAGCTATGAGAATGTGCACCTCAACGAGGTATCTTCTCTCAAGGAACAGAAAAAGCTACTGACTCAGAAACAAATCTCTGAGGAAGCTTGATCCAATCCAGGCCAGTACAAAGAATTGCGCATTTAAGAGAGAACCCTAGAACTATATTGTTCTTCCTTTTTTTTTGTTTTTTTTTTGGTACTCGCATTTTTACATTTTTATCATGTTCAATTTTTTTTAGTTTTTATACATCCAATTAAATTTTTTTAAGAATTTTTATTTTTTCATTGTAACCTTTATTCATTAGAATTTTTTTTGACGTTTCATTTTTTTAATAAATTTTAAGTTTTGGTAAAAGTAATTTTTTATTAATTTAAATTTTTTTTGTTTTTCATCTTTATTTCTAGGTCTTTCATTTTTTTTATCAATTTTAATTTCTTTATTTAAAATTTTTTATGTTTATTTAATTTTAAATTTTTTGATAATTTTTTGAAATTTTTAATTTTTAATTTTTTGCCTTTTTTAAAAAAAAAAATTTTGTTTGATAAATTTTTTAATTCATTTTAATTTTTAAGTTTTAGTTTCTTAATTATTGTTCAGTTTTATTTTTTATCTTTCCCTTTTCAGAAAAAAAAAAGAAGAAGGGGGGAGTATAATTTTTTGATTTTAATCTTTTATTAATTTTCTCTCTCTCTCCATCAGTTTTTTTTCATTTCATTCAGGTGGGAAAAGTTCCAAAATGTTTGGACTTTGCCCACCTGAAAGGGGGAGTAGTGCATAGATCTGAAAGTACAGATAATGCATTATTTTATTTTTTTTAAATTGAACTATATATATGTTTTTTTCTTGTTTTTTATGTTTTTTACTATTCTCCTTTCCTTTTATTACTCAAGACTCGTCCTTTCTTCTTTAATATTAGGCTCTCAAAGCTTTGTCTTTTGGTTTCTATCATCCACCTTCTCAGGATAATGTAACTAGGACATCAGTCATATCATTCATTGTTTAAAACGAATGAGCATTCCTGCCCACCAGCACCATATTGTACACCCAGTGAAGCCAGAGTATCCAGTTAGCATGTCTTAATGTAATTGTGCCTCCCCTAGTCTGTCCACTGCTTTAACCTGAGCCCCGTGAACAGGTGTGGTGAACCCAGGGACCTGACAATAGCAGACAGTGTTGACTATCCCTACCATCAAGGGCAATGGATGATACTGGCCGTGGCGCGGTCTCGGTACCCTGTGGGGATCCCACCTGACTCGTCCACATTGCACCCCTCATAGATATTTAGTCTTAACCACTTCAATACAGGGCTTTTATACACCCTTCCTTACCAGACCAATTTGTAGCTTTCAGCGCTCTCACACTTTGAATGACAATTACTCAGTCATGCTACACTGTACCCAAACCAACCTCACAAACAGAGCTTTCTTTTGGTGGTATTTAATCACCGCTAGGTTTTTTATTTTTTGCAATATAAGCGAAAAAAGTTAGATTTTTAAAAAAAAAAAAACTTTTTTTTTGTTTCTATTGTAAAATTTTGCAAATAAGTAATTTTTCTTCATAAAATTGGGCCAAAATGTATACTGCTACATATCTTTAGTAAAAATAACCAAAAAAGTGTATATTATTTGGTCTCTGTGAAAGTTATAGAGTCTACAAGCTATGGTGCAAATCATTGAAAAATTATCACATCTGATCACACCTGATGTACTGAAGGCCTATTTCATTTCTTGAGACCCTAACAAGCCAGGAAAGTACAAATACCCCCCAAATTACCCCTTTTTGGAAAGCAGACATTCCAATGTATTTAGTAAGAGTCATTGTGAGTTTTTTGAAGTTGTACTTTTTTCCCACAATTCTCGGGAAATTTTTTACATTTTTTTTAATTTTTTTTTTTTTTTTAAATTTTTTTTTTTTTGCACAAAATTGTCATAATAACAAGTTATTTCTCTCACACAGCACATGCATACTTGCAATGACACCCCAAAATACATTCTGCTACTCCTCCTGAGTATGGCGATACCAAATGTGTGAGACTTTTACACAGCCTGGCCAAATACAGAGGCACAACATTGAAATAGCACCTTCAGGCATTCTAGGAGCATAAATTACACATCTCATTTCTCAACCACCTACTACAGTTTTGAAGACCCTGGAGCACCAGGACAATAGAAACGCCCATAAAATGACCCCATTTTGGAAAGCTAACACCCCAACGTATAATCTATGAGGCATAATGAGTCTTTTGAACGGTTCATTTTTTTCCAGAAGTTTTTGGAATATGTGGGAAAAAAATGAAAACGCATTTTTTTTATACAAAGTTGTCCATTTATAAGATATTACCAACACATAGCATGTACATAGCAAAAATGACACCCCAAAATATATTCTGCTACTCCTCCTGAGTATGGCAATACCAAATGTGTGGGACTTTTACACAGCCTGTCCAAATACAGAGGCCCAACATTGAAATAGCACCTTCAGGCATTCTAGGGGCATAAATTACACATCTCATTTCTCAACCACCTATTACAGTTTTGAAGACCCTGGAGCACCAGGACAATGGAAATGCCCATAAAATGACCCCATTTTGGAAAGCTAACACCCAAACGTATAATCTATGAGGCATAATGAGTCTTTTGAACGGTTCATTTTTTTCCAGAAGTTTTTGGAATATGTGGGGAAAAAAATGAAACCGCATTTTTTTTATACAAAGTTGTCCATTTATAAGATATTACCAACACATAGCATGTACATAGCAAAAATTACACCCAAAAATACATTCTGCTACTCCTCCTGAGTATGGCGATACCAAATGTGTGAGACTTTTACACAGCCTGGCCAAATACAGAGGCCCAACATTGAAATAGCCCCTTTAGGCATTCTAGGAGCATAAATTACACATCTCATTTCTCAACCACCTATTACAGTTTTGAAGACCCTGGAGCACCAGGACAATGGAAACGCCCATAAAATGACCCCATTTTGGAAAGCTAACACCCCAACGTATAATCTATGAGGCATAATGAGTCTTTTGAACGGTTCATTTTTTTCCAGAAGTTTTTGGAATATGTGGGAAAAAAATGAAACCGCATTTTGTTTATACAAAGTTGTCCATTTATAAGATATTACCAACACATAGCATGTACATAGCAAAAATGACACCTCAAAATACATTCTGCTACTCCTCCTGAGTATGGCGATACCAAATGTGTGAGACTTTTACACAGCCTGGCCAAATACAGAGGCCCAACATTGAAATAGCACCTTCAGGCATTCTAGGAGCATAAATTACACATCTCATTTCTCAACCACCTATTACAGTTTTGAAGACCCTGGAGCACCAGGACAATGGAAACTCCCATAAAATGACCCCATTTTGGAAAGCTAACACCCCAACGTATAATCTATGAGGCATAATGAGTCTTTTGAACGGTTCATTTTTTTCCAGAAGTTTTTGGAATATGTGGGAAAAAAATGAAAACGCATTTTTTTTATACAAAGTTGTCCATTTATAAGATATTACCAACACATAGCATGTACATAGCAAAAGTGACACCCCAAAAATAGGATTTTTATAACAGCTTACCTGTAAAATCCTTTTCTTGGAGTACATCACGGGACACAGAGCGACATAGTCATTACTAATGGGTTATATAGATACCGTCAGGTGCTGGCACTGGCAACTTCCAAAACCGGAAGTACCCTCCCCTATATAAGCCCCTCCCATCCGGGAGCACCTCAGTTTTGTAACAAAGCAATAAGTGTCCCTAAAGAGGGGCGGGAGCTCTGTGTCCCGTGATGTACTCCAAGAAAAGGATTTTACAGGTAAGCTGTTATAAAAATCCTATTTTCTTTCTCGTACATCACGGGACACAGAGCGACATAGTCATTACTAATGGGATGTCCTAAAGCAATGCCAAATGAGGGGGGGGATACACCATATATAAGCTGAGCGCTATCAGACATGAGGATCCTTTGCGGCCTGCAACACACTGCGCCCAAAGGCGACATCCTCCTGACTTCTAACGTCCACCTGGTAGAACCTAGTAAACGTGTGTACCGAAGACCATGTTGCGGCCTTACAGATTTGAGCCAGGGAGGCCTGGTGATGCACTGCCCATGAAGTTCCAACTGCTCTCGTGGAGTGCGCCCTAACTTTGAACGGAGGCGGTCTACTTCTCAAGCCATAGGCTTGTATTATGACCTGTCGAATCCACTTGGCTAAAGTAGATTTTGACGCTGCCTGACCCTTTCTGGGGCCTTCCGGCAGAATAAACAAAGTATCCGTTCTGCGAATCTGAGCAGTGGCTTTTAGATAAGCTTTAACTGCTCTTACTACATCCAAAGAATGCAATAACTTTTCCTCTACCGAAGTAGGTTTGGGGAAAAAAGAAGGAAGAACCACATCTTGGTTCAAATGAAAACTCGATACCACCTTAGGAAGAAAGGCTGGATGAGGACGTAACACTACTCTGTCCTTATGGATAACCAGATATGGCTCCTTACAGGACATAGCTGCTAATTCCGATACTCTTTTAGCCGAACAAATGGCTACTAGAAAAATCAATTTCCTGGTGAGAAGCACCAAGGAAATATGATGTAATGGTTCAAATGGTTGTTTTTGTAGAACCGACAGAACCAAGTTTAGATCCCATGGACATATGGGAATATTAACCGGAGGACTAATACGCATCACTCCTTGTATAAAGGCTTTGACTAGTGAATGCGAAGCCAAGGGCCTTTGAAAAAATATTGACAAGGCCGAAATCTGACCCTTGATAGTACTCAAGGCAAGCTTCCTATCTACAGCCCATTGTAGGAAGTCCAGAATCCTACCTATTACGTATTTACGTGGATGCCATTTCCTGGCCTCACACCAGGCGATGTACGCCTTCCAGATTCTATAGTAGATCTGCCTGGATACCGGTTTCCTGGCATTGATCATGGTAGACACCACAGCATTAGAGAGCCCTCTCTTTTTTAGAATGTGGGCTTCAATAGCCAGGCCGTCAAACCTAGGGCTGGTAAGGAAGGGTGGTATATCGGTCCCTGCGAAAGCAGGTCCGGACGATGTGGGAGGGTCCAAGGACTCCCCACAGACATTTTTACAATCTCCGCGTACCATGCTCTTCGGGGCCACGCTGGAGCCACCAGAATCACTGGTTTCTTTTCTACCCTGATTCTGCGGAGTAATCGAGGTAACAATTGTGGCGGTGGGAATGCATATATCAGCTTGAACTGATCCCAAGGGAACACTAGGGCATCCGAGCCGCAAGCTAGGGGATCCCTTGTCCAAGAGACAAACCTGTCCACCTTTGCGTTGAATCTGGATGCTAGCAGATCTACATCCGTGTTCCCCACCGCTGACATATTGTCCGGAAAACCTCGGGATGAAGGGACCATTCCCCTGGGCATAATTGTTGGCGACTTAGAAAGTCCGCCTTCCAATTCTCCACCCCTGGAATGAATACCGCAGATATGGCTGGGACATATCTTTCTGCCCATCTCAGGATGTAATTTACCTCCCTTTGGGCTGCACGACTCCTGGTGCCCCCCTGACGATTGATATATGCCACTGCTGTGGCATTGTCTGACTGAACTCTGACAGGGGACCCTTGGAGTTTGGATGTCCATGCTACTAGGGCATACCGGGCTGCTCGTATCTCTAAGAGATTGATGGGCAGGGCCTTTTCTGTATCCGACCATCTGCCCTGGAGAGACCATTGCTCCAGTACTGCTCCCCAGCCTACAAGGCTGGCATCTGTAGTGACCACCTTCCAGGAAATCGGACTGAAGGATTTCCCTCTTTCCAGATTCTGGGGAACCAACCACCAGCGGAGGCTCCTGCGAACGGAAGGGGACAAGGACATTGGTAAGTCCAAAGCCTGAACTTTTTTGTTCCAGGCTGACAGTATGGCCCTTTGCAACTTCCTTGAATGGAATTGACCGTAGGGTACTGCTTCGAATGATGCCACCATCTTTCCCAGCAGCCTCATGCACAGGCGTATGGATTGCTGTCTTTTTGAGCCCACTAAGTGGATCAAATCTCTCAAAGACGACCCCTTTTCTTGAGGCAAGAAAATTTTTCTCTGGTCTGAATCCAGCCTTAGCCCCAAGTATTCCAGACTTTTGACTGGCTTTAGGGCTGACTTCTCTCGGTTGATAATCCAACCGTGATATTCCAGATACTTGATTGTCTCGTGAACAACCACTTCTAGTTTTTCCACTGAGTGGTCTATCAGCAACAAGTCGTCTAGATATGCCATTATCGTTACACCTCGTGTTCTTAGATTGGCCAATAATGGGGCCAAAATTTTTGTGAACACTCTTGGTGCTGTGGCCAGACCGAAGGGTAAGGCTCTGAACTGAAAATGGCGGCCTTCTACCGCAAAGCGTAGAAATTTTTGGTGGGCTGGAAAGATGGGAATGTGCAAATAAGCATCCTTGATGTCGATCGAGGCTAACCATTCCTCCCCTTGTAGGGCAGTGGCTACCGATCGGATCGACTCCATCCGGAAAGTCCTGATATGCAGGAATTTGTTTAGCCCTTTTAGATTTAGTATGGGCCTCACGTCCCCGTTTGGCTTCGGAACTGTAAAGAGGTTTGAGTAAAACCCGAACCCCCACTCTTCCAGGGGAACCTCTATAATTACTGCTTGAAGCAATAATTGTTCTAGTGCCAACAGGAGGGATCCTCTCTTCTGGGGATCCCTTGGCACGTTTGACCTTATAAAGCGGGAAGAAGGGGAGTTTTTTAACTCCAATTTGTATCCCAGATTTACTGCGGAGAGCACCCATCTGTCTCGGATCGTGTCCCGCCAGGTCTCTGTGAACAACTGAAGTCTTCCCCCCACCCGATTGGGTGGGGGCAACCCTTCATGCATTTGACTTTGGGGGAGGTTTTGTACCTCTCCTGCTCCAGGGCTTTTTGTTACCCTGCAACTTTCCCTGATTTCTACCTCCGGGATTTGACCGAGGAGGCCGTCGGAACTGTTTCACAGCCGATGTCCTAGGGACTGGAGAAGCCGGCCTCTTAAAAGAGGGACCTCTAACTCTATTTTTAACCGGCAAAAGTGTACTTTTACCGCTGGAAATTCTCTGGATATACTTGTCCAGGTCTTCCCCGAATAAGCGCTCCCCATGAAATGGGAAGCTAACCAGCAATTTTTTACAGGGAGCTTCAGCAGACCAGTTTTTGAGCCATAGAAGCCTGCGCATATGTACTACAGACAGCGTAAGGCGGGAGGCCTGATGGATTGAATCCTTTATAGCGTCCACCGCAAAGCATAAGGCTCTAGGTAGATCAGCTAGGGCAAGAGCCTGCTGATCCGGCAAGTCCCTTAAGACCTGTTTCAACTGATCCTTCACCGCTTGGCAGACCCCAATAGCTGCCACTGCTGGTTGTGTCACCAATCCTGCTGTAGAAAAAGCAGATTTTAATAAGGACTCCAATTTTTTATCTATTGGGTCCTTGAACATTTGGACATTTTCCACTGGACATGTCAGTGATTTATTCACACAAGAGATGGCTGCGTCCACTGTAGGGACCCTCCATTTTCTGATGAACTTATCCTCCATGGGATAGACCACCGGAAATCTCTTGGGGGGAGTAAATATTTTGTCAGGATGCTCCCAATCCTGGTAAATGAGCCCCTCCAGTAAAGGATGGATCGGAAAGGAACAAACAGTCTGGGGAGCTTTTAGCGACCCCAGCGAGGAGACAGAAGTGGAGGATGGCTCCGCAAGTGGCATTTTAAATGCTGATCGGACCATATTAGTCAGGGACTGAACCCATAACCTTTCAGCATGTGATGCTGAGAACGGCTCTTCCACTGTTGATTCCTCTGCAACCGAATCGACCTCATCCTGATCCCCCTCAGGTAGGTCAACCTCTGTATGGGACTGTTGCTCTGTTAACAGGCACTCTGAGGGGGGAGACGGAGATCGAGCGCTTTTCTCCTGTGACAGGGAAGCAGCGATCAATGCTGACAATCTCTCTTCCAGCCCTCCCAGAGCTGAGGAAAAAACCTCCTCTGTTACATACACAGGAGCAGGTGAACTGAGGACAGCCACAGTACCAGGTACTCCTGAGGGTGCTCTACGGTCACTAACCTCTGATTCTTCAGGGGAGACTGGTGCAGCCAAAGCATGCCCAAGATCCTCAGAGCCCGATGGAGACCCCCTATTCCTCCTGGAATTTCTAGTCCCGGAGTTTTTAGACGGCATATTCCTAAGCCACAAAGCTGAGGTATTCCAGCCGAAATACACCAGTTACTGATAATAGTCTAGCATAAATGCTGCTATAAGAAACAGTTGGTGTCTACTAATGTGCCTTTCTAGGGGATGCCTGTATCAACCGCTTGCTGTATGCCTTTAAATGTTGCCAGCTCTGTCTCTGTACTTCATAGCCAGCTCACTACAATATTGTGGTTTTTTTAAACTGCTGGGATGCCCGCACATGCGCAGAAGCGCTGCGGCGCGCACAGAGCGTCATCCCCCAGGCTCCGCCCCCTTTCCCGGCTCACCTCTATATATAGAGGCGCGTGCACGCGCACGCGCGCGGCCACGTGCGCCTTCGGCGCTAATTTCAAAAAATGGTAACAAGGGACAGGAGCCAGGGCCCCTCTTTGCCGCAGGCCGGGGGATGGACGAGCACTGCAACATGGCAGAGGAAGCAGTTTCCTATAAGAGAACTCACCATCTGCCTGGACTTTGCTCTGCTGAGAAGAAGCTAGTCCACATGACAAGAAAACATTCCACAGCGGCCTCTAGTGGACAAACACAGGTACCGCAGTCTAATATATTAAATATATATATAAAAATTTTTTTTTTTTTTTTTTTTCTTGACCACCATTAAAAATTATTACTTTTTTTAGTAGTTACAGGCATGCACAGAATTTTGCGGGAATACCATTAGGTAACAGACAGAAAGACAAATTAGGCTTGGGGGTCCCCCAATAGAACCAAGTTCCTGGGGGCCCCCACTTACCTGTTCCCCGCCGCAGGACTTTGTTTGGTCCACAAAAGCCCAAACTTCACCTATCACGGCAGGCATTGTAATCAAACCTTCAGGGACCGGGTTCCCAAGGATTCCACTCCCCTGGACCTGTATAGCACCCTGCACAGAAAACATCTTGGTCGTGGGTATGACCAGAGCTCTGGATCCCAGGGTCCAGCTCTCCTAAGAGAAGCATTACAGGCAAAACCTTGCTCTTCTCTGCAAGGCCCGGGTACCGACCGTTTAGCTATGAAGCTTTTTTGGTCGGATCCGGAATAGCTTACTGAGGCCCAAAAGAACCTGTACGCAAGCTCAGTGAAAAACACATGTTTCTTCTTGGCCAACACCTTAGACACTGGCAAAAAACTGAGGTGCTCCCGGATGGGAGGGGCTTATATAGGGGAGGGTACTTCCGGTTTTGGAAGTTGCCAGTGCCAGCACCTGACGGTATCTATATAACCCATTAGTAATGACTATGTCGCTCTGTGTCCCGTGATGTACGAGAAAGAAATACATTCTGCTACTCCTCCTGAGTATGGCGATACCAAATGTGTGAGACTTTTACACAGCCTGGCCAAATACAGAGGCCTAACATCTAAGTAGCACCGTCATGTGTTCTAGGAGCATAAATTACACACATAAATTCCTGACAACCTATCACATTGTTGAAGGCCCTTCATATTTCTAAAACATAGCATGTACTGTACATACCAATTATAAACCAAAATACATTCTTCTGAGAAAAAGGGTAAAGAAAAGATTACCTGTGGTTTTAGTAGTGCAGTGGTCCAAAGAGGAGAGCATCGGTCCAGGCAGCAGGCAGGAACGTGGACTGCGACAGCAAAACAGGCAGCAGGCAGGAATAGTCAGTACAGGTAGAGATGATGTCAGCACAGCCAAAGCATTGGTCCAGATAGCAGGCAGGGATGTGGTCAGCAGTAGCAAACGGAACAAAGGATCGTCCATGCAGCAGGCAGGAATACTGTCCATAGTTAGTACATGCAGCAGGCAGAGGTATGGTCAGCACAGCCAGAGTATTTGTCCAGGGAGCAGGCAGGACCATCAAGCTTAGGGCAACGGTCAGGAAAGAATGGGGACAGGGGTAGAGGCTTCTCCCACCCAAATCGCTTTGAAGCCTCCGGACAACCAGACCCTGTTCTGGGAACACAGAAAACCAAAAACTGGTTTTCTGAACTCAGAACACTATTCTGGAGCCCCTCACATATGTGAGACCCCTGTGTAGCAGGGTGAAAGATCAGTCCAAGGGGGCAGGCAAAAACATGGTCAACAGGCCGAGGTCAGTGCAGGTAAAAGGCAGAAATAAACGGTAGGCAGAGGCATAATCCATACAGTCCAGGGTCAGTTCACGTGAAAGGCAGAAACATGGCGGATAAACAATGCAGACGGTAGGCAGAGACATAGTCGAGAAACAGGCCAGGGTCAGTTCACATGGAAGACAATGATATGGTTGGTTGAGGCAGGGAAATATTCAGGACATATTGAAAACGGGGAAATGGCAGTATTAGAAATATGGGCTAATAGTTTTCGAGAGTGTGATATCGCTTGAAGCATTTTCCGATGCAAAGGTCAGGTTGGGAGGGACAGTCGGGACAATGGAAGCTGGTGTCTTTCCTAATTCCTCTTCTGGTGCACACCCGACATTTTTTTTGGCGTCGTCTTCCGGATCGTGATGGTGGAATATGGTCTGAAAAATGGCGCTCATGTAGTCTGCTGACACAATCTGAGTGAATGCTTTCTGGGGGGGATGTTTGTTGGTAGATCAGGGCAGTGACAATGTCTTCAATAAATCTCATGAAGGTGGTGGGTCTATGTGTGGATTTTTGGTAGACTATGAAAGAATTTAACAGGGCCAAATGAAAAAAGTAAATTGCGATTTTTTTATACCAGAAGAGGGATTTTCGGGTTGAAAGATAGGGCTGCAACATTTGATCATTTAAATCCACACCCCCCATGAATTTATTGTACTCATTGATGCAGGAAGGCTTGCGAACGGTACTGCGTCTTCTGTGAAGTTCCACCAAGGTGTCATCGTGGATGGTGGACATGATGTACACATCTTTCCTATCCCTCCACTTCACAGCCAACACTTCCTCGTTCCTCAAGCTTGCCGATTCCCCCTTTTGAATGGTTGTGGTGACAAGATGCTGTGGGAAGCCCTTTCTGTTTATTCTTGTTGTACCACACGTCAGAGTTTTTTTTAGGTAGAGGTGGCGGAGAAGGGGCAGGCTGGTATAATAGTTGTCCATATAAATATGATACCCCTTTTGGAGGAGTGGGAATACCAACTCCCAAACAATTTTTACACTTATTCCCATGTACGATGGACACTCAGGGGGCTCGAGCTGGGAATCTTTGCCTTCGTACATGCGGAATGAGTGCACATAACCAGTGGCGCTTTCACAGAGCTTGTTGAGCTTCAAGCCGTACCTCGCCCGCTTACTGGGGATATATTGCTTGATTCCCAGCCGGCCTGTGAAATGCACCAGGGATTCGTCCACAGAAATGTTTTGGTCAGGGACATAAAGTTCGGCAAACTTCTTGGAATTTTTTTTTATTAGGGGGCGAATTTTATATAATTTGTCAAAGTTTGGGTGATCTCGGGGGGGGCACTGTGAGTTGTCACTGAAATGCAGGAACCGCATTATAAGTTCGTATCGGGACCTGGACATGGCCGATGTAAAAATTGGCATATGGTGGATGGGTTTCTTCGACCAATACCTATTCATTTCATTTTTTTTGTAAGCCCCGTGTTAAACGTTAGGCCTAAAAACAATCTAAGCTCCACCACTGTTAGGGGTCTCCATTCAAAAGGGCGGGCATAGCTGGAGCTGGGGTTGTTTTCAATGAATTGTTGAGCAAAAAGATTAGTTTGCTCCACAATGCCTTGAACCAATTCATCAGGGAAAAATAAATTAAAAAAATCAAGTTTGGAAAAACCCTCAGTGTTGACCTGCACACCTGGCTGTGCTGTAAAAGGGGGGATCGTGGCTGACCCTGAGGTAGAAGGCAGCCACAATGGGTTTGCCAAGCCATCTGGAAGCTGGGTTCGGGTCCTACTTCTTTGGCGTGTACTTGCACTGGGCCTTTCCTCCTGGGGTCTAGCAGCGCTTGCACTGGGCCTTTCCTCCTGGGGTCTAGCAGCGCTTGCACTGGACCTCGCCTCCTGGGGTCTACCGCCGTTGGCACTGCTGGTCGCTGCCTGGTGTTCAGACCGTCTTCTTTTTGGACGGACTGTGTCCTCCTCTAATTCGGATCCGGATGTGCTGCCTTCGGGGGGTTCATATTCCGAACCAGAATCGGAATCAGAACTGAGCGGTGAGAGCTCCCCGTTGCTCTCATCGGTCAGACTGAGTATTTGATATGTTTCTTCTGGGGTGTACACCTTTCTGGACATAGTGGATACGCTGGTGAGGTGGCAGGTACTCTGGTGGCAGGTTCTCTGGTGAGGTGGCGGGTACTCTAATGGACAGGTACTCCTGATGGACTGGTGGTGGGTACTCTGGTGAGGTGGCGGGTACTCTGGTGAGGTGGTGGGTACTCCTGATGGACAGGTACTCCTGATGGATTGGTGGCGGGTACTCCTGGTGAGGTGGCGGGTACTCCTAGTGAGGTGGCTGGTACACCTGATGGACAGGTACTCCTGATGGACAGGTACTTCTGATGGACTGGTGGCGGGTACTCTGAGGTGGCGGGTACTCAGGTGAGGTGGCGGGTACTGCTGATGGACAGGTACTCCTGATGGACTGGTGGCGGGTACTCAGGTGAGGTGGCGGGTACTCCTGATGGACAGGTACTCCTGATGGACTGGTGGCGGGTACTCTGAGGTGGCGGGTACTGCTGATGGACAGGTACTCCTGATGGACAGGTACTCCTGATGGACTGGTGGCGGGTACTCTGAGGTGGCGGGTACTCAGGTGAGGTGGCGGGTACTCCTGATGGACAGGTACTCCTGATGGACTGGTGGCGGGTACTCTGAGGTGGCGGGTACTCAGGTGAGGTGGCGGGTACTGCTGATGGACAGGTACTCCTGATGGACAGGTACTCCTGATGGACTGGTGGCGGGTACTCTGAGGTGGCGGGTACTCAGGTGAGGTGGCGGGTACTCCTGATGGACAGGTACTCCTGATGGACTGGTGGCGGGTACTCTGAGGTGGCGGGTACTCTGAGGTGGCGGGTACTCCTGATGGACAGGTGGGTGGCGGGTGATCTGGTGGCAGGTACTAGATGACAGGTACTCTTTATTTAGGGGGGCAATCTGGGCACAGTAGTACATATGTATATGTGTATAACATATGTGTAACTAACTGTTAGCTGATCTCCTCCTCACAGGTGTGTGAAGAGGAGAACCAGGCAACAGTGAGTTACACACAATTGTGTATTTTGTTTACATTTAGTGACCTGCTGTAATTGGACACAGCCGGTCACGTGGTAAAGAGCCAATTTCATTGGCTCTTTACCCTGATCGAGGCTGGGCTGTATCCAAGGAAAAAACCTCAGCCCCGATCGCCGTGCTGCGCGCCCCCGGGGGGCGCGCGGGCGCCGTGCACGCCGCTGCGCAGCTCTGCATCATCAATTCCGGTAAGTTTATACCGGAATCTCCGCCGCCCGCCGCCACATTACTTGAATCGGTGTGTCCAGAGGGACACACCGGATCCCAGATCACCGCGCTGCGCGCCCCCGGGGGCGCGCGCGGGTGCCGTGCACGCCGCTGCTGCAGCTCTGCATATGGGAGCCGGTAAGCCGCTCCGCTGCCCACCGCGCCGCACAGAAAGCTCCGCTGCCCGCCGCTGCTGCTCCGCCGCCACTCATTTACCCCCATCAGGGAACTGCTGTGTCCTAAGGAACACAACGGTACCTGATCATTCTTATGGTGCAGAGAATCACCGGCAGAACAAAAGGATATCTGAATGATGCCTCTAGCTGCAAGCATCATTCAGATATTCCCCTACAAAGCCAAGGACGTCATATGACGTCCACCCAGGATGGGAGATCCCATCTGTGGACGTCATATTACTATGGCTGGGTAGGGAAGTGGTTAAGGGCCACGCCACTACTCTTGTCTGACATTCCGCCAATAACTCCTGTCTGACATTCTCCTTTTTTGTTCTTGTTTTTTTGTATTCATGCACCACTGTCCGGAGGCCCGCCCATCCACCACCTGAAGAAGCAACGCATCTCTTAAGAAAAACGTGCCACGAATAAGACTCTTCTGAAACTTTCCTTCACCATGCTGAAAAGTGCTGTCTCGCGGTCCGATCCAATCGTGACAATCATAACACCATATTTCCAAGCTACAGGACTAAATATGAAAGGATCCCGCCATTAATGTTTGAATTCCGCTCTTCCAATGCAGAGGGGCGATGAAGCATTGCAGTACAGACTCTCATGGGTCGGATGTGAAGTCTCAAAGGCACCAGGACTGTCTCAAGTCTACCTTGATGGGTTACGGCGGGTTCAAGAAAGGAAAAGGCCGCAGTGGTGGTGGGGAAAGGGTCGGGGGGGCTTCTGGGCCGTTGTGGGTGGATACAAGATCATTGAAGGAGGTCATAAGTTCAATAATGAACTTGAGGGGGTACTGTGGTGGATATTTTGATTCTAATTCTTTTTCATATCCTGTACTCTAAATAAACCACCATGCCCCCCAACGGACACATGTATATATGTATTTATGAAACACTACCCTTGTAGGAGCTGCTGGTTTAATAGCGTCCAATCATTGGGAACAGGACGCTGCATGTGCATGTATGTATGTGTATGTATATATATATATATATATGTAGGGGGACGGGTAAAATCTGTTTATGAATTTACTGAAATATATCTTCTTTGAGAGAGAGCTCCCCCCATACTGTAAACAAAGGACGTATCATCTCCTGTTGGGTGGGAACATGGAGTAGGTTTCAGGTGATACTTAAGTGTCCTTTGTCTTGGGGGGGGCAGTCACCGCAGGGGCCCTTAGCATGCTAATGTGGGAACTGGTTAGACTAAGCTGATAAAGCAACCAGCATTTCAGCTTTAGAGTGGGCAGGCTAGGTAAAGAGACCTGAGATTTCAACCAATCAGGTGGTCAGCTTTAAACCAATGAGACCACAGGATTTTGGATTCTGGTTGGCATAGGGGGTATAAAAGTCAGGTACACTCATGGCTAGAGCCCTTGCGAATGATGTCCTGACCTGAGGAGCATGGTGAAGTACTCTGTAAATATACCTCTTTAATTTCCTTAATCTCTCCTGTAACTCTAATCTTCCTTTAACTTGTGCTGATACACGGTTGTCTCCCTTATAGCCATATTCTTATGAAATATTATTGTGTAATAGCCATATTCTTATGTAATATTATTGTGTAATAGCCATATTCTTATGTAATATTATTGTGTAATAGCCATATTCTTATGTAATATTATTGTGCTGTATGAGCAACCTCTTTGTTTCAAAAGGTGATATAATTTATGTTATAGTCACAAGTTCTGGATTAATACAAATTTCTTCTTTCCTGTATAATAAACTACTTTATTTCCTTTTTCGTACCGCTATCTTTTGCTTGATTTTATATAGACCAAAGGTTTAATCAATCATTTTTATGTATCATTAATATTTCAAGTAAGGTATAAACATTGCCAACACAATCTCCTGTAAACATACAATACCTGCCCCAGCAGCTTTGAGATGTCTAAGGACTTCCAAGCGTTTCACAGGACTACCCAATCCCCTGACATTCCAGGACACAATTTTAACATTCGCCGCCATAAGGGTATAGCATAAGGAAACGGAGGGCCACTCCAGGACCCCCTGCAGAATAACTAAAGTTATAAGGGGTACAGTTGCCTGTAAAAGAAAAACCAACATGGATTGTCCAATGGTAGTGAGACCTGAGATACCTTGTACCAACTGGTGCTGTCCAGCCAGGCAAGGGGCCGCTTCCATATAGCAGGGGGCTCCGTGCGGAGGCCAAGATCATTGCAAAGTCTGATAAGGAGAGTGAGAGAGAACCACAATCAAAAAATAAAACAACAATAAAATAAAACTTGGAGCCAACCGGGCTCCCAGCCACTGGGGCCGAAGTGCAAAGATCCCCCAGACAAGTGCCCCGGGGGGGGGGGGGACAGCAGTGGAAACTCCCGCAGAAGTATTTTCTGGATGGTAAGTGGTGTTTCACATTTGCAGTCAACATGTAGTAAACAGTGATACAAAAGTCTCCATAACCTCCATCATCCGCCTGAACTAGGGAAAAAAATAAAAGTCTCCTCCTGATAGCAGCACCTTATTCCTGAACAGGACGTTGTTGTCTGGCAGCTCTAAGCGCTCTGTCCTCGCGGTCTAGCTATTGCGCAGCAGCGGATGGACGATCAAAGAAGTGGGCTTCTCCCAGGACAGTTACTCGGAGCCGAGCAGGGTATAGCATGGCATATTGCAGGTTGAGGTCCCTGAGTCGTTTCTTAACATCATTAAAGGTAGCCCTCCTCTTTTGCAGTTCAGCAGAGAAATCAGGGAATAAAGATATTTTGGAATTATCAATCGCCATTTTCCCAGCTGAGGTTCTGGCTTTGGACAGGATAGCATCCCTGTCTTTATAATTAAGGAGCTTGAAGAGAAAGGCCCTGGGATGATTTCCCGGGGGCAGAGGGCGGGATGGCACCCTGTGAGCCCTCTCAACAGCAAAGAGGGGTGAGAAAGCGTCTCTACCAAACATGGATGTAAGCCACTGTTCAATAAAGTCCACAAGGTTTTTACCCTCGGCATGTTCAGGAATGCCCAGGGCCCGTACATTATTGCGCCTCATGCGATTCTCCATTTCATCGAGTCGCGCTGCATGTACTTCAATGAGGTGGCAATTATGTGTCAAGTCCCTTTGCATGGGGGGTAAATCATCCTCCACTGTACTCAATCTGCCCTCAATCGCAGCGGTTCTCTCCCTCAGTTTTTGCATGTCATGGCGCACATATGAAATTTCAGCCTTCACCCCTTTAATATCATCAGATAAAGCAGTGATGGACAGATTGCAGGATGTTATCGCTGTGAGTATGTCTCTCAGCGTGGGTTCTGCAGCATCTGAGTCTGGGGAGGCGGTCTGAGGCCTAATGGTAGTGTCTTTAGGAGTACTCACTGCGTCCCACTCAGGAGACAATCCGTCCGCATCCTCCAAGGGGACCGTGTCATCTGCCTCCATTGCGCTCCCAGAAGATTCTCCACAGGCAGGGGAGCTAGCTAGATCATCTTTGTATGACTTTCCGCCAAATAAGCATTTTTGTGCGGCCTCCAGGTGTTGTTGCTTAGCCGCACGTTGCTGGCCGGCGCCATCTTGGCCATGGATTTCAGCCTGGGTCTTAACAGAGTTTGTCCTTTTAGACATGGTTCCAAGCGCTGCGGAGGGTATCACCAGGATCCGGATGCCTCACCGATACCAGCGCTGCAATGTATGGTGCTGCCGAGTGTGAAGCCTCGTACACACGACCGAGTTTCTCGTCGTAAAAAACACGTAGTTTTTTTCGACGAGATTCTTGTTAAGCTTGTCGATTTTCTCGTCAAGCTTTCCATGCGTACACACTGACATTTCCCAATTTCCTCGTTGTTCTCCGCGGTCACGTCCAGCACGTACGACGGCACTATAAAGGGGAAGATCTTTTTTCTTGGCGCCACCCCTTGGGCTGCTTTTGCTGATCTCGTGTTACCGCGTGTGAAGTAAAAGTTTGGGAAGAGACGATTCGCGCTTTTCAGTCTTCGTACTTTTCAGATCGTTTTCTGCGGTTCAGTTTGTGCTTGTGGGTTCGTATCTTGACTTTCAGGGCGTCTAGGCAGGTCGTATCTGTTTTACAGTGCGTTCTTGCCTGTTCGTTTCTGTTTTTCAGTTCGTTATTCATAGGCCTTGCTGTTCTAAAGTGCGTTCTGTTCTGTACGTTCTGATAAGACGACCGTTTCCTAGCCATGTCGCCTGGACGTTCTCGTCGTCGAGTTCGTGCTGTGCGTGCGCTTGGTGTTGGTCTGCTTGTTTTGGACCAAGACCAGTCCATGAATGGTGTGAGGAGGAGTTCATGGACCAAGAATTGGTTGCTCCAGCGGGACCAATTCTGCCACATGCCTGCGGGAGATCGTCGAGAATAATCCTGAGGACTACAGGAATTTTCTGCGGATGTCTGACCCCGTTTTTCAGGAACTGTTGGCTTTGGTGTCCCCCTATATTACCAGGAAGGACACCATTATGCGGGAAGCCATCAGTGCTGAGCAGAGGCTCATCGCCACGTTACGTTATCTGGCGACAGGGAGAAGTCTTCAGGACTTGAAGTTCACGACAGGCATCTCCCCCCAGGCTCTGGGCCTCATAATCCCAGACACCTGTTCTGCCATTATACAAGTCCTGCAGGAGGACTATATTAGGGTAAGTTTTCTCCATTAACATCACATTTTATGTATTCCATGTATGATAATGTATTGTATTTCTTTCATCCTTCCCTAATTACCATGATTGTAATATGCTGAGAATGTCCCCTTTGTCCTCATGCATGCTTGAAGCTTTAGATTGCCCCTTTTTTCTCCTCCATGCATATTTTCCTTCACTAACCTTTCCAGCAGGGGCACCTGTTGCTCCAAATGTTTGGGGGTTCAAACCCCAATTTAGGAAATAAACTTCCTCCTTTCTTTCTCGTACATCACGGGACACAGAGCGACATAGTCATTACTAATGGGTTATATAGATACCGTCAGGTGCTGGCACTGGCAACTTCCAAAACCGGAAGTACCCTCCCCTATATAAGCCCCTCCCATCCGGGAGCACCTCCGTTTTTTTGCCAGTGTCTAAGGTGTTGGCCAAGAAGAAACATGTGTTTTTCACTGAGCTTGCGTACAGGTTCTTTTGGGCCTCAGTAAGCTATTCCGGATCCGACCAAAAAAGCTTCATAGCTAAACGGTCGGTACCCGGGCCTTGCAGAGAAGAGCAAGGTTTTGCCTGTAATGCTTCTCTTAGGAGAGCTGGACCCTGGGATCCAGAGCTCTGGTCATACCCACGACCAAGATGTTTTCTGTGCAGGGTGCTATACAGGTCCAGGGGAGTGGAATCCTTGGGAACCCGGTCCCTGAAGGTTTGATTACAATGCCTGCCGTGATAGGTGAAGTTTGGGCTTTTGTGGACCAAACAAAGTCCTGCGGCGGGGAACAGGTAAGTGGGGGCCCCCAGGAACTTGGTTCTATAGGGGGACCCCCAAGCCTAATTTGTCTTTCTGTCTGTTACCTAATGGTATTCCCGCAAAATTCTGTGCATGCCTGTAACTACTAAAAAAATGTAATAATTTGTAATGGTGGTCAAGAAAAAAAAAAAAAAAAAAATTTTTTTTATATATATATATTTAATATATTAGACTGCGATACCTGTGTTTGTCCACTAGAGGCCGCTGTGGAATGTTTTCTTGTCATGTGGACTAGCTTCTTCTCAGCAGAGCAAAGTCCAGGCAGATGGTGAGTTCTCTTATAGGGAACTGCTTCCTCTGCCATGTTGCAGTGCTCGTCCATCCCCCGGCCTGCGGCAAAGAGGGGCCCTGGCTCCTGTCCCTTGTTACCATATTTGAAATTAGCGCCGAAGGCACACGTGCCCGCGCGCGTGCACGCGCCTCTATATATAGAGGTGAGCCGGGAAAGGGGGCGGAGCCTGGGGGATGACGCTCTGTGCGCGCCGCAGCGCTTCTGCGCATGTGCGGGCGTCCCAGCAGTTTTAAAAAAACCACAATATGTAGTGAGCTGGCTATGAAGTACAGAGACAGAGCTGGCAACATTTAAAGGCATACAGCAAGCGGTTAATACAGGCATCCCCTAGAAAGGCACATTAGTAGACACCAACTGTGATATAGCAGCAATTGTGCTAGACTATTCTCAGTAAAAGTGGTGTATTACGGCTGGAATACCTCAGCTTTAGGCTTAGGAATATGCCGTCCAGAAGCTCCGGAACTGAATCTTCCAGGAAGCGAAGGGGGTCTCATCGGGCTCGGAGGATCTTGGGCATACTCCTGCTGCACCAGTCTCCCCTGAAGTTCAGAGGTAAGTGACCGTAGAGACCCCACAGGGGTACTTGGTACTGTGGTTGTCCTCAGTCACCTGCTCCTGTGTATGTAACAGAGGAGGTTTTTTCCTCAGCTCTGGGAGGATTAGAGAGAGATTGTCAAAATTTATCGCTGCCTCCCTGTCAGGAAAAGCACGCCCGATCTCCGTCTCCTCCTTCAGAGTGCCTGTTAGCAGAGCAACAGTCCCATACAGGGATCGACCTGCCTGAAGGGGATCAGGATAAGGTTGATTCTGTTATAGAGGAATCAACAGTGGGGGAACCTTTTCTCAGCATCTCAAGCTGAAAGATTATGGGTTCAGTCTCTGACTAACATGGTCCGATCAGCATTTAAAAATGCACCTTGCGGAACCATCAACCACTACTGTATCCTCGTTGGGGTCGCTAGAAGCCCCCAGACTGTTTGTTCTTTTCCACTTCACCCTTTACTGAAAGGGCTCATTTACCAGGATTGGGAACGTCCTGAGAAAATATTTATTCCCCCAAGAGATTTCCGGTGGTCTATCCCATGGAGGATAAGTTCATCAAAAAAAAAAAATGGAAGGTCCCTACAATGGACGCAGCCATCTCTTGTATGTATAAATCACTGACATGTCCAGTGGATAATGTCCAAATGTTCAAGAACCCAATAGATAAAAGATTGGAGTCCTTATGAAAATCTGCTTGGTGATACAACCAGCAGTAGCAGCTATTGGGGTCTGCTAAGCAGTGAAGGATCAGTTGAAACAGGTCTTGAGGGACTTGACAGATCAGCAGGCTTTGCCCTAGCTGATCTACCTAGAGCCTTAGGCTTTGCGGTTGATGCCATAGAGGATTCAGTCCATCAGGCCTCCCGCCTTACGCTGTCTATAGTACATATGCGTAGGCTCCTATGGCTCAAAAACTGGTCTGCTGAAGCTCCCTGTAAAGAATGGCTGGTTAGAGTCCCATTTCATGGTGAACGCTTATTCAGGGAAAACCTGGACAAATATATCCAGAAAATTTCCAGCGGTAAAAATACGCTCTTGCCGGTTAAAAGCAGAGTTAGAGGTCCCTCTTTAAGAGGCCTGCTTCTCCAGTCCCTGGGGCATCGGCTGTGTAACAGTTCCGACGGCCTCCTCGGTCAAATCCCGGGGGTAAAAAACAGGGACAGTAGCAGGGTAATGAGAAACCCTGGGTTAGGGGAGGTACAAAACCTCCCCCAAAGTTAAATTCATGAAGCCCCCACTCAGTCGGGTGGGGGGAGGACTCCAGTTGTTCGCAAGAGACCTGGCGGGACACGATCAAGACAGATAGGTGCTCTCCGCAGTAGGTTTGGGATACAGTTTGGAGTTAAAAGACTCTCCTCCTTCCCATTTTTGAGGTCAAACGTGCCAAGGGATCCCCGGAAGAGAGAGTCCCTCCTGTTGGCACTAGAACAACTATTGCTCCAAGGAGTAATTATGGAGGCTCCCCTGGAAGAATGAGGGTTCGGGTTTTACTCAAACCTCTTTACAGTCCCGAAGCAAACGCGGACGGGAGGCCCATATTAATTCTAAAAGGGCTATACAAATTCCTGTATATCAGGACTTTCCGATGGAGTCGATCCGATCGGTGGCCACTGCCCTACAAGGGGAGGATTGGTTAGCCACGATCGACATCAAAGATGCTTATTTGCACATTCCCATCTTTCCAGTCCACCAAAAATTTCTACGCTTTGCAGTAGAAGGGCGCCATTTTCAGTTCAGAGCCTTACCCTTCGGTTTGGCCACAGCACCACGAGTGTTTACAAAAATTCTGGCCCTTTATTGGCCAATCTAAGAACACAAGGTGTAATGATAATGGCATATCTGGATGACTTGTTGCTGATAGACCACTCAGTGAAAAAACTAGACGTGGTCGTTCACAAGACGATCAAGTATCTGGAATCTCACGGTTGGATTATCAACCGAGACAAGTCAGCCCTAAAAACCAGTCAAAAGTCTGGAATACTTGGGGCTAAGGTTGGATTCAGGCCAGAGAAAAATATTCTTGCCTCGAGGAAAGATGTTGTCTTTGAAAGATTTGATCCACTTAGTGGGTACAAAAAAGACAGCCGTCCATACGCCTGTATATGAGGCTGCTGGGAAAAATGGTGGCATCATTCGAAGCAGTACCCTACGGTCAATTCCATTCAAGGAATTTGCAAGGGGCCATACTGTCAGCCTGGAACAAAAAAGTTCAGGCCCTAGACTTACAATGTCCTTGTCCCCTTCCGTTCGCAAGAGCCTCCGTTGGTGGTTGGTTCCCCAGAATCTGGAAAAAAGGAAATCCTTCAGTCCGATTTCTTGGAAGGTGGTCACTACAGATGCCAGCCTTATAGGCTGGGGAGCAGTACTGGAGCAATAGTCTCTCCAGGGCAGATGGTCGGATGCAGAAAAGGCCCTGCCCATCAATCTCTTAGAGATACGAGCAGCCCGGTATGCCCTAGTAGCATGGACATCCAAACTCCAAGGGTCCCCTGTCAGAATGCAATCAGACAATGCCACAGCAGTGGCATATATCAATCATCAGGGGGGCACCAGGAGTCGTGCAGCCCAGAGGGAAGTAAATTACATCCTGAAATGGGCAGAAAAATATGTCCCAGCCATATCTGCGGTATTCATTCCAGGAGTGGAGAATTGGAAGGCGGACTTTCTAAGTCGCCAGCAATTAGGCCCAGAGGAAGGGTCCCTTCACCCCGAGGTTTTCTGGACAATATGTCAGCGGTGGGGAACATCGGATGTAGATCTTCTAGCATCCAGATTCAACGCAAAGGGGGACAGGTTTGTCTCTCGGACAAGGGATCCCCTAGCTTGCGGCTCGGATGCCCTAGTGTTCCCTTGGGATCAGTTCAAGCTGATATATGCATTCACACCGCCACAATGGTTACCTCGATTACTCCGCAGAATCAGGGTAGAAAAGAAACCGGTGATTCCGGTGGCTCCAGCGTGGCCCCGAAGAGCGTGGTACGCGGAGATTGTAAAATTTCAGTGGGGAGTCCTTGGACTCTCCCACGTCGTCCGGCTTTCGCAAGGACCGATATACCACCCTTCCTTACCAGCCCTAGGTTTGACGGCCTGGCTATTGAAGCCCACATTCTAAAAAAGAGAGGGCTCTCTAATGCTGTGGTATCTACCATGATCAATGCCAGGAAGCCGGTATCCAGGCAGATCTACTATAGAATCTGGAAGGCGTACATCGCGTGGTGTGAGGCCAAGAAATGGCATCCACATAAGTACGTAATAGGTAGGATTCTGGACTTCCTACAGTGGGCTGTAGATAGGAAGCTTGCCTTGAGTACTATCAAGGGTCAGTTTTCGGCCTTGTCAATATTTTTTCAAAGGCCCTTGGCTTCGCATTCACTAGTCAAAGCCTTTATACAAGGAGTGATGCGTATTAGTCCTCCGGTTAATATTCCCATATGTCCATGGGATCTAAACTTGGTTCTGTCGGTTCTACAGAAACAACCATTTGAACCATTACAGCATATTTCCTTGGTGCTTCTCACCAGGAAATTGATTTTTCTAGTAGCCATTTGTTCGGCTAAAAGAGTATCGGAATTAGCAGCTATGTCCTGTAAGGAGCCATATCTGGTTATCCATAAGGACAGAGTAGTGTTACGTCCTCATCCAGCCTTTCTTCCTAAGGTGGTATCGAGGTTTCATTTGAACCAAGATGTGGTTCTTCCTTCTTTTTTCCCCAAACCTACTTCGGTAGAGGAAAAGTTATTGCATTCTTTGGATGTAGTAAGAGCAGTTAAAGCTTATCTAAAAGCCACTGCTCAGATTCGCAGAACGGATACTTTGTTTATTCTGCCGGAAGGCCCCAGAAAGGGTCAGGCAGCGTCAAAATCTACTTTAGCCAAGTGGATTCGACAGGTCATTATGCCCGCTTATGGCTTGAGAAGGAGACCGCCTCCGTTCAAAGTTAGAGCGCACTCCACGAGAGCAGTTGGAACTTCATGGGCAGTGCATCACCAGGCCTCCCTGGCTCAAATCTGTAAGGCCGCAACGTGGTCTTCAGTTCACACGTTTACTAGGTTCTACCAGGTGGACGTTAGAAGTCAGGAGGATGTCGCCTTTGGGCGCAGTGTGTTGCAGGCCGCAAAAGATCCTCATGTCTGATAGCGCTCAGCTTATATATGGTGTATCCCCCCCCTCATTGGGCATTGCTTTAGGACATCCCATTAGTAATGACTATGTCGCTCTGTGTCCCGTGATGTACGAGAAAGAAAATAGGATTTTTATAACAGCTTACCTGTAAAATCCTTTTCTTAGGAGTACATCACGGGACACAGAGCTCCCGCCCCTCTTTGGGGACACTTATTGCTTTGCTACAAAACTGAGGTGCTCCCGGATGGGAGGGGCTTATATAGGGGAGGGTACTTCCGGTTTTGGAAGTTGCCAGTGCCAGCACCTGACGGTATCTATATAACCCATTAGTAATGACTATGTCGCTCTGTGTCCCGTGATGTACTCCTAAGAAAAGGATTTTACAGGTAAGCTGTTATAAAAATCCTATTTTTTTGCTCTGGTGCCTATTAAACGCCCCCATTTGTTCCCTCCAATGCAGCCATTTTGTCCCCTCCAATGCAGCCAGTTCCCCCCCAGCCCTGCACTTACCTTCTTGTGGTCAGCGCCATCCTTCTTCTGTCCTTGATGTCTTCTCCTTCCCTTGATGTTGCATCAGCCAATCATGTTACCATTAAACAGACTTGGTGAACATGATTGGCAGAGCAGCCTGTCAGTGTTTACCCAAGGAATGCCCCCCCCTGCGTCCCCTATTTAACTTTTCTGCAGCCAATTACATCCCTCAGGCTGTAATGTGCAAGACAATTTTCCTTACTGTTTCTGATATGCAATTTTAAGCCCATAAATGCCGCAGTTCTTCATATGTCAGTCGCTTAACAGGGGGCCATCCACCTGAATAGTGGGCGGCATAGACAATACATAGGTTAATGCAAGGCATAAACCTAGGTATTGTTCTGAGTGACGGGCACAGGAGAGAGGGGGCAGTGCTCCAGCGCCCACTCTGGACGCACCGCCACTGCAATGCTATCCTGTGGCCAAACACATCTACCCCCCCCCTCCCCATTATAATTTATTAATGGACCATCATAGGGGGTGATGAATATGATACATGAGCCTTCCATTATACTTATTTAAAACACCTTAATAAACGTAGACTTTGCTTGATGTTGGCCTCTAATGTATTTTCTTAGAATCTCCTTGTAATGTTTGATTTGTGTATTCTAATATTTTTTCATCTTGTTTGACTCCACAGCTTCCTTCCACGCCACAGGAATGGCAGACTGTGGCATCGGAGTTTGCCACGCTGTGGGACTTCCCCAACTGCGGTGGTGCTATAGACGGGAAGCACGTCCGCATCGTGCCGCCACCCCGTTCTGGGTCCTACTACTTCAATTACAAGGGGTTTCATAGCATTGTGCTGATGGCGGTGGTGTCAGCACGGTATGAATTCCTCTATGTTGATGTAGGGAAGAATGGCCTGATGTCCGATGGGGGATCCTTCATCCAGACGGAGTTTGCCCTCCGTCTCCAGAGTGACGACCTTGCATTGCCACCGGATGCAGGGAATATTGAAGGACTCCCCTTTGTTTTTTTGGCTGATGAAGCCTTCGGGCTCGGACCACATCTTATGAGGCCATTTCCTCAGAGGACCCTGACCCCAGAGAAGAGGGTGTTCAATTACCGGCTGGCCAGGGGCCGAAGACTCGTTGAAAATGCCTTCGGCATAATGGCCAGCCGGTTCCACCTTTTTAGGACTCCCATCCACTTGGCGGACTACAAAATAAACTATGTAGTGTTATGCTGCTGTGTGCTACACAATTTTCTTTGCCGCAAATCTAATTCATATATGGCCTCAGTTTTGCCTGAGGCTGGACTTTCCCCTGATAATCCCCTGCCGGGCCTGGAATCTGCCCGTGCTGGCTTGCCCCCCCAAAATGCCCGTGATGTTCGGGACAAATACATGGACTATTTCACGGGTAGGGGGGCAATTCCTATGCCAGGCTATGTCTAAAGATTGCTGTCTAACGATCCAAATAAAAATCTTGTTTAAACTTCTAACTTTTCTTGGTTTCCTGTCTCCTAGTTTGTCTTAGTGCATTTGTAGTGCCAAGTGTATTTTCCTTTAGTAAATACCAACCATTTCACTATGTAACCTTAAAAAATGTACCAAATAAGGTTAGAGCATATTAGAAAAAGAAGCTACACGTTGTTTGTGTTCAAATCTTTTACTATGTGCAAATTCACACACATTTTTTTTTTTTTTTTTACATTTTTTGTTTGCCTGGCCACAAACCGGCAATTGTTTTCTTAGGAAAATACAAAAACAACAGTTGCATTCCAAAAATTACAAAATTGGATACCTCGGAGCAATCTGAGACATTCACTTACACAAACTATATGTCTCTATGTGCCCGTCCTAATATGGGGTCCTGCCACCCCTTGCCCAGCCAAAAATTGAATATGCACACAATTGGGATTATTTTCCTATAGGGATTTTAGACTCCTGATCCCTATTGTCAACATGTGCTATCTGCCATCAGGGGTGATCAATGGACGTGTTTTGGGGGTGCAACTCCTTCCTCAGTTCACCTACTTTAGATACGAGGAAGGGGTTGCACCCCCAAAAGACGTACATGGATATCCCCTGATGGCAGATAGCACATGTTGACACACTGTGTGCAGATTCAATTTTTGGCTGGTTTGATTGTCAAAAAGTTTTTTACTTGTAGAAGAATAAACATGAACAAAAGGGGTTTGGGATGCCTTATTGAATTCTCCCCAAAACATCGAGAATGTCTTTAAATGTTTGATCCATCACATGTATTCTTTCTTTAATTTTGTCCAGTTCCGTGCTACATTCCATCACTTGCTGGATGAGGCGGAGGGCACTGTCAGCAGAGAAACCTGTACTATCCTTCACTCCAACATTCACATCCCCTAAAAACAAAATAACAAGGTATTATAACTCTGCAGGCCTACCTCTCTTACCTGAAGCTGTGGTGACAGATACTGACCTGTTGTGGTGACCAGTTCCACAACGTCATCCACCTCTCCTTCCTGCACTTCTCCTTCCTCCACCTCAACTTCCTCTACATCCTTCGTTTGTGGGTCTTTGGGAGTTTGGGGTTGTTGTGAAGCTGTGGGGTTCTTGTGCTCCCTGGAGTGTCCTCCTCCCAGTCTTCTCTCCCCTATGAGAATCAAACAAAAGGTAGAGTTATCACACAGAAATTCTCTATGTAAAAAATAAAAACAGGCTAAATTGCTTGGAAGTGGGGTACAAGTGTGTGTTTGGGCGGAAGTTAAAGATGAATGCATTATTTCTGACCAATAATATGTTTATTATTCACCTTTGTCTGTCATTTTTTAGACATGTAGGCAACACAAAAATTCTCTGATGCACCTGTGTGGGACACCCAAAAAAGGCGGGTCTGGTGGCCCACACTATAGTGCTCCAAAGTACAGATGTGGAAGCAGCTGCTGAGTGTCCTCTCCTTTACACTGACCAAAGTTTGCATTTCATTCTCTTTACAAACACATCATCTAGCCTAAAACTTTGTGCCCCAAATTTCCAAAAAAAAGGCAGATGTCTAATTACTTTTGTGGCTGTAAAATACGCCAAAACAGCGGATAGTGGCCGAACGAAGTGTCTGTAACGTAACGAACGATTACTGTGCCCAACCAAGTTCAAAATATAACATTTTGGAAGGAAGTCCAATAAGAAAAAAAAAAAAAAACAGCAACATGTCAGTTTAGAAAAGGATTAATAGCATAAAAGTGTAGATTTTACTTACTTTTTGCGAGCATTCTCTTAATGCTCCTTAACTGCTCTGGCTCCCTCAGTTTGAGGTCTGACCACCTCTTTCTGAGCTGCTCATTTGAGCGTTTCACCCCGAAATTCGTCTTCAGACTCTTCACGACTTTAGTGAGGATTTTGGCCTTCCTTCTATTTGGTTTGCTATACGGCCCATGCTTTGCGTCATAATCCGACTTGAGCAAGATGTCCACCATCTCCGCCATCTCGGCAAAAGACATATTCGATGCCTTGAATCTCCTCCTTGATCGTGACGTTTCCTCGGTCTCCGGGCTTGTCTCCTCCTCGTTAGTTGCGGAATTATCAGACACCTGCTGTAACTCCGCCATATCTGTCTGCGCGCCGAAAGAGAAGGGGCGGGGAAAAGATGTTAGTTAGAACGTCATGGGCGGGCGACGTGTGCGGAGCGACGTGTTCGAATTTTGACGCATGCGTGGTGTGTATATAGCAAACACACATGTGACTATAGTACGTTCGGTGTGCGGAGAGAGGAGTTCAAGTGACGGACGTGCGAACGAAGGTATGTGATTTTGTGACTTGGACAAATTGTTGGCCTATACTGTTTTGAGAATGTTGTAGGATATATATGGTGACTACGATGTTAAGGAGGTTAGACTGTTTGCCTCACATTAGTTATATATTATTTTTTAAACTTGCAGATACAATATGAATGTCTTTATTAGCGACAAAGAGTTCCTGGCGGAATTTATTGACCGGGTAAGGGAGCTGCCCGCTCTGTGGGAGACGAAAAACCCCATCCATAAAAAAAGAGGGGTGAGAAAAGCAGCGCTGGAGAAGCTGCTCCCATTTGTGCAGACCAAGGTGCCCACAGCCACAGCAAAACAGGTGGACACTAAAATTGGGAGCTTGAGAGGCACCTACAGGACTGAACGCTCTAAGGTCCTGGCTTCTCAGAGGTCAGGAGCAGCAGCAGATGATGTGTATGTCCCGATTTTGTGGTACTACAGCAGGATGTCCTTCCTGGATGACCACATTGAGGCAAGGCCATCACTCTCCACTCTTCCCCCCAGACTTCCCTGCAGCCAACCTGAGCTTTCTCTGGAGCAAGAGGAGGCAGCCATCCTGGATGATCCTGATTTGGCCATCTGGAGCCAGGTATAGTATTAAATGAAATTGCATTGGGATAAAATTAATGTTTGTCAAATATGTCAAGATGAGAAACATACAATATTTTGGGTTCCACAAGTGAAATCAAGATCTCGAGACATTAGTCTGCACTTAATTGGGTGCTAAATAGTCAATCTGATGTAGGTGTAAATTAGAAAAAATGATTTCTGGATTTACATTCTAATTGCTTCAATCATGTTTGTAAAGTTTGATGCAAAGATTAAACCAACATATTAAACTATGTCCCTTTTTTATACACAGGATGAAATCAGCCAGGAGGAGGGTCTGGAAACTGTCAGGCAGGAGGAGGAAGGGCCCAGTGGCAGCCAGGAGGAGGCAGGGCCCAGTGGCAGCCAGGAGGTGGCAGGGCCCAGTGGCAGCCAGGAGGTGGCAGGGCCCAGTGGCAGCCAGGAGGTGGCAGGGCAAAGGAGAATCCCAGGTGCCTCCCAGGTGCCTCCCATCCGGCTTCCCAAAAGAGGCAGGAGGGACAGTACCACCAGTGAGGCAGCAATGGCCCTTATTAAAGAGGCCCATGCCACCCTCAAAGAGCCCACATCCCCTGAAGAGGCCATTGCCGGCCTAGTGGAGGCAAAGTTCAAGGTGATGAGCATGGAGCAACGCCTCCTATGCGAGCCCCTGCTCATCACCTTGCTCAACAAGGGGGTGATGGAAAAAATTACCCCCAATACCGCCATTTGTGAGGTGGCACAACTGTCCCAACCTCAACCTCCTCCTCCACCCCCACCCCCTTCTCCTCCACCTCCACCTTGTTCTTCCGCCCCACCCCCTTCTCCTCCACCTCTACCTTGTTCTTCCGCCCCACCCCCTTCTCCTCCACCTCCACCTTGTTCTTCTGCGCCACCCCCTTCTCCTCCACCTCCTCCTCCTCCTGACAGGAGTACCCCTCCAGTGGCCCAGCCTCCAGCCAAACGAAGAAGGAAGGCTGCAGGGAAGGCTTCAGGAAAGGTTGCAGGGAAGGTTTCCAGGAAGACGAGGAAGTGATGGCCTTGCTTCATTGTGGTCGGACAGAAGGCAGCCTGTTGTAGTACCACACACTTGGGACATATATATCACCTGCTGCTGTTCCTGACCTCTGGGAGGCCAGCATCAGATTGTGTTCAGAAATGTTGGCTTTCTCAAGCTCCCAATTTTAGTGTCCACACAGGGTTGCTGTGTGCTCTGGGGTCCCTGGGATGCACAAATGGCAGCAGCTTGTCCAGCGCTGCCTTCTCTTTATTTTAGTTCAAACATGAATAAATGTTATTTTTCTTTAAGTTCATACTTGACTATGTGTATTTGTAAAAATGTAAAATCTAGCTTTGGAGTAAGCAGATACATTTGACTGACCAAAAAAGGGACAGATAACAACCCCACAAAAAAATAACTAAATCGTATTTCCCAAAAAAGTGTGTAAAATTTAAATAATATATACTAAAAGATTCAATGGGAGATCACTACCAAAACATTGCAAAATTACAATTAACATCAGTTAGAAAAATAACTACTTTATTAATATTCCTAAAAACTTGCACGATATAATACACATAAATCTTCTTAAGAGCAACAAGAAAAATTTTAAAAAAAGATAGTCATAACTCTGTGTGAATATCAGCAGCAAAAGAAGTTCATTCGTTTGGATTAATGTCACATTCTAACGAAGATTTCAATGCACAACATTTAAACGATGCAAAAATTTGGAGCGTGACGAATGTGCTATCTCCATTACGAAGGCTTGTTTTACCAGAAGATGCGCTCCCGTCTCATAGTTGCTTGTGAGCATGCGCGCTTTTGGAAGAGTCGTAAAAGCATACACACGAATCATTTTCTCGTCACAAAACAGGCCGACGAGAAACACGACGAGGAAATCTGGAATCCTGACGAGAAAATAGAGAGCAGGTTCTCTATTTTCTCGTCGAGATTCATGGCAATTTTCTCGTCATAAAACCATACACACGAATGGTTTTCTCGACAAAAAAGCTCACGCGGCACTTTTCTTGCCGGTTTTGGACGAGAAACTCGGTCGTGTGTACGAGGCATCAGGATCAGGTAGGAGAAGGATAAATGCACGGATGGCCGGCGAAGCTGGAGGTGCACACGTCCTTCTACATTCGCTGCTAGGCCACGCTCCCTGGGGGTTGTATATTAGTGGTTTGAAAATATGTATAAAAAATTTTTGGATCTGGAAAAATGTATTGTGTTCCGTATCAGGGATTTGGTGTTTAGAGTTAAGGGAGGGGAAAGAAATGAAATTTGTGCCTTCTATAAAGCTGGAAAGGGATGTAAGGTTATTGTCGATCCACCAAGTGAGATCGACGGGGTCCTGTGCAATTCGGTGTAATTTTGGATCACCTATAAAGGATGCATGTGGGGGAGAATTGGATGCAAGATCAAATTTTTGGCTATACATTTTCCATAATTGGTACGACTGTGAGACTATTTGGTTTAACAAACCAAATAGAATGGTTTGGAATTTTGTTACGGCACAGTAAACCTGAGTTCTTTTCAAATTCAACCCACAGAACTTTTGGGTTGGGGATGTGCCACTGTGCCATTTGGGTCCATCTAGCCGATAGGTAGTATAACCAAAAATCCGGGAGGCCTAGCCTTCCATATCTTTGGGATCTATATAAAATTAATCTTGAAAGGTGCGGATGGGAGTCCGACCATACAAATTTATTAACATCAGATTGGAATTACGTGATTAGTGCTTTATTCAGTCTAATGGGGAGAGCCCTAAATAAGTATAGAATCTTAGGAAGTAATGACATTTTTATTGCTGTGATCCTGCCCAAAAATTATATCTTATAGGATTTCCACATTTTTAATGTCGCTCTTAATTTATGCATCAATGGTATGTAATTTTTGGCCGCAAGATCATTGAAGTTGGGGGTGAGGTGAATGCCTAAGTATGGAAGGGACTCTAATGTGTAGGAGAAATTTAAGGAAGAGCGTAAGGATTCTAGATCTGAATGTGGGATATTGATTGGCATACCCATTGATTTGGATACATTGACCGTTAAGCCCGAAAGGGATGAAAAGGTATTGAGAGTGTGTAAAAGATTAGGTAATGCAGTATTGGGTTGGGAAAGGAATAGTAGCATATTGTCTGCATACATGCTAAGTTTATATGTTTTATTGTTTGTTGTATAACCTTTGAAGTCTGCGTGAAGTAGGATAGCTGTAGCTAATGGTTCGATCGCAAGTGCAAACAGCAATGGGGAAAGGGGACACCCCTGACGCGTACCTCTGCCTATACTAAAAAAATCAGAATTGCAGCCTGGTAGCCTTATTCTGGTGGAGGGGCTATGATAGAGTGCATGAAAAGCATGCACAAATTCTCCCTTGAAGCCATACCTCTGTAGTATTAAATCTAAAAATTTCCAAGAGACACTATCGAATGCCTTATTAATATCTAGGCTAAGCATTAGAAGAGATCTGGAGTGTATGTTCGCGTCTAATGTTGTCAGTGATCTGTCTTCCAGGGATAAATCCGGATTGGAATGGAGAGATAAGTGTAGGGATAATTGTGGCAAGTCTATTAGCTAAGAGTCTACTGAAGATCTTCAGGTCATTATTTATAACCAAAATTGGTCTATAATTTTGGGTAATGATCCTTATTTGGTTTCGGGATGAGTGACATGTTAGTGAGTAACATTTCCTCTGGGAATTGTTCTCCTTTAAGAGTATTATTATATAGTTTCACCAGGTGAGGAATTAGGAGTTGTTGATATTGTTTGTAGTATAGAGATGAAAAACCATCTGGGCCTGGTGCTGAGTTTTTATTAAGTGATTTAATTATATGAGCCAGTTCTTCTTCTGAGCATGGCGAGTTTAGGACATCTATTTGTGTTTGGTTTAATTTTGGAAAAGGGAGGTTATTAAACCAAGAAAATTAGGAGGGAGGGATAGAGGTGTTTGGTGATGAGAGAAGGTCAGAGTAAAAATCTTTGAATATGGAAAGTATCTCCTAAGGGTGTGTGACCAGTTGATTTGCTCTGTTTTTAAGCTTATAGATGTGGGTAGGTTTTAGTGACTGGTTAAGTTTACGGGCGAACATTGTAGAGTAGGAATTACTGGATAGGAAAAATTTTGCTTTTGACCAGCGAAGCGCTTTTTCTGCTCTAAATGTCAGGAGAGAGTCTAATTCATTGCGTTTATGTGTGATCAACTTAAAAATGTCTGGGTCATGTGTGTGTTTGTGGTCTTTATATAAATTATGCAGGTCCTTAGTGAGAGAATTAATTTTTTCCCACCTGATCTTGTTACATTGTGCCGCCCTTTTAATAAGGTGGCCCCTCATGACCGCCTTGTGTGCCATCCATAGTGTGGAAGAGGAGATATCAGGGGTAGCATTGGTTGTGAAGTATTCTTTGATTTCTGAAGCTATCTCTTGTTGTTGAATGGGGTCAGATATTAGAGATTCGTTCAAACTCCAGGAATATGGAGTGGAGATAAGACCGTCAAATTTAGTACTCAGGGTTACAATATGATGGTCTGACCAGGAGCAAGGGTGTATTGTGGCGGTTAGGGCATTAGCTAAAATTATAGGGGTGCAGAAAATATGGTTTATACGTGAGTATGAGTCATGCGGGTGTGAATAAAATGTATAGTCTCTTGCACCTATGTTTAACGCCCTCCATGAGTCTATTAATTGTAAGTCACATGTGAGGTGGTTGTTTTAGAAAATGTTTTTGAGTTCTGATTTTGTTTGCTTCTATCTAGGTTTGGTTGAGGAACTGAATTAAAGTCCCCGCCTACAATGATATGTGGAGAGTGATATTGTTGTAATGTGTTGAAAAATTGTGTGAAGAATGTGGTTTGTGTGTCATTAGGGGCGTATACGTTTGCAACTGTGATGTCTCTCCCAGCCAATGTGCCTTTAATAATAATGAACCTACTTTCTTCGTCCTTGAAGACTTGCTGAACCTCTATGGGAAAAGAGTGATGAAAAAATATCGCTACTCCTTTAGTTTTAGTGGTGGAAGTGGTGTAAAAAGATTGATTAAACGATTTATGGAAGAATGTGGGATGCGCATCCGTCATAAAATGCGTTTCCTGTAACATTACTATTTTCGCATTTAATTTTTTATATTGTAAAAAGGCCTTTTTCCTTTTGTTAGGGGAATTGAATCCCTGTACATTGTGTGATATTATTGTAATCATCATGGTGTGGCTTCATAAATTTGGGGGAGCAAGGGGAAGGGTGTTACCTGAAATCTTTTAAGGTGGGGGGGAGAGTGAAAAAACATATGCTATAAGCCTGTTTAAGGGATATAGGATGCACAGAGACATGTGTAGGAATGACTCGGTTTTTGTCGTGTCTGATTTGTCGGTTAAGAAAAAATTTGTACCAAAATTGTATGATCTTATACAGAAACTTTTTATGAAAAAGAACCCATTTCAAAATTAATAAACCACTTGGGGTTGGGAAGAAAATTATTTCCCAGCCGACTACAAAATAATATGGGACGAACGTCCCAAGACTCAGTCTTGTCAACTTACAAATGCGAATTAAGTCATTATGAAAAAGTGATATAACCAAATATATAAAAAAATGAGTGCATTCACATTTCAGTTGAAAATGAGCCCTCCCTCCGGGGAGAGGGATCGCTCTAACTGAGTGGGGGAAAATCATGGCGTCATAGGGTGGAGCAGTGTTTCTCAACTCCAGTCCTCAAGGCGCCCCAACAGGTCATGTTTTCAGGATTTCCCTCAGGTCACAAGGCTGTGGTAATTACTAAGGCAGTGAAACTGATCAAATCGCCTGTGCAAAATAATGGAAATCCTGAAAACATGACCTGTTGGGGCGCCTTGAGGACTGGAGTTGAGAAACACTGGGGTGGAGAGCCACAGAGGATAATTTTCGTAAGAATACCTGTGTTAGGTGTTAGACATAACTGTTGTCATTAAGTCTCCTTCAAGCGGAGATTGTACCGCTCTTTAGAACCTTGGATAAAGAGGGGTGCAACAGAAAACAGAGTAACAAAGTATACTTCTATATTTTACCTATGGCAACAGCAAACAGTCCATAGGGTGTGTATTTATTGTAGAAAATTAAGTAGTAATTTACCTGAGTTAAATGGTATAAATGATTAGCAAAACCAATACTCTTAGATTCCAGAGATCCAGTATATAACTATGAGTGATCTGGTGACCGCTTTAATAATAAAAAAAAAGAGACAAAAAAAAAAGAAAAAGAAAAAGAGAAAATGAAAATAGCATGCAATAATCCCAACATTAAAAAAAAAGGGGTGCGGCCCTAGAAAGTAGGATGCTGAAAACAGAAACATGTTAAAATATCAGTTATATCAAAAAATTTGGCTTGTGGAGCATATAACCAACAAAGAAGACCTCTACATGTAGTAGACTTAACAAAATGGTAATATGACATTAATAAATTGGCTCAGATTATAAGTTTCTCGGCAAGCCTAATAGATAATCAAAAGTCAACTTTAGGGACATTATTAAGTGAAACGATAACTGTTACACGATGAGGGTGGTGGGACACAAGTTGTCAGGAACTTGGTAGAAGGCCGAGATGCTAGGAGGGCTCCCCTTGCGGCTGAGCGCAGCACACCACTGAGGGTGACACAGCAGGTGTGGTGCCCACAGAAGCACGGGTGCCTGGTAGCTGGAACTGGAGACAGGCGTGCTTGGATGGTCCAGAAAGCAGGGACCGGCGGACAGACTTGATAGCAGAGCCAGGAGCCAGGCCAGGGATCAACACAGGAAGTCAGTCCAGGATCAGAGTCAAGTTCAGGGAGTAAGATAAACAAGTCCAGTAGCCAAGCCAGGATCAGATGCAGGAAGCAGGCGGAGAGAAGTCAGATGCAAAGCCAAGGATCAAGCCAGGGGGTCAGAAGGATCATGTCAGGATAGCCGAGTCGGTACACGGATCAGGAACAGCAGATTCACAGGACACAGGAACGCAGACAAGCTGAAGATACACCAGCGATGCACCACTGTCAGCAGTGGGTTTAAATAGGCCGGGCATCATTACGCCGTGCGTGCGCCATTGCGCATGTGCGTGCGCCATTGCGCATGTGCGTGCGCATCGTCACGGCGCCGCGCGTTCGCCTAACCATGGTGCCGCGCATCCTTGTGCGCGCATGCGCATCAAGGCGTCTATTTCCCTGATACAAGTATTGGTGAGGAGAAAAATTCACTGACATTAAAAATAATATGATAGTGATACGAAAAGGTAAAAAATAAGATAAAAAATTATATAAGTGTAGCGGCCTCACCCTCTCTCTCTTCTTTAATGGTTACTTTGGATTCGGTCTAGGGGTACCTTGAAGGGGAGAGCGAGGTGCGCCATGGCCCATGTCCTCTAGATTACAGCATGTAGAGGTGAAGGCCAGCATCTAATTACACCCGGGCTGTGTATACGCTCAGAGCCAAGTCTGTTCTGCTGATAACCCCCCTTTGCTCCCAGTAATTGGAGTACCACACACTGAAAAAGGTCCAACACGTATTTATTCCATAACGGCAAACAAATAGTCCTTTGCGAGCAGACAGTTTGAGACCCATAGAACAGTTCAGTATTGGTGGGGAGTAGGTCAAGGCACAATCCTCAAAGAAACTAAACCGTTGAGGTTTCACCAACAGTTGCTAAGCACAGTGGCTGTTAAATGGACTTTTTGGCTTCAGAGTCTCTTCCAGCGACTCTAGAGAACAGGAACTGGAGTTACCTTCGCTACGTTGCAGCCCCTGTCAGGGGGAAGACATCCCTCCAAGAGAGTTACCAGAGGCCCCGCCGTCACGTTAATGCTGTACCGGGCTATTCGGAAGGGTTACACTCCCCGGCCTCCTCACCTCAGATACAGGTCCCAACACCTTAGGGCCCCTCGGACTCCTCCACCCTCGCGGAACCCAGTCGAAGAACTGGGTCCCAGGCCTTGGACGTAGTACCTCACCCCAGGCTTAAGGTGCCTGGGATGGACTCCATCCCTCGCTCCGGCCAGGTCAAGGGCACCTGGGCCCGGAACTCCGAAACGCCAGCACCCAGGCTGAAGGTGCCTGGGCGCGGCCGCGTATTCCAAATCTGAACCCTGGGGTCAGGGCGTCCGCCCCTTTTATCTCCTCTCCCTTTGCGTCACAGCGGGTTCTCCGCCCCGCTGTACCGGCGCCAGGAAAGGACAAAAAGGAACAGTCTTGCGGTGCAGGTTCAACTCCGGCCCAGGGCGACAACGCCACCTGCAGGCCACAGGGAACCTTGCACCACCAGAGTCCTCCAAGAACCACAAAAGGGATTCTCAGATTCAGTAACAATCAGGATATCTGGGCTAAATAACCCAGATGTTCTCCTCCCAAATTTAAATGCCCGCTACACTCTCCCCCCTGTGATTTGACACTGGTCCCCAGTGTCTGGTCCAAACTCACAACCCACAAAGGTGGTGACATAAGCTCTGCCCAGAGACTAAACCATACAATTTAGCCCTGAATTGCAGAGGTGGGGGACTTGAGTCACATGACTTGACTTAAGTCAGACTTGAGTCACCTGTTTGAGGACTTGCGACTTGCTTGACAGAATTCAATAAATGACTCGACTTGACTTTGACTTGTCACTAATGACTTGCGACTTGACTTTGACTTGGGCTATATGACTTGCAATGACTTGGCACCACTAACACTAACCGCAAGCCGCCGTCTGCCTACCTGATCAGCGTGTCATGCAGACAGACGGCGGCCATTGCAGTGTTCAAAAGCCGCGCCTCCTCGTCTGTGATAGGCGGAACACTAAATTTCACAGCAGGCAGTGTTCAGCCTATTACGGACATCCTCTTATCCTCGTCTGTGTTATGAGGATGAGCGGATGTCCGTGATAGGCGCAACACTGAATGCTGGGAAATTGAGTGTTCCGCCTATCACAGATCAGGTACACGGCTGACGGGCACAGTGAAGCATGGGCACAGTGAGACACGGCACAGTGAGGCATTGGGCACAGTGAGGCACAGGGCACAGTGAGACACGGGCACAGTGAGGCACGGGCACAGTGAGACACGGGCACAGTGAAGCATGGGCACAGTGAAGCATGGGCACAGTGAAGCATGGACACAGTGAGGCATGGGCACAGTGAAGCATGCATTTACCACACAGGATTTATATATAAAAGTGTCCCCATATTATAAAAGTATAAAAAGTGTCCTCATATTAAAAACTAAACAAGACAATAAAATAAGACTATGTGACCTCCTTTCATTTCATTCCTGCATTGATAGCCTTAACAGCCCTGGGGAAGAAGCTCTCTTTAAACCTTTTTGTCCTTGTTTTAATCACCCTAAAACGTCTCCCAGATGGCAATAATTCAAATAAATGACAACCAGGATGAGTCTGGTCTCTCACTATTTTTCCTGATCTACAAAGGCTACGAGTCTCATATATTTCATCTAGAGAAACAAGTTCACACCCTACAATTTTCTGCGCTGTTCGAACCACTCTCTTTAGAGCATTTTTATCTGCCTGCGTACAACTAGGGTACCACACTAGAATACAATACGTTAATATACTCTCAATGGCAGAGCGATAGAAGGTCTCTAGTACCTTCCTTCCCAAGCCATTCTTCCTAAAGAGTCGCAAAAAATATAAACGCTGTTGCGATTTCTTAATAATGGCTTTAACGTTGATTGTCCACGATAAGTTTTCAGAAATGCATGTTCCCAAAAACTTAAAGGTAGAGACCCGATCCACGCACACGCCTTTAATAAAAAGCGGTGCTGGTTCGGGCCTGTTCCTTCTAAAATCTACAATCAGTTCCTTTGTTTTCCCTGTGTTTAGGATCAGGTTATTTGCTGTACACCATTCCACTATCCTATCAACCTCTCTCCTGTATTGCTCCTCATCGTCTCCAGTGATACAACCGATTACGGTAGTGTCATCGGCAAACTTAACTATACTATTGGTCTCATAATGTGTACAGTGCATAGAGAAAAGGACTTAAGACACAACCCTGTGGTGCTCCAGTACTTATTTCTTGCTTGGAAGAAACAAACTTATCCAATTTGACCACCTGTGAGCGATGGACCAAAAAATCCCTTATCCAAAAACAAATAAAGGGCGGCAGGTCCAATTTTTGCATTTTTTCAAACAACCGATCTGGAATGATGGTATTAAAGGCAGAGCTGTAATCTATAAACAACATCCTTATGTCGTTTCCTGAATGCTCCAGATGTCCAAGTGCCCCGTGCAGCGCTAAAGCTATCGCATCTTCTGTGCTTCTATTTGCCCTATACGCAAACTGATAAGGATCTAAACTACCCGGTAGTCTAGTTTTGATATATTTCAAGACCAACCTCTCAAAGCACTTCATTAGTACTGAGGTCAGTGCTATTGGCCTATAATTGTCTAAACTTCCCACAGTTGACTTCTTTGGAATTGGAATAATAGTGGCTGATTTTAAACATGCCGGAACAACAGCAGATGATAGTGATTGATTAAAGATCTTGGCAAAGACTCCAGCTAATTGATCAGCATAGGCCTTAACTACTCTCCCTGGGATTCCGTCTGGACCTGATGATTTCCTCGCATTTATAGCCTTAAATGCCTGCCTCACCTCATATTCCTGTATAGTGAATGTACAGTTTCCTGGACCTAAAGGACACCCTATATCCTGGTTTGGTAGCACAACCTCAAACCGTGTGAAGAACCTATTTAATTCTTCAACCAGTGAAGCACTAGAATTCCCTTCCATTTTTTTAGTTCCTCTATGTTGTGTCAAGTACTGTATACCCCTCCAGCCCTCCCTCGCATCGTTTACATTAAAATAGTCCTCAATTTTCTTTTTATAGGCTAATTTGGCTTCTTTTATGCCTGGGCACAGTGAGGCATGGGCACAGTGAGGCATGGGCACAGTGAGGCACAATGAGGCATGGGCACTTAACCAATATTATTTATTGTTATCCCTCCTATTATTTTTATACAGTATGGGGTAGATCAGTATTTTGACTTGATTTGTGACTTGACCAAAATAAATGACTTGACTTGACTTGCTTGACTTCTAGCAGGGACTCGACTTGACTTGCTTGCTTTTCATCACAGTAACTTGGGACTTGCTTGAGACTTGAAGGTTAAGACTTGAGACTTGCTTGTGACTTGCACATGTGTGACTTACTCCCATGTCTGCTGAATTGTGCCAAGACCTAGAATGGGAAAGGGAAAACATAAAACAGTAAAGCTATAAAACTTTCAATAAAACATTTCTGAAATTTACACATGCACAATCCTCCCTCTGACTATATAAGGACCACCCATTCTCAGCAGCCTTGACAGATGAATCTCCTGCAGAAGGGAAAAAACAAACATCCTACCACAATGTGTGTTTCTTGGAATGAACGGGCCTGTCCTTGAAAAGGCCCATTCGCTCCAATGAGTATGGTGGTGCAAGTGTAAAAAACAAACAGTCGTTGCGCAGCACTGCCACCTGGTGACAGTGCCACGGTAATGACACTTGGCCAAATTCTCCAGACAACTTTCCTTCTTCTTTCACTGTGTCTACACTAACTACACCCCAAAGTCATTATCTTCTTTGCAGTGCAGGGAGAAAGAGGGAGAACAAACAGTAACAGCTCCCATTTCTCCAAAGAGTAAAACGCCCAAATAAAAAAAAACTAGGGCACAGTCCTTGTGTTTCGGCAAGTTCAGCAATGAACAATAAACACAGCATACAGGAGTTTTGCCCTCCTATAGGTAGAACTTTGGGTGCGGCAGAAACAGGGGCTTCAAGTGCTTATCGAAAGTCTCCACATTGTATTCAATGTTCTCTCCGTCTTTGCGACAAATAAGCACCTTGTCCGCATGGATGTGCCGACCCAACATCCACTCCGCTTTACAGTCCTTGAACTTCTTGGACACGGGGGATGAGCACGAAAGGTATCGGCGAGCATGGGGCACTTTGAGCTTTTCCCAGACAAACTCATCATACCATCGCTGCCGCAGGACCTCCACTTCAAAAAGCAAGTCCCGGGGTAGGTATGGGTACTCCCACCCATACTCACGGGCAACTCTCTGACAGAAGAGCCGCTGTAGCCAGGCCAGAGGTGGCATTGTGGCACGGTCTCCTTCTCCAGGCTGGACTATGGACTCCGGATGCCGAGGTACTTTAACTACCTCCATTGGCTTGGACCTAGGAGCCCGCAGTAATGGACGTCGCGTTCCCGTCACCGGAACAGATGAAGCAGTAGGTGATTCAGAGGATGGAAGGGTAGGCAGGAGACCAGATTTCTCCCCGGGCTCCGGGACCTCCACCCGGGGTGTACTATCCCCTGTAGACATGGGCAGATCCCTTGGCGCACGGAGCGCGGGTAATGGCATCTTGTCCCAACCCTTGCGGTGAAAGACCTCATCAATCTCGCCATCATCGCCGGCATCTGACAGCGACTCTAGGTCGGAGGTGCCGTACATTTCCGCGGGCAGGTAAGTCCCAGTAGATGCAGAATCACCCTCCCTTACGGGCTCCACCGACAATGGACTCCCGACACCTCCAACCACACTCACAGTCCCAACCCCTGGCTCACCTGGGCCTTCAGTAGAACAGGGATGTCCAGGGCTCTTCTCTCCGGATCCATCCATCCAGGCCAGGCAAGCGGCGGGGCGAAGCTCTTCCACGACCATAGGATGCCTGTACAAGGCCGACTTTCCTCTTCGGAGGTGGGAGCAGGGAGCTTGTGGTGACCGAAGCAGCATCCTCTGATTTTTCAATCTCAGTCTCTGGTTGGGCACTCTCTTTGCCCTGGTCAGCGCGCACAGAAATCTCTGCAAAGGCCTGGATCTCCCCTTCCGGAGTGGCGGTACCTGTGAGGCAGTTGAGGTGGAAGGCTCAGGGCCTTTCTGTGAACGGCTCCACCTCAAAAAGAAACTCCTTGCAGGCCTCACATCGCTCCGAATGGCTTCAAGCTGACCCCCAGTCCCGAGCAGCCGGGACAGATCACACCGAGGGCCTCTATGTCTCTGCATACATACAGAGATAAACGTCCTCGGGCCTGAGTCTTATTCCTGTATCCGTTATGGAAGCAGCAAAGGAAGTCATCTTCGTGGGGTAAGGAACCGGAATCCACGGGGTACTTGAGGTCATCCCGACTGTCTGCTGCTCCATTGCGCACTGACCAACTGGTGCCAGAATCCCCATGTGACTACTTCCACATGGCCAGACTCCTCCCATAGTCTGCACTTGTTCGCGGGCTTTCCCTTCACCCCGCCCACGAACTGCGCAGCTATGGTGTGCCTCGTGGCACGCTCGCCAACATGGCCGACCTACTCGGAACTCCACCGGGCAGCAAAGTCCAAACACAGACGTTCCCAGCTCCATACACGAAACACGCATCCCGGACTTACGAGCCCCCATGTGTAGCGGCCTCACCCTCTCTCTCTCTCTAACGGTTACTTTGGCTTCGGTCTAGGGGTACCTTGAAGGGGAGAGCGAGGTGTGCCACGGCCCATGTCCTCTAGATTACAGCATGTAGAGGTGAAGGCCAGTATCAGATTACATTCATGCTGTGTATACGCTCACAGCCAAGTCTGTTCTGCTGATAACCCCCTTTTGCTCCCAGTAATTGGAGTACCACACACTGAAAAAGGTCCAACACGTATTTATTCCATAACGGCAAACAAATAGTCCTTTGCGAGCAGACAGTTTGAGACCCATAGAACAGTCCAGTATTGGTGGAGGCACAATCCTCAAAGAAACTAAACCGTTGAGGTTGAGGTTTCACCAACGGTTGCTAAGCACAGTGGCTGTTAAATGGACTTTTTGGCTTCAGAGTCTCTTCCAGCGACTCTAGTGAACAGGAACTGGAGTTACCTTCGCTATGTTGCAGCCCCTGTCAGGGGGAAGACATCCCTCCAAGAGAGTTACCAGAGGCCCCGCCGTCACCGGATTAATGCTGAACCGGGCTATTCGGAGGGGTTACACTCCCGGCCTCCTCACCTCAGATACAGGTCCCAACACCTTAGGGCCCCTCGGACTCCTCCACCCTCGCGGAAACCCAGTCGAAGTACTGGGTCCCAGGCCTTGGCCGTAGTACCTCACCCCAGGCTTAAGGTGCGTGGGATGGACTCCATCCCTCACTCCGGCCAGGTCAAGGGCACCTGGGCCCGGAACTCCGGAACGCCAGCACCCAGGCTGAAGGTGCCTGGGCGCGCCCGCGTCCTCCAACTCTGAACCCCGGGGTCAGGGCGTCCGCCCCTTTTATCTCCTCTCCCTTTGCGTCACAGCGGGTTCCCCGCCCCGCTGTACCGGCGCCAGGAAAGGACAAAAAGGAACAGTCTTGCGGTGCAGGTTCAACTCCGGCTCAGGGCGACAACGCCACCTGCAGGCCACACTTTGCACCACCAGAGTCCTCCAAGAACCACAAAAGGGATTCTCAGATTCCCTAACAATCAGTACATCTGGGCTAAATAACCCAGATGTTCCCCCCCCAAATTTAAATGCCCGCTACATAAGAAAAAGTATGAACGTCAAAAAAGGTTGCAATACCAGGTGTGAGGGGGTTGGCTCGGCAGCGGGTGTGTGTGACCCCCGGGATGGGCTCCCCACACAAAACAGGCCCAGCAAACGGAGGTTGTGGTTTTCAAAATCAAAAAGGTGCGGTTTATTTTCTATTTACAGTGACAAAACACAGCAAAGAAAAAGAAACATAACCAAAATAAATCCTGGTCAAGTTGACCTCTGACTAAACATACAGGTTTCCTAACTAACAACTGGGATCAGCCTAGTGCTGTCCTAGTCCCTAAGTCCCTGGTTTTAAATGTCCAAGCAAATAGCCACACAGGCTTTGCCTCACCGCACAGGGGTTCACTCTCCCTAGACAGTCCACACAGGTCTGGTTCCAGGCATGAGCTAACAGCTAATGAAGCTGGGAGTTCTTATAGAGGCCTAAATGAGCTGACAAGCTTCAGCTGGTCTCATCAACTCCCTGTCTGCACGACGCCCAGCCCTCTCCCTAGAGGTATGAGTCATCCATGAGCCCACTAGCCTTATACAACTCTCCACCTAGTTGTATAAGTCGGCGTAAAGCCTGAATCTGGGCGAAATATATCTACCCCCCTGGATGCAACCAGGTGACTTTACCTTCCTGCTGTCACATACCCCCCCCTCTTGTTTTAACCTCGGGGTTGGAACACCAGCAATCAGGCATTCATGTACTCGAGACAAAGCATCCACATTCCCCATTTGAACGCCAGGGCGATGCTTTACTGTGAAGTTGAATTCCTGGAGGGCCAGGAACCACCTATTCACTCTTCTATTTGTTTCCTTGTTTTGAGCCATCCACTTTAACGGAGCGTGATCCGTAACCATGTCAAAGTGCCTACCTAGCAGGTAGTACCGAAGGGAATCTAGAGCCCACTTCACCGCTAAACACTCCTTTTCAACGGTGGCGTAATTTACCTCATGGGACTTCAACTTCCTGCTGAGGTAAATGACTGGGTGCTCTTCCCCGTTCCAGACCTGGGACAATACTGCTCCTAACCCCACATCTGACGCATCACTTTGTACGACAAAGTCTTTAGAGAAGTCGGGTGAGTACAACACTGGCTGGCTACATAAGGCTTGTTTCAAGAATTGGAATGCTGCCTCAGCCTTGGGGGTCCATTTAATCATGACCGACCCTTTCCCCTTCGTCAGGTTGGTTAGGGGCACAGCCTTAGAAGCAAAGTGGGGAATGAATCGCCGATAATACCCAGCGATTCCCAGAAAGGCTCGTACCTGCTTCTTGCTGTTGGGACGTGGCCAACTCTGGATGGCCTCGACTTTGTTGAGTTGGGGTTTTATTACTCCCCTCCCAATGGTGTACCCAAGATATTTGGCCTCCTCCTGCCCAATGGTACACTTCTTGGGGTTAGCCGTAAACCCCGCTTCCCGAACAGAGTCCAGGACTGCTTGCACTTTTGGCAGATGTGAGGCCCAATCTGTGCTATGGACAATTACGTCATCCAGGTAAGCCGCAGCATACTTCCGATGGGGCCTCAGCATCTGGTCCATTTTCCGCTGGAATGTGGCCGGCGCATTCTGTAACCCGAACGGCATTCTTTTATATTGGAACGCCCCGTCTGGGGTTACAAATGCGGTTTTCTCTTTGGCCGACTTGGCCAGGGGGATTTGCCAATACCCTTTTGTGAGGTCAAGAGTCGTCATGTATCGGGCTGTTCCCAGCCGGACGATCAACTCATCTATACGTGGCATGGGGTAGGTGTCAAATTTTGTAACTTTGTTCAACTGACGAAAATCGTTACAAAATCGCCAGCTCCCATCCGGTTTAGGCACCAACACGATGGGACTAGACCAATCACTTTGGGACTCCTCTATCACCCCTAAGTTCAGCATTTTCTGTACTTCCTCCCGTATTGCCTCCCGTCGAGCCTCTGGGATCCGATAGGGTTTTAACTTCACCCTTTCACCGGGCGGGGTAATGATGTCATGCTCTACCCCAGATGTTTGTCCCGGCAGCTCAGAGAATACCTCCTTGTTGCGAAGCACAAACTCCTTAACCTCCTGTTGTTGGGGTTGTGACAAGGTGGCTGCTATTCCAACCTCAGGAATCACGCAACCAGTTTGAGCTGGTGACCAAGTGTCTGCGACTAGGGACTCTCTATCCCTCCAGGCTTTCAACAGATTAACGTGATAGATCTGTTCGGGCTTTCGCCTTCCTGGTTGTCTGACCTTGTAATTCACTTCGCTCACTTTTTCCATTATCTCGTAGGGGCCTTGCCATTTGGCAAGGAATTTACTTTCAACCGTAGGGACAAGTACCAATATCCTATCCCCCGGGGAAAAGGTACGGGTCTTGGCTCCACGGTTGTACACTCTCTGCTGTGCCAACTGCGCTTGGGCCAAATGTTCCTTCACGATGGGCATTACCTGTGCAATTCGATCTTGCATCAGGGCGACATGCTCAATCACACTCCTGTGGGGAGAACTCTCACTTTCCCAAGTTTCCTTGGCAATATCCAACAGCCCTCTTGGGTGTCTCCCATACAGTAACTCAAAGGGGGAGAATCCCGTAGAGGATTGGGGCACCTCCCTAATAGCAAACATCAAATAAGGAAGTAAACAGTCCCAATCCTTTCCATCTCTATCCACCACTTTCTTCAACATTTGTTTTAGGGTTTTGTTGAATCTTTCAACCAGCCCATCGGTTTGGGGGTGATACACAGACGTACGCAATTGCGTCACTTTGAACAATTTACACAGCTCTTTCATAACCCGGGACATAAAGGGTGTACCTTGGTCCGTAAGCAGTTCTTTACAAATACCCACCCGGCTAAAAACAAGAGATAGCTCTTTGGCTATGGTTTTGGCCGAGGTATTTCGGAGAGGGATCGCTTCTGGATAACGGGTGGCATAGTCCATTATAACTAATATGTACTGGTGCCCCCTAGCGGACTTGATTATAGGACCTACCAAATCCATGGCGATCCTCTCAAACGGGACCTCAATGATGGGTAGAGGGACCAGCGGGCTACGGAAATGTGGCATCGGGGCCAACCTCTGACACACAGGGCAGGAGGAACAATAATTTTCTACGTCCTTCATCACCCCCGGCCAATAGAATCTCTGTAATACCCTCTCTCGGGTTTTCTCTGTCCCCAGATGACCTCCAAGAATGTGCCCATGGGCCAACTCCAACACCAACTTCCTGTAAGGTTTGGGCACCACAAGCTGCTCAACGGTTTCTTCTGCCCTTTTTGCCACCCGATACAGTAGGTCCTTCTCTACGCTGAAGTATGGGTAAGTGCAGGTATTATCTGGGTTCACTAACTCGCCATCTATTTTCACTACGTTTTCCCGTGCCTTTATTAGGGCGGGGTCTTTCAACTGTTCTGTGGCAAAGTTTTCCCTGTGAACCTCAAGATCAGAAAACTCCACAGACGGTAGGTTTTCGTCTGAGGAGGTGGGCTCCTCTCCAGTTTCTTGAGTCTCCCCTGCCAATACTGATAAGGGAAATTCCGGAGAGTCCTCACCACTCTCAGGGGAGTTCTGGCTATCACATTCCTGGTACATAGGGGCACCAGTGAGGGGCTCAGGATCATCCCACAGTTCCCAGAACTTCGGAAAATCCCTTCCCACAATGGCGTCATACGGTAACTGAGATACTAAGCCCACTGGATGAGAGAGGGTACCTTTGGGGGTCTCGAAACACACTGTAGTCACTGGATACTCTCGGGTGTCCCCATGCACACAAATAACAGCTACCTTGCTATTCCCAGAGACCTCTGTTTTAACTAACTCAGCCTTTATCAGGGTCACAAGGCTACCTGAATCCAGCAATACCACAACATTTCTACCATTAACACACATTTTGCATAAATGTTTCTCAGTTCCTCGAATGGCAGTGCATGCGACTGTCGCACACAGCGACTGACGTCTGCCCGTCAGAAAGTCACACTGCATGGGTTCCTCCACAACCGGGCAATTGGCTGCAATATGTCCCGCTTGCCGGCAGCGGTAGCAAACGATCCTTCTTGCCGCCTCTTGAGCCGCTGATTTCCCAGGCTGTTCTCGCCAAACTTGGGGTAGAGCTCCCACCCTCTCACTCTCTCCACCCTTACCCCTTGGAATCCTCTTATCCGCCCCTGGGGATGGTCTGGTCTTAGGGTGGAAAGTCCGAGTGTCTCTGGAAGAGGCCGTCAGGTTCTCTGTAGCCAAGTATTTCTCCACACGATCCACAAGACCATCGGCCGTCTCTGGGTCTCCATGGCTTACCCACTTTTGGATGGCAGTAGGAAGAGCTCTCAAAAACCGATCCATTACAACACGTTCCACAATCTTTGGTGCGGACAAAGTCTCTGGCTGTAGCCACTTTCTGCTCAGGTGAATGAGATCATACATTTGGGACCTGGGGGGTTTTCCAAGCTGGAAAGTCCAGTTATGCACACGCTGAGCCCGGACAGCCTGGGTGACACCCAGCCTTGCCAATATTTCAGCTTTTAGCATCACATAGTCTTTTGCTTGGTCAGGCTCTAGGTCATAGTAAGCCTTCTGCGATTCACCAGTTAACAGAGGAGCCACCAGTCCAGCCCACTGCTCCTCAGGCCACTTTTCTCTTTCAGCAGTCCTTTCAAATGTGGTCAAAAATACCTCTGGATCATCCTCTCCAGTCATTTTTGTCAATAAACGACTCACCCCAAAGGACGCGGTATTAGTGGGACGGCTTTCCTCACTGGTCTGCGGACGTTGCTGCATTACTGCTTCCATTTGTTGTAGTCTCTGCTCTTGCTTCTGTAACAGGTCTATGAGGCGGGCCTCAGATTGCTGCTGGGCTTGTTGATGAGCTTGCTGCTGGGCTGCAAGGCTCCTTTGCAAACCTGCATTTGTCTGCTGTTGATTGGCATTTGCTAGAGCCAGCTGTTTCAGTATCTCCTCCATGCTGGCTTAAAAAAAACTGCCACTGGTTCTCCACCAACTGTGAGGGGGTTGGCTCGGCAGCGGGTGTGTGTGACCCCCGGGATGGGCTCCCCACACAAAACAGGCCCAGCAAACGGAGGTTGTGGTTTTCAAAATCAAAAAGGTGCGGTTTATTTTCTATTTACAGTGACAAAACACAGCAAAGAAAAAGAAACATAACCAAAATAAATCCTGGTCAAGTTGACCTCTGACTAAACATACAGGTTTCCTAACTAACAACTGGGATCAGCCTAGTGCTGTCCTAGTCCCTAAGTCCCTGGTTTTAAATGTCCAAGCAAATAGCCACACAGGCTTTGCCTCACCGCACAGGGGTTCACTCTCCCTAGACAGTCCACACAGGTCTGGTTCCAGGCATGAGCTAACAGCTAATGAAGCTGGGAGTTCTTATAGAGGCCTAAATGAGCTGACAAGCTTCAGCTGGTCTCATCAACTCCCTGTCTGCACGACGCCCAGCCCTCTCCCTAGAGGTATGAGTCATCCATGAGCCCACTAGCCTTATACAACTCTCCACCTAGTTGTATAAGTCGGCGTAAAGCCTGAATCTGGGCGAAATATATCTACCCCCCTGGATGCAACCAGGTGACTTTACCTTCCTGCTGTCACACAGGTCTTGACAGTAGATGTCGGTGTAGTACCCTTAAATGAATAAAATCGTTTTTCAAATGAGATATTTAGCATAGAGGAATTTCTGTATCAGGGAAGCTTGTGCTTACTGCTGTAAAATGGGTATATAGCCTGAGAAAAAAAAACTAGTGTAGCGGGTGTCAAATTTAGTGGGGTGTATCTGGGCAGTAGATGGCCCAGATACATTGATTTTAGGGATTTATGGACATTTTGGAGTGTGGGAGGTATGAATGGTGTCATGTTCCCTGCGGTCCCTGGGTGGCGCTGTCACCTGGGACCGGGGTTGAACTACCATTCTAGAGCCGTGCCCTTTTTGTCCTCTCTCGGCAGTAGTACGGCGGGGCGGGGAACCCGCTGTGCCTGCTGGGAGAGGATATAAGAGGGGGCGGAAATCTTGCGCACGAGGTCCATTCCCCAGGCACCCTTCAGCCTGGGGGCTGCTGCGGTTCGTCTGTGCCCAGGCTCCCTTGGCCTGGGCGCGTGGAGTCGAGTTCCATCCCAGGCACCTTCAGCCTGTGGTGAGGTACTACACCAGGAGGCCTGGGGCCCAGTACCTTCGACTGGGTAAGGGAGTTTTTACCGCTCCAGGTGAGTATGCTCCAACAATCTATGGTCTCAGGAACACCGTGGGTGCCAGCAATCCTCGTAGCATATGGAAAGGAAAATAAGCTACGAGTAAGCACTAGTTACAGTGCGAAACATGTCAGCTGTTACCCCGGTTATGCTGTGATTTTTTGGTGTATTTTATCCGATCCTTTACAATAAAGGCGACCGTCAAGGTTTTTTGGAGTGCGGTTAGCACCGCTTCTTCAGGAGGGTCTGTACGATACATAATATACAATGTAAATATCTAGCAAAATATGTAAATACAAAAACATATAAAGGAAATACAAATTACAAATAATGTAATTTGTATTTCCTTTATATGTTTTTGTATTTACATATTTTGCTAGATATTTACATTGTATATTATGTATCGTACAGACCCTCCTGAAGAAGCGGTGCTAACCGCAAAACCGGTTGAGGTTGTGCCTTTCTCCACCCTAAACAGATTGTAACAGGTGGCTCCATTACATACATACGCTGTTTCCATTGTTGTGGGGTTTGGCTTATGTTTTAATTGTATAGGTTTTCTTTTGTATGTAATAAAAGATATATTTTTATATGACTTGATTGTCGTTGTATCAGTGCAAAAAAAATCCAATCCTCACTCCCTCCTAATTGACCAATCATGGGTAGGATGGCATTAGCAACCACCACCCTTTGCTCATTATGTTTTTCTTTTAACACTTCATGGAAGGAAAGGATATCTCTTTGGAGAGATTTTTTCGTTCCAACACATACATATGTGTCAGGAAGTTTTGTGTTTAATTTTCTTTTATCCCCTCTGCAGGAGAACATCTGTCAAGACCGCTGAGGATGGGGCAGGTCTTAGTTGGTAATGAGGGAGGGGAGAAGGTGGTAATGGTGTCATTGTGATGTGTAAACTGTTATGTGTTGTTTCCTTTTCTTTCCCTTTCATGTCAGGTTCAGGCACAACTACCAGTTTTCAAATTTCATTTTTTTTCAAATTTTTGAAACAGTCTCTGGATGGAGGTTATGTTGGCTCCCTTTGGGGCATGACTTGATCCAGACACTGGGGACCAGTGTCAAATTGCTGGGGGGAGAGTGTATCGGGTATTAAATTTAGTGGGGTGTATCTGGGCAGTAGATGGCCCAGATACATTGATTTTAGGGATTTATGGACATTTTGGAGTGTGGGAGGTATGAATGGTGTCATGTTCCCTGCGGTCCCTGGGTGGCGCTGTCACCTGGGACCGGGGTTGAACTACCATTCTAGAGCCATGCCCTTTTTGTCCTCTCTCGGCAGTAGTACGGTGGGGCGGGGAAACCGCTGTGCCTGCTGGGAGAGGATATAAGAGGGCGCGGACATCTTGCGCACGAGGTCCATTCCCCAGGCACCTTCAGCCTGGGGGCTGCTGTGGTTCGTCTGTGCCCAGGCACCCTTGGCCTGGGCGCATGGAGTCGAGTTCCATCCCAGGCACCTTCAGCCTGGGGTGAGGTACTGTTGTGGAGATTTTTATGAAGATGTATTTAATATGTATTGTCATAGTGTCACCCAGTGTTAGTACTTCCGCAACCCACTCTAAAGAGCTGGCTGGGGCAGTCTGAGGCTGGTTGAATCCCGTCTGGTAGGGGAAAACGTCTTGAGGTTGGAGTGTGATGTTTGCAGGGTGCGGATATGTCCACCGACGGGGGCCCTCTGTGCATTAGCACGGACGATCGTTGAGGAGGGGATATGCTCGCTCTGCAACGACATCATTGGTTATAGGCAGATGCGTGCTCTTGTCTCTGCTGTGTCTGATCAACATTGATTGGGATTCGTAGCGTGCGTCTGCAGATAGCCTCCCTCCCCCATTCAATAATAGTATAATCTGAATATGCGTTATTCTATGGAATAGCGCAGAATAAGGGTTCCTATCAACGGTAATATGAGAGCTTGTGAGTGTTTTCAGAGTCAGGGAAGGCGTCCATGTTTTAAATCAATATGGCTTAGTTTGCTGGGCGCATACACGCTTTCCCTGCCCGGACACACCCATAAGACGTTAGCCATCATGCGTTATTGTATTCATTGTATGTATTATTGTATTGAATCCTTTAAGCTATATTTCTTGAGTGGTATTCATGTACTGCATTGTAGAGGATTCCCTGTTGGAAGGGATGTCCTTGTATTGTCATTTTCCCTGTGTGAAGGTCACATGCTGTGACATCACTTCCTGTTGGGATTTTAATCCTGTGGGGATTTTAATAAAATAGCGAGAGACACTGCTCCCAGGAACACTATGCTGGGAGGCTGAGATGAGAACAGAGCTGGCTGTGTGATGCCTGCTTCAGGTTATGGATGAAACGGATGAACGGTGAGTGGAACTTAGCAAACTTAAAGATAGCATTATTGCAGAAAGATGAATCTGAAGTGTGTGCAAGTTTAGCACCGGAAATATAGGCTGTGTGCTCTGCATACAAGCTGTATTTCCACGACAGTTAAATGGCGGGCCAGGACCTTTGGGAATAGATGGAGTCCCTTTGGACATCGGATCGAAATGGGGGGGGGAGAGTGGATCTACGTTCCGATGTGTGGGGGCTCTACTCTGTAAAAGAACAAGTTTTTAGTCTTTTTGAGGTAATGCTGTAGGGTTGCAGTATGAGAGATGCGTGTGTGTGTGTGATTTTGTTGGGAGAGAGATCGTATGTCTGCGAATCCGATCGTATGAGCCTGGATGTTTATGTGGGGAAGCTGCTTGCTGTAAGAGTGTTTGGCTGCATTGAGCCATAAGCCATGTGCTTTAGTGGGGGCGGGGCCGGCAGCATGGCTATCACTGCCAACATGTTTGAAAGTTGTGTATATCTGATTTTCCAATTTTCAGAACAAAGTTGTGTGTAATGTTTGAGCCTGTGTGAATGCTGATGGAAACTGTATATTGTGGATGAAATGTAAGACAGATGGCTGTTTGGGGAAATGACCTTTGTGCAATGTATTGTGCAACCATGGCATTGTTGAGGATGGCCGCTGCATTGAGCCATGTGCTTGAATGGGGGAAGGGCTTGCCCACTGCTTTGTGTTGCTGGGGCTATGCCCTGAGGGAAGGAAACTCTGAGCAGGCATGCAGGCAACATTGTACTGTATGTGTGTGGTGAATATCTCAGAGTATATTGACTTAGAGAAACGAATATGTTTTTAATATTGTTTATGTAACTAACATTTTTTTAAATGTGCTGTTTAGTTGGCCAAAGGGTCTAAGTTGAAGTAGCTTAGAGTGTGTGTCTATGGTTGAGTGTGAATCTCAAGTGTGGTCTGTCTTTGTGGAGAAAAACATTTTTGATTTTCTTTTAAAGACATGCTGGTTTTGGCGGGAAAAAATAAATACATGTGTTAATGGCGCCATTCTTGGCTTTTGTTAGCCTTGTGGTTTGTCTGCCATTTTGAGGCGCAGTTTTTCCTTAGCCTGTGGGTATCCTATAAGGGAAGGTGCAGCCACCTTTCCTTTGGGTGTGATATCATGTGACCGTGCTGTGGCAATCGTCGGCTATTTTGCTGGTGGAATTCCTCAGTTTTTGATGTTTGGTGCGAATTGAGTAGTGCAGTCTTTTCTGCGTTGGAATCTGGAGGCCATTTTTGTTTTTCTTTCTGTGGGGGAACCCATGTGGTGTTCATTGTGATGTCCCATGCTGGTTTTGGCGGGAAAAATTGCATGCGTTAATGGTCATCCACCATTTTGTTGTCCATGAAGTGTGCGGTGGTCATCCACCATTTTGTTGTCCATGAGGTGTGCGGTGGTCATCCACCATGTTGTTGTCCATGAGGTGTGTGGTGGTCATCCACCATTTTGTTGTCCATGAGGTGTGCGGTGGTCATCCACCATTTTGTTGTCCTGGCTTGTCGGCCATTTTGAGAGACGTTTACAGTTTGAGATAGGAAGTTCCAGTTTAGCAAACACGACCCCTGGATATGCTGTATTGGCATTAGTTGATTGGCGCAGTTTTGTCCTGTTTTATGCGTTTACAGTTTGACCTGTGCACTGCTGGGGAGAGTAGTGAGACACAGGGAGAACATGCAAACTCCACGCAGATGGTGTTAGGATGGGGATTTCTCTGTTTTCATTTAAGTGAATGTAAGCTATTGCAGGGTCAGCTGACTTTGCAGTATATGAGCGGCGGTTTTTGTATTGGATTTCGTTTTTAAGTAAAAACTCAATTTTACATCGAATTTTGATAGATTGTAAGACTAACAGAGTTTTTGTACAATGGTGTGTTTTTATGTTTAAATATTTGGGAGTTTCCCAGAAGGCAATTTATTGTTTTTGAAACTTGTACTGTATAGCCATCTTTTGGCAGGAGTTTGTATTTTGAGTCCCAACTAATGGTTTGACTTCCAGGGAATGTGGGTCAGGGGGGATTCCCTCCCATTTGCAAAGGGGGGTTTATTCCATAATTTCCTTGACAAGGTTTTAAATTGTTGAAATATATTATGTTTAGCCATGGATTTTTTTGGGGTCTTGATAGACAAGGCGATTGGGGCTAGGCTCCCCCTCCCCCTCCCTCTTCCTGAACAATTGATATGTAAATAGACCAGTTTGTTTTTTTTGAGAGCTGAGCATGTAACATGAGGTTTCTTTTCAGCATTTATATATCAGCAGAAAGTTGGTGGGAGGAGCTTGGGGTTGTCTGAAAGGTTGGCCAATGAGATTTGTGTTTGGAAGGAAAATGGAAAGCATTTTTGCGTTTAAAAGTGTTTTATATTTCGTTCCAGTTTTGTGAAGTTTTGTACTGTAATACAGTTTTGGGTAGAGAGCAAACAGGGGGGCATCACCATTATTGTATCATCTAGATACAGAGAGAAGCCACATTGTTCTGCACGTGGTAAACTGGCGTAAGTGTTCTGTGTGGTTTAGTCTGGCAACGCAGTGTATGGGTGTATAGCGGAAAATGCTTGTGTATGTATACACTGTGAGGGGTAGAGGCCTAATTCGGGGGTTGATCTGTGGTTGTTGCTGTAGTTCCAAAAGGGTTGGGACAACAAGCCATAGAGTTGATGCCTCGGTTAGGGTTTCTAGTTGGGGGACTGGACCAGATAGTGGTTGTAGTTCTTCAATCCACCGTATAAGAAGACACCGGGCGGTGCTCTCCGAAATGGGTGCAACGGTTTAACCTGGACGCAGGTTTAAGACGATAAGCCGATTCGAATCGCCATGGACACAAGGAGGTCTGTGAAAAGGGAAGGAATGGAGGCTTCCCATAGTCAGGCGGTCACACAGTGCACGAAGCCTAGTTTTGGGGCAAAGGCCTTTGAACCCCAAAAAGATTAACATAGGTGGTCCAAGGATACTATTTTGGGTATCCCTCTGGAGTGGATGTAGTTGAGCTGCGGCTTCAGAAATCTGTAATGATGAGGAACGGTGGTTCATGCCCGTTTGTTTGAACTTTGTATGGCTGGTCCATGCAAGGTTCTCGAGCTGCTCTCATGTTTGTCCCATTGTATTTTTTTTCTATTGCTGAAAGAGTAAAGGTAGAATTCTGGCTGTTTTTGTTTTTTTTCATTTGTGGTTTTGGAAACTGAAGTATCTCCCCCACATTTGTATCTGAATGTTTGTATGTAGTAACGTGAATATGTTCGAACTTACCGCGGCGATCCTTCGATGCATCGCGGCTGTTGTATGTTTGTAGGAACGGGAAAAGTAAGGGTTACAGAGGGTTTTGTTTGAATCAGTTTTGAAAGAATGTCATTGACAATTTACCAATGTACAGGAATGTCATTATTGTTTACCATTCTTTGCAGGTTAAATATGAAGGATAGAGTAATGATTTTGTTTATAAGTATTTTTCAGGTCCAAGGAGTTTGTACACAGAGAGCAGGTGTATGTAGACAGCTGTACATATGGATAAATACGAGTCTAAGGAGGTAAAAGTATCATAGGCTATTTCATTGTTTCTTTTTTCCTGCACCACACATTTTTTCCTTCAGCCTGTAATGAGGAAGAAATAGGGGGAGAAGTGATAAATGTAAGAATGACAGTTTTTTTTCAAACTAATAATAACCTCTGTAATTCTAACCAAGTTTGTGCCAAGACTGTCTTTCTTTGATAGAATTTGAATCGGCAAGCAGCAGTCTGGTGAAGTAGGTTCCCATCCCAGATGCTAAGAACCTTTTGTCAATGGTTCCAGGTATTGTAAGCCACGCACAGGTTATGCAGTGACCACAGTCCCGATGTCTGGGTTATTGTCATATGAGGGTTGTTTGGAGGTCAATCAAAACCAGAGTCGTTCTTTCCTCATTAGCTGTCACTTATATTCTCGCCTGATGGGGTGGGTGCGATCGCTGTGACATGAACTTCAAAATGTCCACCACAGGGTTCACGAGTCCCTCCTGGACCCTGACACAATAATCAGTTTACATTCTTTCCAACCAGGTGACTGGGTCGTTGTAAAGAAGCTTGAGGGATGAGACCACGCCAGCCACTGAAAGAAGCGGCTCGACCACACCAAAGAATGAGGAGTATCTTCGTCTATTTATATTTTTGTTGTTTAGTAAATTTTTGCAAGGGTAACGATGAAAAGCATCCCAAGTTATTATTTAAAGTGTATTACCTGACTAGCTCAGAAAGCGAACAGGACCGATTGCTAGGTCTGTTCTGGGTCTTCACCAAGTTTTAGTCCCCAGCGATGACAGAGGTACATGCCACTTATGATGTTATTATGGGTATGAGGAGTTTTGACAGACTGGTGAAGACTCCAAACAGACACTTGTCAATGGAATCTAACGATGTATTTTTAGAGGGTAAAATTGGTTATAGTTTTAATAGCTCTGTCTCTTGTCGGTTTGGGTATCTAGGCAGCCCACAAGTGTGTTTGAACTTTAGTTTGGTGTTTATGCGGATCTGCAGCTTATAAGGTAATTCCCCCAATGCAAGAGGTTCATGCGTGATGGTGAAGCTGTCCCAGCATCTTATCTCGTGGCCGATCGCGAGGATCTGATGACGTGAGAAATTAAGAATGGCAGGGACAGCTAGAAGGGATTTGTTCACCAACCCCGACCAGGTCTGGGCATGGTGTCCTGCATGTACAAGGTGGGGGGGGGGGCTCAAGCTTGGGATACGATTGAACAATTCTCATCCGTTAAGGATAGGGTTTTTCATGTAACTGTTGAAGCCAAAGCTGTAGCTAAGTGAAGGTTGGGAGTCCTTTTAAAGGTCTGGGGATCTTTGGGGATCTAATTTTTATTTTTACAGCGGATCGTGGTTAAAGGAAGTGGGAATATATATACTCATGTCGTTTTTATTTCTATTCTTTCTATGTTGTGATGAGGTGCTCCTGTTGCCTAATTGGACGCGTGACCAGAGTTTCCTTGATGAGATGCCCCAAAGCCGGACCCACATACAAGACACAGAGGATCACAGACGGATCGGCGATTACTACAGCTCACCATGTCGTGTCCTCCTTTATAAGTCATGCCCCTGAAGAGTAGAGTCTACATGTCAAGCCGTGTTTTCCTTTTTATGGACTAAGGACTGATTCATTTCCAGGTGTAAGAAGCAAATCAAGTTTCATCGATGGACACATGGGGTGCATATGACAAAAAAGGGAGGACTGTTGTGGAGATTTTTATGAAGATGTATTTAATATGTATTGTCATAGTGTCACCCAGTGTTAGTACTTCCGCAACCCACTCTAAAGAGCTGGCTGGGGCAGTCTGAGGCTGGTTGAATCCCGTCTGGTAGGGGAAAACGTCTTGAGGTTGGAGTGTGATGTTTGCAGGGTGCGGATATGTCCACCGACGGGGGCCCTCTGTGCATTAGCACGGACGATCGTTGAGGAGGGGATATGCTCGCTCTGCAACGACATCATTGGTTATAGGCAGATGCGTGCTCTTGTCTCTGCTGTGTCTGATCAACATTGATTGGGATTCGTAGCGCGCGTCTGCAGATAGCCTCCCTCCCCCATTCAATAATAGTATAATCTGAATATGCGTTATTCTATGGAATAGCGCAGAATAAGGGTTCCTATCAACGGTAATATGAGAGCTTGTGAGTGTTTTCAGAGTCAGGGAAGGCGTCCATGTTTTAAATCAATACGGCTTCGTTTGCTGGGAGCATACACGCTTTCCCTGCCTGGAAACACCCATAAGACGTTAGCCATCATGCGTTATTGTATTCATTGTATGTATTATTGTATTGAATCCCTTAAGCTATATTTCTTGAGTGGTATTCATGTACTGCATTGTATAGGATTCCCTGTTGGAAGGGATGTCCTTGTATTGTCATTTTCCCTGTGTGAAGGTCACATGCTGTGACATCACTTCCTGTTGGGATTTTAATCCTGTGGGGATTTTAACAAAATAGCGAGAGACACTGCTCCCAGGAACACTATGCTGGGAGGCTAAGATGAGAACAGAGCTGGCTGTGTGATGCTTGCTTCAGGTTATGGATGGGACGGATGAACGGTGAGTGGAACTTAGCAAACTTAAAGATAGCATTATTGCAGAAAGATGAATCTGAAGTGTGTGCAAGTTTAGCACAGGAAATATAGGCTGTGTGCTCTGCATACAAGCTGTATTTCCACGACAGGTACTACACCAGGAGGCCTGGGGCCCAGTACCTTCGACTGGGTCCCATGAGGGCGAAGCATTCCTAAGGTGCCCCCGGTATTGGGTGCCTGAATCCTGGGCGTAAGGGACCGGAGACGTGACCTCCCCGTAGAGCCAGCACAGCATTTGCTGGTGCCGGTGGAGGCCTCTGGTGACCGTCCGGATGGATGTCTTCCTCTGACAGGGGTCGTTTGTTCTAAAGGAGGTACTTCATGTTCTCATGGTCTGTGGCAGGGACCCATCTTTCTCAGGTCAGTGGCAGGCCTCATCCAAGGCCTGTGGCAAGGGCCTCAACGTTCACCCAGGTCAGTGGCAGTGACCAAACTCACGGTCGGTGGCAGCGACTGTGCGCCAAGCCTGTTTGCACTGAATGGAACAGGAGAACTTTCATTCATTAGTTGTGCCTGGACCTACTCTTCCCTACACCTTGTCTGTTCTTTTAAAAGTCAACCGGTTCAACCGGTTCAAGTCAATAAAACAGTGTTGGACTTTTCTTGGTGTGGAACTCGTGTTACTGGAAGCTAAGTGTCCCTGTCAGTGACAGTGACAATCATCCTCCATAGGAGAAGCTGAGGTTCTGGCCTAAAGCGCAGACCCGATGGTAAACAGTTAGCTCATATCTTTGCATCCTACATCAGAGAGCCGAGCTGGTGGTGTGCATCTTTCCCCCATCTCCCATATACCCCTAGACAAGTAGAACCAGCCGTGAAGAGAGGGGAGAAGCTGGGGAAGGACCGCTACACGAGTTAGAAACAAAAAATGAAAGTTAGTTCTGGAGAAGTCCGAAGAATATGTGAATTCCAGAAAACCTCCAGGAGGTTATGGTTTAATTAAAGTTTAATACTCCAGCCTCATGTCTGATTCTGCGTCTGTCTGCCCGTGATGCCGGGGTGTTCCAAATGGGAGCTGGGCGAGACAAGGATGGGGAACGTGGGAGATTGCCTGCATCCAACAGACCCAGTTTGACCAGGATGTCTTGACCTTCAGGAATTGTGGAGGCAATGTAGGTAGTGCCATTATGGGGTACAATCAGTTTAAAAGGGAAACCCCATCTATATCTGATTCTTTCTGTGGAGAGTACTGTTGTGATTTCCTTCATTTTTCTGCGTCTGTCTAGTGTTGCTTGTAAGATATCTGGATAGATCTGTAGCTGCACTCCGTCTAGGACAATGTTTCTCAGACCCCTGGCTGCCCTCATAATGTCCTTGTCATGAGCCGGACTGACGGCTAGTGGGGATACAGGAGGTGGATCCTCTGTACCAGAGAGGGGATGGCACGGGTCGTACTGAGGGACCGGTTCTAAGCAGCTACCGGTTTTCACCAGAGCCCGCCGCAAAGCGGGATGTCCTCCAGTAGCGACTCCACCTCTCTGGCGGCTGAGATAGGCGCGGTACAAAAGGACTAGGCAGAGGCAAGGTCAGACGTAGCAGAGGGTCAGGGCAGGCGGCAATGGTTCGTAGTCTGAGACAATGGCAGCAGGTCAGATACACAGGCAAGGCAACTCACAAAACGCTTCCACAGGGTACTAAGACAACAAGATCCGGCAAGGACAGGAAGGGGAAGTGGGTTTATATCAGATTTGGGTGTGCACACAGTAATTGGGCCAGGCACCAATCAATGGTGCGCTGGCCCTTTAAATCTCAGAAGGCCGGCGCGCGCGCGCCCTAGAGCGCAGCGGGGCCGCGCGCGCCGGGAAGGAGCAGGAGGAGGATGGTGAGTAGGATGGGATGCGATCCGCGGACGGAGATGTGCCGCCGCGTCGATCGCATCCCCGCCGGTAACAGAGCAGCGCCCACGGCCAGGGGGGCTGACCGGAGCGCTGCAGGGGGACCGACGCAGCGAGCGCTCCGGGAAGGATGGGACACCCGGAGCGCTCTGCGTTACAGTACCCCCCCCTTAGGTCTCCCCCTTTTCTTGGAACCCAAGAATCTACGGATGAGCTCCTTGTCTAAAATGTTGGTCTCAGGCTCCCAGGATCTCTCTTCAGGACCACAGTTCTCCCAATCAATTAAAAAAAATATTTTACCTCGGATGACCTTGGAGGCGAGGATTTCTTTCACCGAGAAGACATCGGAAGAACCAGAGACAGGAGCAGGAGCAGTGACCTTGGGGGAAAATCGGTTAAGAATGAGGGGTTTGAGAAGAGACACATGAAAAGAATTGGGGATACGAAGAGAAGGAGGAAGATGGAGTTTGTAAGAGACAGAATTGATTTGGTTTTTGATTTTAAAAGGTCCGAGGTAACGAGGGCCCAGCTTGTAGCTAGGTACCCGAAACCGAACATATTTGGAGGAGAGCCACACTTTGTCACCAGGGACATAGACAGGAGGAATTCTTCTTTTTTTATCTGCATGTCTCTTCATGCGGGCAGAGGCCAGTGATAGCGACTTTTGAGTCTCTTTCCAGATAGAGGTGAAGTCTTGAGTTAATTCATCCACGGCAGGAACTCCAGAAGAAGTGGGGATGGGAAGGGGGGGCAATGGGTGACGGCCGTAGACCACAAAGAAAGGTGATTTGGAGGACGATTCAGAGTTCTTGAAATTGTATGAGAATTCTGCCCAGGGCAATAGGTCGACCCAATCGTCTTGACGGGCGGAGACAAAATGTCGTAAGTAGTCACCAAGGACCTGGTTAACTCTCTCCACCTGTCCATTGGATTGCGGGTGATAAGCGGAAGAAAAATTCAACTTAATCTTTAGTTGAGTACAGAGAGCTCTCCAAAATTTTGAGATGAATTGAACGCCTCTATCAGAGACGATATGTGAGGGTAGCCCATGGAGACGGAATATTTGAAGAAAAAAATGCTTCGCCAACTGAGGTGCAGTAGGCAGACCAGGAAGCGGGACAAAATGAGCCATTTTCGAAAAGCGGTCAACGACCACCCAGATGACAGTGTTACTATGAGACAAAGGAAGGTCCGTGATGAAATCCATGGCAATGTGGGACCATGGTTGTTCAGGCACAGGTAGAGGAAGGAGAAGACCTGCAGGCTTCTGGCGTGGAGTCTTGTCACGTGCACAGATAGTGCAGGCCCGTACAAAGTCAGTCATATCTTTTTCCTGGGTAGGCCACCAATAGTGTCTGGCCATCAATTGTATGGATTTTTTGATCCCAGCGTGACCGGCTAGATGGGAGGAATGGCCCCACCTGAGTATCTGGAGACGAAGGCATGGAGGAACGAAAGTTTTTCCTGGAGGAACTGGCACCAGAGAAGCAGGAGCAGAGGAAATCAGACACTCAGGGGGTACGATGTGTTGAGGGGGAGTCCCGGTTTCAGAGGCATCGGAGGAACGGGACAAGGCATCAGCCCTGACATTCTTGTCTGCGGGACGAAAATGGATCTGGAAATTGAACCGGGCAAAGAACAATGACCACCTGGCCTGGCGAGGATTTAAGCACTGAGCGGACTGAAGGTAGGACAAATTTTTATGGTCAGTGTAGATGGAGATAGGGTGAAGGGATCCTTCCAGGAGATGTCTCCACTCTTCTAATGCCAGCTTGATGGCCAACAGTTCACGGTCACCTATGGAATAGTTTTTTTCAGGAGGGGAGAAGGTTTTAGAGAAAAAACCACACGTGACGTTTCCTCCTTTAGCGTTTTTTTGAAAAAGAACAGCTCCAGCTCCTACCGAGGAGGCGTCAACTTCAAGGAAGAACGGCTTTATGGGGTCTGGTCGAGACAGGACAGGTGCAGAGGAGAAGGCGGTCTTAAGGCGAGTAAAGGCTTCTTCCGCTTGAGGCGGCCAGGACCTTGGATTTGCGTTTTTCTTAGTCAGTGCCCCTATAGGAGCAACGATGGTGGAGAAGTGGGGTATGAACTGGCGATAGTAGTTGGCGAATGCAAGGAAGCGTTGGATAGCACGGAGTCCAGAGGGGCGTGGCCAATCCAAGACTGCGGAGAGCTTGTCAGGGTCCATTTGAAGGCCTTGTCCTGAGACCAGATAACCTAGGAAAGGAAGGCTGCTGCGCTCAAAAAGGCATTTTTCAAATTTAGCGTAAAGATGATTTACGCGGAGGCGCTGGAGCACTTGACGGACATGGAGCCGATGTTCCTCAAGGTTGGTAGAGAAGATTAGGATGTCGTCAAGATAGACAACCACACAGGTATACAGTACGTCCCGAAAGATTTCATTGACAAAATCCTGAAAGACTGCAGGAGCGTTGCAAAGTCCAAATGGCATGGCGAGATATTCAAAGTGACCATCTCTGGTGTTAAATGCGGTTTTCCATTCATCTCCTTCACGGATTCTGATGAGGTTATAAGCGCCCCTGAGGTCCAATTTCGAAAAAACTTTTGCTCCGCGCAGACGGTCAAAGAGCTCCGAGATGAGAGGCAGAGGGTAGCGATTTTTAATAGTGATTTTATTGAGACCACGATAGTCTATGCAAGGGCGTAGTGATCCGTCCTTCTTGGCAATGAAGAAGAACCCCGCTCCGGCTGGAGAAGATGATTTCCTAATAAAACCTCTCTTGAGGTTCTCCTGTATGTAATCAGTCATGGCCTTGGTTTCAGGAGAGGAGAGAGGGTAAATTCTGCCACGGGGTGGTGTAGTACCTGGGAGCAAGTCAATGGGGCAGTCGTAGGGTCTATGTGGTGGTAAGACCTCCGCCTGTTTTTTGCAAAAGACATCAGAAAAGTCCTGATAGGCCTTGGGAAGGCCGGGCAAAGGAGTAGCGATGGGAACTTGACTGGTGGGTACAGACTTAAGACAATGCTTGTGGCAGGAGTAGCCCCAGGATTTGATGTCCCCAGTGGTCCAGTCGAGGGTAGCAGAATGACGCTGGAGCCAGGGTAGGCCAAGAAGGATGTCAGAAGTACAGTTCGGCAAAACAAAGAATTCAATTTTTTCTTGGTGAAGAACACCAACGGACATGAGCAGGGGTTCGGTGCGGTAACGCACGGTACAATCCAGATTCTCTCCATTTACAGAGGAAATGAAGAAGGGTTTGATGAGACGGATAACAGGAACGTTGAACCTGTTGATGAAAGAGGCTTCAATAAAGTTTCCTGCAGAAGCAGAGTCCAGGAAGGCCACCACAGAGAAGGGGGAGCCAGCAGAAGGGGAAATCCGCACAGGAATAGTCAGACGTGGAGAGGAAGAATTCACACCTAGTAACGCCTCTCCCACGTTCACTAGGTGCGGGCGTTTCCCTGACGTAGAGGACGAATAGGGCAGTCCTTTAGGAAATGTTCAGAGCTCGCACAATAAAGGCATAAGTTCTCATTCCTACGGCGAGTCCTCTCTTGTAGGGTCAGGCGAGATCGGTCCACCTGCATGGCCTCCTCGACGGAAGGCATAGTATCAGGATGCGTTGGATTCAGGAACAGAGGAGCCAGGCGCGGATAACGCCTGGTGCGAACAAGATCTTTCTCCTGGCGAAGCTCTTGGCGTCTTTCAACGTAGCGTATGTCAATGCGGGTAGCTAAGTGGATGAGCTCCGTCAGGGAGGAGGGTATCTCTCGTGCGGCCAGACAATCCTTGATGTGGCTGGATAAACCTTTCTTGAAGGTCGCGCAGAGAGCCTCATTATTCCAGGCTAGCTCTGAGGCCAGTGTGCGGAACTGTATGGCATATTCGCCCACAGAGGAGTTTCCTTGGACAAGGTTAAGCAGGGCGGTTTCAGCGGATGAGGCTCGGGCTGGTTCCTCAAAAACACTACGAACCTCAGCAAGGAAGGACTGAACGGTGGCTGTAGCAGGGTCATTGCGGTCCCAGAGTGGCGTGGCCCAGGCCAAGGCCTTCCCAGACAACAGACAGACCACGAATGCCACCTTAGACCGTTCTGTGGAAAACTGGTCTGACATCATCTCAAGATGCAGGGAACATTGGGACAAGAATCCCTGGCACATCCTAGGATCCCCGTCAAATTTCTCCGGAAGAGACAAGCGGATCTTCGAGGTAGTAGCGGCAGCTCGGAGAGGGGAAGTTGCTGGAGCTTGTGGCGGCAGACGCTGCTGGATCATGGCGGTCAACTGCGACAGCTGCTGTCCTTGTTGGGCAATCAATTGCGACTGCTGGGCAACCACGGTAGTGAGATCAGCGAGACTAGGCAGCGGCACGTCAGCGGGATCCATGGCCGGATCTACTGTCACGAGCCGGACTGACGGCTAGTGGGGATACAGGAGGTGGATCCTCTGTACCAGAGAGGGGATGGCACGGGTCGTACTGAGGGACCGGTTCTAAGCAGCTACCAGTTTTCACCAGAGCCCGCCGCAAAGCGGGATGGACTTGCTGCGGCGGTAGCAACCAGGTCGTGTCCTCCAGTAGCGACTCCACCTCTCTGGCGGCTGAGATAGGCGCGGTACAAAAGGACTAGGCAGAGGCAAGGTCAGACGTAGCAGAGGGTCAGGGCAGGCAGCAATGGTTCGTAGTCTGAGACAATGGCAGCAGGTCAGATACACAGGCAAGGCAACTCACAAAACGCTTCCACAGGGTACTAAGACAACAAGATCCGGCAAGGACAGGAAGGGGAAGTGGGTTTATATCAGATTTGGGTGTGCACACAGTAATTGGGCCAGGCACCAATCAATGGTGCGCTGGCCCTTTAAATCTCAGAAGGCCGGCGCGCGCGCGCCCTAGAGCGCAGCGGGGCCGCGCGCGCCGGGAAGGAGCAGGAGGAGGATGGTGAGTAGGATGGGATGCGATCCGCGGACAGAGATGTGCCGCCGCGTGGATCGCATCCCCGCTGGTAACAGAGCAGCGCCCACGGCCAGGGGGGCTGACCGGAGCGCTGCAGGGGGACCGACGCCGCGAGCGCTCCGGGAAGGATGGGACACCCGGAGCGCTCGGCGTTACAGTCCTCCTTTAAATCTTTCATACACAGAACTATGTCTCTAGGGGGTTTATCAGGGGGAGGTTTAGCTCTTAAAGCATGGTGAATGCGGTCACAAATAAATGATTGAGCATTCTGATCTGGCAGCAGGGAGTGAAAGAGTTTGTTTGCATATACTGTTAGATCAGTAATGGTTTCCGGGACCCCTCTAATCCTGAGGTTAGACCTCCTATTTCTATTGTACAAATGCAGCCCCTGTCAGGGGGAAGACATCCCTCCAAGAGAGTTACCAGAGGCCCCGCCGTCACCGGATTAATGCTGTACCGGGCTATTCGGAAGGGTTACACTCCCGGCCTCCTCACCTCAGATACAGGTCCCAACACCTTAGGGCCCCTCGGACTCCTCCACCCTCGCAGAACCCAGTCGAAGCACTGGGTCCCAGGCCTTGGCCGTAGTACCTCACCCCAGGCTTAAGGTGCCTGGGATGGACTCCATCCCTCGCTCCGGCCAGGTCAAGGGCACCTGGGCCCGGAACTCCGGAACGCCAGCACCCAGGCTGAAGGTGCCTGGGCGCGGCCGCGTCCTCCAACTCTGAACCCCGGGGTCAGGGCGTCCGCCCCTTTTATCTCCTCCCCCTTTGCGTCACAGCGGGTTCCCCGCCCCGCTGTACCGGCGCCAGGAAAGGACAAAAAGGAACAGTCTTGCGGTGCAGGTTCAACTCCGGCTCAGGGCGACAACGCCACCTGCAGGCCACAGGGAACTTTGCACCACCAGAGTCCTCCAAGAACCACAAAAGGGATTCTCAGATTCCCTAACAATCAGTACATCTGGGCTAAATAACCCAGATGTTCCCCCCCCCCCCCAAATTTAAATGCCCGCTACATAAGAAAAAGTATGAACGTCAAAAAAGGTTGCAATACCAGGTCTTGACAGTAGATGTCGGTGTAGTACCCTTAAATGAATAAAATCGTTTTTCAAATGAGATATTTAGCATAGAGGAATTTCTGTATCAGGGAAGCTTGTGCTTACTGCTGTAAAATGGGTATATAGCCTGAGAAAAAAAACGAGTGTAGCGGGTGTTAAATTTAGTGGGGTGTATCTGGGCAGTAGATGGCCCAGATACATTGATTTTAGGGATTTATGGACATTTTGGAGTGTGGGAGGTATGAATGGTGTCATGTTCCCTGCGGTCCCTGGGTGGCGCTGTCACCTGGGACCGGGGTTGAACTACCATTCTAGAGCCATGCCCTTTTTGTCCTCTCTCGGCAGTAGTACGGAGGGGCAGAGAACCCGCTGTGCCTGCTGGGAGAGGATATAAGAGGGCGTGGACATCTTGCGCACGAGGTCCATTCCCCAGGCACCTTCAGCCTGGGGGCTGCTGCGGTTCATCTGTGCCCAGGCACCCTTGGCCTGGGCGCGTGGAGTCGAGTTCCATCCCAGGCACCTTCAGCCTGGGGTGAGGTACTACACCAGGAGGCCTGGGGCCCAGTACCTTCGACTGGGTCCCGCGAGGGCGAAGCATTCCTAAGGTGCCCCCGGTATTGGGTGCCTGAATCCTGGGTGTAAGGGACCGGAGACGTGACCTCCCCGTAGAGCCAGCGCAGCATTTGCTGGTGCCAGTGGAGGCCTCTGGTGACCGTCCGGATGGATGTCTTCCTCTGACAGGGGTCGTTTGTTCTAAAGGAGGTACTTCATGTTCTCATGGTCTGTGGCAGGGACCCATCTTTCTCAGGTCAGTGGCAGGCCTCATCCAAGGCCTGTGGCAGGGGCCTCAACGTTCACCCAGGTCAGTGGCAGTGACCAAACTCACGGTCGGTGGCAGGGACGTGCGCCAAGCCTGTTTGCACTGAATGGAACAGGAGAACTTTCATTCATTAGTTGTGCCTGGACCTACTCTTCCCTACACCTTGTCTGTTCTTTTAAAAGTCAACCGGTTCAAGTCAATAAAACAGTGTTGGACTTTTCTTGGTGTGGAACTTGTGTTACTGGAAGCTAAGTGTCCCTGTCAGTGACAGTGACAATCATCCTCCATAGGAGAAGCTGAGGTTCTGGCCTAAAGCGCAGACCCGATGGTAAACGGTTAGCTCATATCTCTGCATCCTACATCAGAGAGCCGAGCTGGTGGTGTGCATCTTTCCCCCTTCTCCCATATACCCCTAGACAAGTAGAACCAGCCGTGAAGAGAGGGGAGAAGCTGAGGAAGGACCGCTACACAAGTTAGAAACAAAAAATGAAAGTTAGTTCTGGAGAAGTCCGAAGAATATGTGAATTCCAGAAAACCTCCAGGAGGTTATGGTTTAATTAAAGTTTAATACTCCAGCCTCATGTCTGATTCTGCGTCTGTCTGCCCGTGATGCCGGGGTGTTCCAAATGGGAGCTGGGCGAGATGAGGATGGGGAACGTGGGAGATTGCCTGCATCCAACAGTCCCAGTTTGACCAGGATGTCTTGACCTTTAGGAATTGTGGAGGCAATGTAGGTAGTGCCATTATGGGGTACAATCAGTTTAAAAGGGAAACCCCATCTATATCTGATTCTTTCTGTGGAGAGTACTGTTGTGATTTCCTTCATTTTTCTGCGTCTGTCTAGTGTTGCTTGTAAGATATCTGGATAGATCTGTAGCTGCACTCCGTCTAGGACAATGTTTCTCAGACCCCTGGCTGCCCTCATAATGTCCTCCTTTACCAGGAAATCTTTCATACACAGAACTATGTCTCTAGGGGGTTTATCAGGGGGAGGTTTAGCTCTTAAAGCATGGTGAATGCGGTCACAAATAAATGATTGAGCATTCTGATCTGGCAGCAGGGAGTGAAAGAGTTTGTTTGCATATACTGTTAGATCAGTAATGGTTTCCGGGACCCCTCTAATCCTGAGGTTAGACCTCCTATTTCTATTGTCCAAATGCTCCTGTAACTGTGTGAAGGCTGATGAGAGTGATTCATGTTCTCTGGATAAATCATTGAAAGCAATGGACAGTTCATCATGTTTGTTTTCTAGCAGGTCAGTTCTTGTCCCTAATGCAGCAATTTCCTGGGATAATGTGTTAGTGGATCTCTGAATCTCTGCTTGGAACTTATTTAGAAGTTTAGAGCACATGGCCTCCAGGCTAAGATGACCAGATTTTTTACTAGTAATGGCGGCAATCAGCGACTCTCTGCCCGTTGCCGCCACCGCCCGCCTCACAGCCTGTCAAGTCTCACTCTCCGGCCCCGGCTACTACTGGGCGGGGAACGGAGGAAATCACTCCGCCAGGGAAGGCAAGGAGATAAGCAGACAGGCGGCTGGCTGGAACTTGAGCCAAGGCAGAAGAACATGCGAGCGGAGCTGGATGGGCATGCACCCGAAACTGAAGAAATATTCCCTCCACTCCGACCAGCACATGATCATCAGAAAGGGGCACAGATAATGGAGAAAATAGACCCCCCCCCCTAAGCTAGTAGGAGCGGCAGAGCGGGGATATGTAATTTAGATTTTGTTTTATTAATTCTGCACTGACTGTCTTTGAAATTGCCTCAGCCCTTGTTCAAATCTAATCCGGGGACAAAACCGGGGACAGACTTGGTCCGGGGACAGTGTCCTCAATCCGGGGACTGTCCCCTGAAACCAGGGATGTCTGGTCACCCTACTCCAGGCTGACATCTAAATCTTCTTTAGTCATTGGGGGGTACTCACAGTTCTCTGTTGAACAGGAATCCAGCAGTGGCTGAAGTGGCTGAGGTTGTGGCAGAGCAGAGAAGGAGGAAGGAGAAGAGGGCAGCATGTCAGCGCCATTTTTAGACATCCTGCCGCGCTCCTGAGACCTGAGGCAGTAGTAAGTGAGATTCCTCTGATTCTGGCTGCTCCTCCGTCCCCTCTTCTTAGTATTCGGCATGCACAGGTTCTTGTGTGCGGGGTGTGATGTAAATTTATTAGTTTTCCGATGACTTTGACCCCGTTTTTGTGGCTTTTAGCCCTATGAGAACCGGAGCTCTCTCTAGAAGCTGCTGCTCCATCCCATGCCGCGCATGCGTGTTAGCCCAGGTTTTGAATGTGGTTTTCAAGCTCCCTATAAGGGGGTCTAAATTGATATTAACATAAGAGGCTATAGGGAGATGTACCATAACTCCTAAATATCGGAAGGAGGTGACTATTTGTAGTGGGCAGGAGGGAGGTAGCATGAGCGACTCTGTTTGGTCAATCTTAAATAAGATGGACTTGTCCCAGTTTACCCGGAATCCGGAGAAATGCCCAAACCTTCTAATAATCTACAGCAGGACTGGGAGACATGACTGGGGATCCGACAAATATATTAACATGCCATCAGCGTAAAGAGACACCTTCTCCTCTAGACCCCCAATCGTCAGACCCGCAATCTCCCCGCAGGATCTTATCAGTGCTGCCAAAGGCTCTATCGCCACTGCAAAGAGCAACGGCGACAGAGGGCACCCCTGTCTGGTGCCTCTCTTTATCGGAAAGGGATCAGACATGGCTGCGTTCACTCTCAGTCTAGCGGTGGGTTTTAAATAGAGCAATTAGACCCATCTGATAAAGGTGTTGCCAAAACCAAATTTCGCCAAGACCTCCAGCAGATAAGGCCATTCGACCGAGTCAAATGCCTTGTGTGCGTCCAAGACCAAAACAGCCCGGGATCCCATCTCATCATGGGTGGCCTGAAGATTGGTAAACAGTCTACGTAAGTTGATGGAGGTCGATCGCCCAGGGATGAACCCAGTCTGGTCCGCACCAATAATAGTAGTAATGACTGTGTTCAATCGCCAGGCGAGCACCTTGGCCGAAATCTTAACATCTGAATTGATAAGTGATATTGGTCTGTAAGATTCACAAGGGAGGTGATCCTTATGTGGTTTAGGAATGAGGAAAATCAGTGCCTCCGACATAGAGGGCGGTAACTGCCCCGTTTTCATAGCAAAATTATACATCCTGCTTAGATGAGGCATAAGCAGATCTTTGTACTGCATATACCACTCGATAGGGAAACCATCCAATCCCGGCGTTTTATTTCTGGCAAAGGATTGTATAGCCTCCCCAATTTTCTCAGTCGTCAGAGGAGCGTCGAGGTCTGACGCCAGTTGGGTCTGAAGTCTGGGCAACGAAATTTCAGAAAGATAATCATCCAATTCCACAATCGTGTAGTGAGCTCTAGTAGCATATAGGGAGGAATTAAAGGTGACAAAGGCATCCATGATCTCATTGTTTTGCTCTACCACTATGCCCTCTGCGCTCTTAATTCTAGGTATGCTGCATGGCTGATAGTCAGGTTTAGAAAGTTATGTCAACAAGCGGCTGTTCTTATCACCAAACTCGAAGATTCGCTGATTCTGGTACAGCAGCTTCTTCTGGGTGCGTTCCAAAAGCACTAAGTCCAATTCTCTGGCCCTGTGCTTCAAGGCAGTGTGTGTCTCAGGGGAGGGAGTTGCAGTATAAGCGGCCTCCGCCTCCCTGAGAGTCCCCTCAGCATCCATCAATTTGGACATAGAGGCCTTGCGTGTCTGACCGACCGCAGCAGCAAAAGAGCCGCGGGTGGCGGCCTTAAGGGCATCCCAAACCACCGGAACAGAGGCGCTTTGCTTATTAATTAGCCAGTAGGATTTCATCTCTGTCATACATTTGTTCACAACGATCTCATCCGCCAGCCATAGCAGGCTGAGCCGCCATACCAGATAGGAGGAGGAGGGACCCAGGGCGAGGTCCACCATCAAAGGAGAATGGTCAGACACCACCCTAGGGAGGTATTTAACCTCCGTCACCATATTAAGCAGATCCGATTAAACCAGACATAAATCAATATGAGACAGAGTATCGTGTGACCCAGAGTGACACGAATATTCCCTCCCATCCGCATGCTTCCACCTCCAGGCCTCCACCAAACCAAATAGAGTTAAGAAGGAACCCAGGGGAGTGGGGGGTAATGTAGAACAACGTAATCTATCAATGGAATTGTCCAGTACTGTATTATAGTCACCCGCTATCAATAAAGGACCCTCCGCTATCGCCAATATGGAGTTCATCACCATTTCAAAGAACATTTTAGTGAATGGGGGTGGGGCATATAAGCTAGTCACTGTATACGGCCTACCCATAAGTTCTATCACAACAATTACAAAGCACCCCTGCGGATCAAGTTTAACATGTTTAATACTAACCGGGGCTGATTTGGCTATGAGGATGGAGGTTCCCCTGGCATACGTGGAGTACGTGGAGTGGAGGGCATAGGCAATTTTTGCCCACTTAAGGGCCATGACTCTAGAGCCCTAGAGGTGGGTTTCCTGAAGGACCCATAATGCTTATTCCTATTACAAGGGATGTTTACATCCCTTGTATTAGGAATAAAAGTGATCACATTTTTCTTCTTTTTTTTTTAATTGACAAAGTAAAAAAAGGAAAGTATAATTAACAATAAAAAAAAATTTTTTTATAAAGTGCCCCTGTCCCCGTGTGCTCGCACGCAGAAGCGAACGCATACGTAAGTCCCGCCCACATATAAAAACGGTGTTCAAACCACACATGTGAGGTGTCACCGCGAACGTTAGATCGAGAGCAATAATTCTAGCCCTAGACCTCCTCTGTAACTCAAAACATGTAACCAGTAAAAAAAATTAAAGCATCGCCTACGGGGATTTTTAAGTACCAATGTTTGGCCCCATTCCACGAGCGTGTGCAATTTAGAAGCGTGACATGTTAGATATCTATTTACTCGGCGTAACTTCATATTTCACATTATGCAAAAAAATTGGGCTAACTTTACTGTTTTGTCTTTTTTTAAAGCATGAAACTGTTTTTTTTTCCCCAAATAAAACGCATTTGAAAAGTTGCTGCGCAAATACCATGAGAGATAAAAAGTTGCAATGACCGCCATTGTATTCTCTAGGGTCTCTGATAAAAAAACACATATAATGTTTGGGGGTTCTATGTAATTTTCTAGCAAAAAAATTATGATTTTTACATGTAGGAGCGAAGTGTCAGAATTGGCCTGGATGCGAAGTGGTTAATAACAGTATTCTATTTCATTCCAGAGCAGGAGGTCGCGGGCCACATCAGAGAGCTCCTTGGGCCACATGTGGCCCCCGGGCCACTGGTTGGGCACCCCTGGTCTACTCCTACTATAGTTTGCCTACTAGGCTGAGGAGGGGGGAGATCACTGTTTGTATTGTTAATTGTAATTAGCTCATAGGTGTGCGCACAGGGTGTGCCAGGTGTGCCTGGGAACACCCTAATCACCCTGTGTGGTGCAGATTCCCCCTGTTTAAACTCCTGATTTTTCACCAAAGCCCCCTGACGGGGCTCCTAAAAAAATTGTAAAAACAAATACAAAAAATTAAATTGTAAAAAATAATAAAAATAAAAACTATTGACACCATCCACTGCCCTACTGACACCATCAGTATAAATACACATAAATACACATATGTGTTTGATCTTTGAGGTACACACCCTAATGCAATAGGCTATGCACACCTATGAATTAGCTTCTGCTATTGTGAGAAGGTTTTCTATGTTTCTATTTATGATAATGTTGATTGTGTCTTCTGAGCTAAAAGACAGCAAGTCTGTCCTAAAGGTCATGCCTCTGAGTCACCTAGGCTGTCTAAACGATTAGTAATTAGCTCATGTTAATTAGGTTTCTGGTTACAGTTTATATTGTCATCCTTGTGTATATATTTGTGTGAGATCTCAAATAAAAGGCTATTCATGATGTACTCCAAGACTGGTTCTTGGGGGTTACTATAGTCTGATCTATTGGTCTTGTGTTCCAGGACTTAGGAAGCGATATACTGACGGAAGCACTCAATCGGAGTGTGGGACGTTTCATCACAATTGGTTGGCAGCAGTGGGATCATACTTCCTGGCTGTGAACACGTCCAAACCACCACCTGGATCCAAGATCGGGATAGCAGACTTCAGTCACTCCAGCGGAGATATGGATCTGGCATCAGAGTTCTCGTGGGCTGCTGCGGATCGTCATTTCATCAATCTTAAGACTGTGTCTGCGGATGAATACCTGGAGTTCAGGCAGGAGATTCGGGAAGGACTCTGGATTAGAGCCCTCCGGGTTGCTGGTATGTAACAGGGCATGTGCTTTCCAACCCCAGTGCAGCAGGCCAGTGAACAACAGGAGTTACGGATGGAATTCCTGGGAAAGCGACCCCAGGAGAAATGGGTGACTGAGTTGGACAGGCTGGTTCAGCAGGAGATAGAGCTGGACAATCGGTATCAGGCTCTGCAAGAGCAGGAATATTTAGGGGAGACAACAGAATGCTCTCCAGAGGGATATGACTTTGGCGGCCCTGGATTGCTGTGGGAGAGCCTTACAGGTTGTTTTGTGTTTGACGATGAAGGGGAACCTACCCTTGAGGACCTGCGAGAATACAGAGAGCCAATGCTCGGTCTTGCAGGGGTCTCAGAGCTTAAACCTGATCTGGACTATTTGCTAAGGAAGGAACAGCATATGGAAAGGACATACAGTAAACTGCTAGAACGCGTTCAGCAGCATGCCAGAGAATCGGCAGTGGAAACTCCTGAGATTGCCATCTCCAAAGCTGAAGTGCTGACAACAGGGCAGAGCTCTGCTAACCTCTGCCCAACACCAACAGCAGCTTCAGCATTCCTGAGAGAAGAGGCAATTGGCCTTTCTCCCACAATACTGACAGAGACATGGGATTTTCTGCCAGCAGCATCGATGGAGTTAACAGAAACTTAACAGAAACTTCTTTAGCTGAAGTATACAGACAGCTGACTAGTGGACAGAGGTTCCAAGACCTCTGTCCTACACCTGCAGTGGTTCCGGAGGCCCAGGGTGAGAAGGAGATAGTCAATGCTCAGCAGCAGACCGAGCCCCGGAATGTTAAAAACCACCCAGCTGAAGCGCTGGCAGTGGGACAGAGTACTGCAGACCCCTGCTCCACACACATGGCAGTTTCAGAGGCCTGAAATCTTCCCCAGTGGATTTCAGAGATGCAGGGAGGGGAAGCAGCCAATCCCCCTCCCCAACAAGGGTTTGTGCACCTGAGAGACAATACCAGTGAAAGGGAGTTCCAGCAGCAGACGGTACCCCAGAATGATGACACCAACCCAGCTGAAGCATTGGCAACCAGACAGAGGGTCCAAGACCTCTGCCCCACAGCTGTGGCAGTTCTGGAGGGCCAGGGTGAGGAGGTGGCGGTCACTCCCGAGCAGCACATCAGGACCCAAGGAGAGAATGCAATCGGCACCTCACAACTGCAGCTTGATCTGGTGTCGGTGGTTGGGCCTGCGTTCTCCACTATCATAAACCCAGCAGAAGTGCTGGCAACCGGGCAGAGTGCTACCAACCTCTGCCCAGCATCGGCAACAACTACAGAGTTCCAGGGAGTCTGGGCAGTCGACCTCTCTCCCCAACAGTTAGCTGTAGCAGATGCTGTAGGGAAGCTCCTATGCCCAGCTGAACTGTCGGCAATGGGACAGAGCGCTGCTGGCCTCTGCCCTCCCCTAACAAAGGATGGATTTCCTGTAAAGGTGGATGGGACTTCAGTCTCCACCTGTCTACCCCAGGGATGCTGGGCAGTCGGCCCAGATGCCCAACAGCATGACAGAGTGAGCCCAGCAACCCTGTCTTCTCTCCAGCGGCTGAAGGGACTCCAGGGGAAAGGACCAGTCCGCACTTCCCCCCAGCAGTGAGTATGTTCTATGAGAGAGGCAGAGGTTGGCTGGGTGAGTAATGCTCTGTTTGGAACAATTTGTTTGGGGTACTGCGTGGGTACAGACATTGGGGGACTGGAACTATGGACTAACTTCGGAGTCAACCCGTCTGGGGTCTCCTCCTGTGTTAGTCTTCTGCCGAAAGGAGAGAGATGTGACGGGAGGGCCCGTGGAACCAAGAATCCCTTGGAGAGGTTGGGAAACCCTTGTTTCAGCTCCCAATGCACCTCCTATGTCTAAGCCACCCTGTGTTCATTAGAGGCACAGGGTGAATAAGAAAAATGATGGACAGTTTTTTAATGGACAATGAGAAGGTGGTTACTTAAATATAACAGTAATATTTATCCACAATATCTCCCAGGATATATATAAAGAGCTGATCATAGGCCTCTAGAACTGGGTAGGAGCCGGACAGTCTACCCCTACTATAGTTTGCCTACTAGGCTGAGGAGGGGGGAGATCACTGTTTGTATTGTTAGTTGTAATTAGCTTCTGCTATTGTGAGAAGGTTTTCTATGTTTCTATTTATGATAATGTTGATTGTGTCTTCTGAGCTAAAAGACGGCAAGTCTGTCCTAAAGGTCATGCCTCTGAGTCACCTAGGCTGTATAAACGGTTAGTAATTAGCTCATGTTAATTAGGTTTCGGGTTACAGTTTGTATTGTCATCCTTGTGTATATATTTGTGTGAGATCTCAAATAAAAAGACTATTCCTGATGTTCTCCAAGACTGGTGTTGTCTGGTTCTTGGGGGTTACTATAGTCAGATCTATTGGTCTCGTGTTCCAGGACTTAGGAAGCGATATACTGATGGAAGCACTCAAGCGGAGTGTGAGACGTTTCGTCACAATCATCCTAAGGATTTGTGAGCCCTTAAAAGGCATATGTGGGTCACCCAATAACACCACTGATAATACACATACCAGACACAAGAGAGATACACAATCAGATAAGGAATTGAAACCGATAGTTTTACAGACAAAATGTTGCTACTGAAATTCAAATATAATTATGCCCAGAAATCAGGGTATGAGAAATGTTGGATATGAAGTAAACTGCATCCTAGTACAGCCCGTATTCCCCTAATGGCTGTACCTTTAAATATCACTGTTACTTTTCCAATAATGGGTAGAAGTCATTTCCCTGACTGGTGTTTTAATTTAGGGAATGAGACACAGACTAACCCCTCTACATGCAGTAGGTCAATATTTAACATTTCCACATGTAAACTTAAGGGAAACTCTGCCTGTTCACTGTTCCACATATCTGATCCTTATTTAAACAACATCTTGCATAACTTTTCTTCCCTCCCTGATAATGTAAGTGATATACTACACCAATTCATAATCGCAGCGCAGGACAAGTAAACTCACGGGCTTATCACTGAGAAACCATTTGGACTAGGACAAAGTATCTATGTGTGTTGTGGGAAGGTATGTGTCAGGTCACCTGAGGCCAGGTGACAGATGCACACCGTTGGGGTCAGGAGTGCACCGCTATGATAGTGGACCTTATGGCTGACTGCTGCAGATGGAACCCTGGGTGGTACAGGAAGGCAGGTCCACTGGGGCACCAACACGGATCCCACAGGGAGCTAGAACATAACATTCCCCAGGGCACGGAGTCTAAGAGCCAGCAGGTGTTCACCAGAGCCTCTAGTGGTGAGGATGGACTACGCTGCAGCTGACTCCAGGTCGCGGCCCCCAGAGTCTCCCAGCTCACGCTCACGGTAGTCTATAGGAGGAAGCTACAGGTCGGGCGACTAGCAGACAAGGATAAATGGTGAACAAGCCAAAGGTCAAGGGTCACAAGCAGGCAGGGATGTTCGAGAAACGAGCCAAAGGTCAGGGTCACAAGCAGGCGGGGATGGTCGGGAACACGCCAAGATCAGTAACAGAGACAAACGTAGAGGACACGGCAAGCAGGAAACAGGAAACCAAACACACAATATTGCAAGGCAGGCTTGGAGAACACAGTGTTAAATAGTGGTTCCTGTTGAGGCTAGGGTGGAGCCACATTGAGGGAAGATTACTTAACCATGCAGGTGTGAGAGAGCAAGCCCTAAGGCTGATACACAGACCAGGTAAGAGACAGACAGGTCATAAAAGTATTACTGCAAGGTCATGACAGTACCCCCCCTCTTACAAGGCCTCCCCCTCCCCCGCTTGGGACCAGGCTTGGAGGGGAACTTCAAATGGAACTTCCTCAGAAGACGAGGTGCGAAGACTTCAGATGCAGAAATCCAAGATCTCTCCTGAGGACCGAAACCCTTCCAATCCACAAGATATTGAAGAACACCTTTACAGAAGCGAGAATCCAAAATTTGACTAACTTCGTATTCATTATTATTATATATTATTATTATTATATTATTCAGAGACTGGAGCCAAGGTGGGGAGAGGACGGGAGAACTTATTCAAAACTAAAGGTTTCAAAAGGGATACATGAAAGGAGTTTGAGATCCTAAGGCTTTTAGGGATCTGGAGTTTAAAACAAACAGGATTCAGCTTTGAGTCTGATGTTCCTGGTGGAAAGCCAGACTTTGTCTCCTGGCTGTAAAGGAGGCGGCTTACGCCTGTGGCGGTCAGTAAAACCCTTGAATTTTTTGGCAGCTGTCTGGAGGAAATTGTGAACGTCAACCCACAAGGAATTGAATGATTCCTGAATGGTAGCCAAGGCTGGGATGTCGGAAGAACAGGTCATAGGAAGAGGGAGCTGAGGATGTCTTCCATAAATAGTGACAAAGGGTGTCTTCTGAGAACTGATGTTGACATGATTATTGTGGGAGAACTCTGCCCACGGGAATAGCGATGCCCAATTATCGTGATGAGCCAAGACCAAAGTACAGAGAAAGACTTCTAACACCTGATTAACCCTCTCAGTCTGACCATTGGATTGAGGATGGTAGGAAGAGGTAAAATCCAAGGTAATGTTGAGGGACTTGCAAAAGGCTCTCCAAAAGTGAGACGTAAACTGAACACCCCTGTCCAAAACAACATGGGAAGGGACTCCATGAAGGCGGAAAATCTCTCGTACAAAATGGGAACCAAGGCAGGAGCAGAAGGGAGACCAGGAAGAAGAACAAAATGGGCCATCTTGGAGAATCGATCAATTACCACCCAAATGACTGTATTCTTCTCAGAAGGTGGAAAATCGGTGATGAATATATATTAATAGTAAAAAGGTCAGGTCTGAGCATGTAGGCCCTTTACAAAATAATCTAGAGTGGGTGACTCGGGACAAAGAGAAGGCTAATTTATTAAATACTTTCTTCAGCTCTGTGTATACAGTAGAGCAGTGTTTCTCAACTCCAGTCCTCAAGGCGCCCCAACAGGTCATGTTTTCAGACTTTCCATTAGTTTGCACAGGTGATTTAATCAGTTTCACTGCCTTAGTAATTACCACAGCCGTTTCATCTGAGGGAAATCCTGAAAACATGACCTGTTTGTGCGCCTTGAGGACTGGAGTTGAGAAACACTGCAATGGAGCATGGGGGAGCTCATGTCCATAATGGGGGTGGTAGTAACACAGCCCCAAATCCACAATAGCTCAAACGTGATATGGTCCAGAAATATTTAGACAGAATAAAGGTGGATAAAGCACCTGGACCAGATGGCATACAGCCACGGATCCTAAAAGAATTGAGCTCTGTAATTTCAAAGCCATTGTATCTAATTTTTAGGGACTCATTAATGACAGGAATAGTACCACTGGATTGGCGCAGGGCCAATGTGGTGCCTATATTTAAAAAGGGAACAAAGTCTTTACCAAGTAACTATAGACCTGTTAGTTTAACTTCTATAGTTGGGAAGATACTGGAGAGATTAATAAAAGACCACATAGATGAGTTCTTGCTGGGAAAAAACGATTTAAGCAACAGACAGCATGGATTCATGAAAGACAGAAGTTATCAGACAAACCTGATTTCTTTTTATGAAGAGGTAAGTAAAACCTTGGACAGAGGGGTGGCGGTGGCCGTGGTATACTTGGATTTTGCAAAAGCGTTCGATACAGTTCCGCACACACGGCTAATGTGTAAGGTAAAGTCTACAGGATTGGAAATATCAGTTTGTAAATGGATAGAAAACTGGCTAAAAGACAGAATTCAGAGAGTAGTGGTTAATAACTCTTACTCTGAATGGTCTAAGGTTATCAGTGGTGTACCCCAAGGTTCAGTGCTGGGACCCTTACTTTTTAATATCTTTATAAATGATATTGGGTCTGGGATCAAAAGTAAAATTTCTGTCTTTGCAGATGACACCAAGCTATGCAGTGGAATAACGTCCTTACAGGATGTCTCCAATTTACAAGCCGACCTCAATGCTCTGTCTAATTGGGCGACTATGTGGCAGATGAGGTTTAATGTTGATAAATGTAAAGTTATGCACTTGGGGGCTAAGAATATGAATGCATCATACATACTAGGAGGAGTACAACTGGGGGGATCCGTAGTGGAGAAGGATCTGGGGGTTTTGGTAGATCATAAGCTCAACAATGCAATGCCAAGCTGCGGTTTCCAAAGCGAGCAAAGTCCTTTCTTGTATTAAGAGAGGTATGGACTCCAGAGAGAAAGATATCATTTTGCCCCTGTTCAAATCATTAGTAAGACCTCATCTGGAATATGCAGTTCAGTTCACCCCGGACCCCTCCTTTGTCCGAGACACCCTGTGCCGGGTGCATTTCTACAAGATCAAGGAGGACATCATGAGAGCTGCTAGCTCGCAGGACACCATACTCTTTAACGACACCCCTGTGATGCTTCTCCGAGATCTGTCCCGTCAAAAAGGATATCGGGGAACTGGAAAAAGTGCAGAGAAGGGCAACCAAACTGATAAGAGGCATGGAGGAGCTCAGCTATGAGGAAAGATTAGAGGAACTGAATTTATTCACTCTTGAGAAATTTAACGTGTACAAATATATAAGGGGTCCATATAGTGAACTTGTCCATATAGTGAAAAAAAAGACAAGGGGGCAATCTTTATGTCTAGAAGAAAAAAAAATTAATCTCCAAATACGGAAAGGTTTCTTCACAGTAAGAGCTGTGAAAATGTGGAACAGACTCCCTCCAGGGGTGGTTCTGGCCAGCTCATTAGATTGCTTTAAGAAAGGCCTGGATACTTTCTTAAATGTATATAATATAACTGAGTACTAACATTTATAGGTAAAGTTGATCCAGGGTAAATCTGATTGCCTCTCGGGGGATCAGGAAGGAATTTTTTCCCCTGCTGTAGCAAATTGGATCATGCTCTGCTGGGGTTTTTTGCCTTCCTCTGGATCAACTGTGGGTATAGAATTGGGTATATGGGATTGTACGATATTTTATTAAATTTTTTTATTTTTTTATGGTTGAACTGGATGGACTTTTTTCAACCTTGGGAATGGGCAAGGGCATGAGAATACCAGCAGGAGCCTGCAGGGAGGATTTAGACTGGGCACAGACATGACAAGCCTTACTTTGACATCCGAACGAAGAGTAGGCCATCAGTAGTGGCGACTAGGGATGAGCCAAACACCCCCCCATTCGGTTTGCACCAGAACCTGCGAACAGACCTAAAGTTTGTGCAAACTTTAGAACCCTTTTAAATACAATGGACTCGAACGTTTGAAATCAAAAGTGCTAATTATCAAAGCTAATATGCAAGTTATTGCCCTAAAAAGGGTTTGGGGACCCGGGTCCTGCCCCAGGGGACATGTATCAATGCAAAAAAAAGTTTTAAAAACGTCAGTTTTTTCGGGAGCAGTGATTTTAATAATGCTTAAAGTGAAACAATAAAAGTGAAATATGGGGGCGTGGCTTGCTGAATGGAGCAGTGAGACGTGTTTCCTCTCAGCTCCCTGGTCCTTCAGCTCCACGGACCGTATAACGTCTGGAAACTCACCGGAGCTGAAAAGGAGGCGATCTGGAAGAGTATTTTGCCCGATCCCAAGCCGCTACACAGCGCTGTTTCAAATCTAAGATGGCGCCGGCGTCTCCATCCCCAGCCCACTCTGAGCCATCCCTGCACTCACAGGTGAGCTCAAACAATCGTTACCCCCTCCCTGAAGACTCTGACTTTATGCTCACTAGAAGCCGCTCTAATAACTTCCAGGAACTCAGGAAAGGGCTGGGATATGGAGGCACAGATCCGTTCCCTGCACAGCTATGTTAGATCCCTGCCCACTAAAGCAGACTTTGAACACTGTGTCACCAGGATAGAGAAAACCTACAAGAAAGAGATCTCTGACCTCAAGAGGGAAGTGGGTGCACGCTTTGAGGACCTGGATGCTACCACAGATAATCTTAGTACCGCAGTACAGACGCATGACAAAATTCTTAACACCCATACTATCATGCTGCAGCAGCTTGCATGCCAACAGGACGACATCGAAAATCGTAATCGTCGCAATAATATCTGCATCCGCGGGATCCCTGAGTCTGTGGACGCCAAAAATCTGCCTATGGCTGTGACCGCCATCTTTAATCAATTGCTACAGCGCACTAGGGATGACCCCATTTAGCTGGACTGGGTTCACAGAACCTCTGGTCCGCGAACCCCGGACCCCTCCTGTGCCGGGTGCATTTCTACAAGATCAAGGAGGACATCATGAGAGCTGCTAGCTCGCAGGACACCATACTCTTTAACGACACCCCCGTGATGCTTCTCCGAGACCTGTCCCGTCAAACACTGACGATGAGAAAGGCCCTGAAGCCACTTACACAGCTTTTACAATCTAAACAGATGAAATACCAATGGCGGTTCCCATTCCACCTACGGGTACATCATGAGGGCAAAACCGCCATCTTCCGCACACTTGGAGACCTGCCGTTCTTCCTCAGCACGCTGGAACTTCCACAGGTGTCTCTCCCGGATTGGCCATTCACGCCGACTACTCCTGGCCTGCCCTTTGCCCCACCATGGCAGACACAGGGACGCAAACGCTACACCAAGCCTCTGCCTCAACGAGACCCCGATGATTGACCTTGCCCTGATTGAATCTGACGCTTCCCTTGTTTTGCCTTTCCAGGGTCCCCCCCTGAGTTGACACAGGGCTGAGGCAGACACGTTTCTACTGCAGTCTGCCCCCCCTGTGCCTGGGTTACTGCCATTGTTTTTTGAGGCCTTATGTGATGCCTTCACCCAGTTACTGTTTCTTTCACACGGTTTACTCACCCTAAGCCTTAGTGTCAGGGACGTGCTGGGCTTGAACCTGGGACCTCTTCTGTGTCTGGCATTGACTCTTCCAACGGAGCTATCTGAGATGCTGGACAGTTCCCTGCCTGATCTGCTGGACAACCTATCTGATCCATTAGACTACTCTGCTTGGTGTCTTGATTACTGTTGAACTCTGAACCCCTTGCTCCTCCCATGTACTTCCTATAAAAGACATTCCAGAGATGTTGCCCCTTGCGGTTTGATCTGCTTCTGTTCCCTGAGTTCCTGATTCTGTGCTTGTATCCTGTTCCTGTGTTTGACCCGGCTTCCTGACCACGCTTCTGTCTCCAGTCCTGACCTCGGCTCGTTTGACCCTGCTCAGTTATCTGCCAGTCTGCTGTTGCCAAGATTCGGCCTGGACTTTGACTACTCTCTGCCTGCCACTTATGATGTTTACCTTGATGTGTATGACCCGGCTTGTCTGACTCTGCAAACCTGCACCAGCTTACCTGCATCCTCTGCTCTGCGAGCTGCACACGCTGACCTGCATCCTTTGCAATGCAAACCTGCACCTGCATCCCTGCTCTGCAAACCGGCACCTGCTGACCTGCATCCTCTGCTCTGCAAGCTGCACCTGCTGACCTGCATCCGCTGCTTCCGGAACCAGCCGTTCCAGTCTCCACTCGGCTCCACCACTCCAAGCAGTGAGGATCAGACAGGCACCCTTACCTCACCGTGCTCTTACCACCACTTTCCCCACTCCAGTGGTCTCCGAGCCGGGGTTGTACGGGAGGTCCCTCTCCGCACGTCAGGCTCACACCTAAGGTACGTTACAGTATCAAACCGTCATGCCTGAGCCTGCAGGAGATACTTTGCCTATGGACAATGTCTATCAACACCTTACAGCTCTCACTCAGATCGTGAAGTCTCTGCAGGGCAGCCACGTCCGAATGGATAAGCAGAAACAAACTCAAGCCACCTCTGCAGATTCACCTCCAACCCCAACTTCCTCTATTGGAATGATACCATCTCCTGAGCCCAGGGTCCCTGTTCTTGAGAAGTTTTTTGGGGATCGGAGTAAATTACGTGCGTTTCGCAACACATGTGAACTTTACTTTTCGTTGCTACCTCTGACTTTTTCATCTGAAGCCACCAAGGTGGGCTTCGTTATCGCTTTGCTGCAGGGGGAACCTCAAGCTTGGGCCCATCACCTACTTGAAGTCCGCCATGTAGTTCTAGACTCTCTGCCCCCTTTTTTTGATGCCATGGCCCGACTTTATGACGATCCACAGCGGACTTCTACTGCCGAGGCTGCTCTCCATGCGCTCCAGCAAGGCCACCGAGCGGTCGAGGACTATGTGACTGATTTCAGACGCTGGAGCGCGGATACCCAGTGGAATGAGGCGGCTCTGCGGCATCAGTTCCGTCTTGGTCTCTCTGAAAGCCTGAAGGACGAGTTAGCACGGGTCGGTGTTCCTGATGTTCTAGAGACTTTAATTACTTTGTCTATCCAGATAGACCGACGACTCCGGGAGCGCAGAGCAGAAAGGTCTACCCAGCAGCTCTGCCCAGCTTGGATGCTACCCCGGATACGAGCCCCTGTGTACCCTGCCAGTGCCAGTACGGTTCCAACTGAACCCTCATCTCTCAACCAGACCGTCAAGCCAGGGCAGCTTGGACTAATGAAACATTCCCTATCGGCCAAGGAACGACTTCGTCGGCTGCAGAATTATCTATGCCTGTATTGCGGGGAACCCGGTCATTATGTCTCTTCTTGTCCCGCTAAGCTGCGCAAGGTCCTGGCTACCTCTTCTCCCAACTACTCACCTCCATCTACCAATGCTACTCACCTGGCTCTTCCTATCTCTTTCCAACTACCAGGGAGGACAATACCAGTAACTGCAATAATCGACTCAGGGGCATGTAGTTGTTTTGTCGATCTAGACTTTGCAGCACAACAACACATCCCACTCCAACCTAAGACTCAAGGACTTTCCATTTTCCTGGCAGATGGGTCTCGCATCAAGTCTGGAGTAGTGACCCAGGAGACCCCTCCTTTGCCTGTGATCACCTCCATGGACCATAAGGAACTATTGACTTTGGATGCTATTGCATCTCCCATGTTTCCAGTTATCCTGGGTCTACCCTGGCTTCAGGCACACAATCCACAGATTGATTGGGGAACCGGAAGTATTAAGTTCCAGTCACCATACTGTCAACACCACTGCATGCTTCCACGTCCCAGCACCTCGGGGCCTCTGTTATGCCTGGATTCAGATCCAGAGATACGAGCTTCTGTACCCAAACAATATCATGAGTTCCTGGACGTCTTCAGCAAGCGAGGGGCCGAAGTCCTCCCGCCTCATCGTCCTTACGATTGTCCAATCGAGCTTCTTCTCGGTGCTGAGATTCCTTTCGGACGGATCTTCCCCCTATCTGAACGGGAGCTTGAGGTACTGAAAGAATACGTTGATGAGAACCTTAAGAGGGGTTTCATCCATCCTTCCACTTCTCCAGCAGGGGCAGGAATCTTCTTTGTGGAGAAAAAAGACCATTCTCTTCGGCCCTGTGTAGATTACCGGGAATTAAATAAAATCACGGTCAAGAACCGGTACCCTCTGCCTCTGGTACCTGAACTTTTTCAAAGACTCAGGACTTCCTCTGTGTTTACCAAATTAGACCTGCGGGGGGCATACAACCTGGTACGCATCCGAGCAGGGGATGAATGGAAGACTGCCTTTCGTACCAGGTTCGGCAATTACGAATACCTAGTAATGCCCTTCGGCCTATGTAACGCCCCTGCCACCTTTCAGCATCTAGTCAATGATGTTTTCAGAGACTGTCTGGACATTTATGTAGTTGTCTATCTTGATGATATTTTGATTTTTTCCTCCTCTCTCGAGCAGCACCGGAAACACGTCAAGAGTGTACTCTGTCGTCTCCGCCAGCATGGACTGTACGCAAAACCAGAAAAGTGTGAATTTGAGCGACAGAGTATCCAGTTCCTTGGCCTAGTGACCTCTACAGAGGGATTCAAGATGGACCCACAGAAGGTTTCAGCCATTCTGGATTGGCCTGCACCTTCAGACAAAAAGGGGGTGCAGCGCTTTGTTGGCTTTGCCAATTTTTATCGGAGGTTTATCAAGGGATTCTCTGCTATTATTTTCCCGATTACGCAGCTAACGAAGCAAAATGCTCGATTCCAGTGGACATCTGAAGCACAGGCTGCTTTCACAAACCTAAAAAGACTTTTTACATCTGCTCCTATCCTAAGTCATCCCGATCCTGCCCTACCTTATCTACTTGAGATAGATGCCTCAGAGACAGCGGTTGGAGCTGTTATCTCCCAGCGCCAAGGTCTCAAGGACTTGATACACCCGGTAGCCTTCTTCTCCCGTAAGCTTACCCCATCTGAGAGGAATTATGATGTTGGAGACCGGGAGCTCCTGGCCATTAAATCTGCCCTTGAGGAGTGGAGGTACTTGTTGGAGGGAGCAGCGCATCCTATACTCATTTACACAGACCACAAGAACCTAGAGTATCTGAGAGCTGCCAAACGTCTGAGACCACGCCAGGCACGTTGGGCACTATTTTTCTCTAGGTTCTCGTTCAACATAACTTACCGGCCAGGCTCCAAGAACACCAAACCAGACGCTCTTTCCCGCATGTTTGATGATCCAAAAGAGGTGTCAGCTCCAGATACCATTCTATCGGAAGGCAACTTCTTACTTTTACAAACTAGCCTGATGTCTGGCTTGAAGCAAGCTTCTACAGGTGTGTCTGGTCCCTCTGGAATCACTCTGGTACCCAAGGACGGGTTACTTTGGAAGAATGACAAAATCTTTGTGCCAGAAGAAGTTCGAGTCACAGTGTTAAACTTGTGTCATGATCATCCCCTGGCAGGCCATTTCGAAATGCATAAAACCCTTGAACTGATTCAACGCACGTTTTGTTGGCCGGATCTTGAAAAAGACTGCAGGGAATATGTAGGTTCATGTGCCACCTGTATCCGTAGCAAGACCACTAGAAGCAAGGCCTGGGGTCTGCTCAGACCCTTACCAGTCCCTGACCGTCCCTGGAAAATGATTGCCATGGACTTCATAGTGGAACTCCCCCCGTCTGAAGGTTGCACAGCCATCTTTGTAGTGGTTGACCGTCTATCCAAGATGGCCCACTTCGTGCCTCTCAAAGGCACGCCCTCTGCCATGGAAACTGCCCAGGTCTTCATTAGGGAAGTAGTAAGGCTACATGGGGTCCCTGCAGACATCGTTTCGGATAGAGGGGTGCAGTTCACCTCTCGCTTTTGGAAGGCTTTGTGCAAGGTCCTGAAGATTGAGTTGTCCATGTCCTCGGCCTATCACCCCCAAACTAATGGGCAAACCGAAAGAACGAATCAGACGCTCGAACAGTACCTCAGATGCTTCACCACCTTCGTTCAAGACGACTGGGTAGCTTTACTACCCTTGGCAGAGTTTGCCTTTAACAACGCCAGTCATTCGGCTACAGGTCAATCGCCATTTTTTGCCAACTACGGGTTTCACCCGACCTTCTTACCTGATCTCATCCCTGATTCAACAGTCCCGGCGGTCCAGAGTATCGTTGATTTCCTGACCCGTAACAGCAGGATATTGCAGGAAGCCATGACTAAGGCACAAGCAGCCAATAAAAGGATCTTTGACAGGAAAAGGAGAGGGGAATTATGCCTGCAACAGGGTGACCAAGTATGGTTATCGACCACCAACCTTAAGATGGCTTGCCCCGCAAGGAAACTGGCACCCAAGTTCATCGGTCCTTTCCCAGTAAAACGGAAATTAAACGAGGTCTCCTATGAACTTGCCTTACCGGAGTCGTTGAAGATTCACCCAGTCTTTCACGTTTCCCTGCTGAAACCCGCAGTGCCCGACCCGTTCCCAGACAGGGGATCGGGACCACCCGAGCCTGTAATCATTGACGGTGATGAGGAGTTTGAGGTGGAGGCCGTCTTGGACTGCCGAAGAAGAGGGAACCAGCTTCAATTCCTGATCAAGTGGAAGGGGTACGGTCTGGAGGAGAACTCCTGGGAACCCCAACAGAACATCCACGTCCGAGAGTTAATTCAGGCCTTTTTTCGCAGTCACCCCCAGAAAAGAGCTCTATTGGGCACCCAGAGGTTGCCCTTAAGGGGGGGGGGGCACTGTCAGGGACGTGCTGGGCTTGAACCTGGGACCTCTTCTGCGTCTGGCATTGACTCTTCCAACGGAGCTATCTGAGATGCTGGACAGTTCCCTGCCTGATCTGCTGGACAACCTATCTGATCCATTAGACTACTCTGCTTGGTGTCTTGATTACTGTTGAACTCTGAACCCCTTGCTCCTCCCATGTACTTCCTATAAAAGACATTCCAGAGATGTTGCCCCTTGCAGTTTGATCTGCTTCTGTTCCCTGAGTTCCTGATTCTGTGCTTGTATCCTGTTCCTGTGTTTGACCCGGCTTCCTGACCACGCTTCTGTCTCCAGTCCTGACCTCGGCTCGTTTGACCCTGCTCAGTTATCTGCCAGTCTGCCTGTTGCCAAGATTCGGCCTGGACTTTGACTACTCTCTGCCTGCCACTTATGATGTTTACCTTGATGTGTATGACCCGGCTTGTCTGACTCTGCAAACCTGCACCAGCTTACCTGCATCTTCTGCTCTGCGAGCTGCACACGCTGACCTGCATCCTTTGCAATGCAAACCTGCACCTGCTGACCTGCATCCCTGCTCTGCAAACTGGCACCTGCTGACCTGCATCCTCTGCTCTGCAAGCTGCACCTGCTGACCTGCATCCACTGCTTCCGGAACCAGCCGTTCCAGTCTCCACTCGGCTCCACCACTCCAAGCAGTGAGGATCAGACAGGCACCCTTACCTCACCGTGCTCTTACCACCACTGTCCCCACTCCAGTGGTCTCCGAGCCGGGGTTGTACGGGAGGTCCATCTCCGCACGTCAGGCTCAAACCTAAGGTACGTTACACTTAGACTGTTATGATGGTTTTCTTCTTGTTAACCTCATTGCATTTTTCACAGGTTGCTCATGCTATTTTGCCCAGGCCAAGGGCCATTTGCTATGTATTAACAAGTATTTTCCCTTTGCAGCCTGGATGTGCATATTTCTATCCTGCAGTCACCTCCCACCTGTGAGTTTTATACTATATTAACACCACGCCATGTTATGTGCCTTCTTGTATCTAGAGTTTCCCATCACATGTTCATGACCAATTTTATGCAACACTGTTTTCACGTCGTGATTTCTGTATATTGGTTCTGTTTCTTAATTGATTCCCCGTGGAGCTGGGGTCCAGGGAACTACCCTGTCCGGCGAATTTCCACTGCACATCCCCCCCCCCCAAAGGGGTTTTTCTTTTTTTTTCAGTGTCACTATTGACACTGGCTGGTATACAGCTGTATGCCATGCTGTAAGATTCTTTTTTTTTTCTTTTACTTGCAGTCTTTCAGGGACACCTTGTGGCCTTTTTTTTTTATTGTTCCATTTTTTCTACTGAATCCGATATGTTGGTCTTCTTCCTCACTGGCCCTCTTTGAATGTTTTTTGAAGTTTCTGTTAATCATCATGGGGGGACGGGGGACGATGACCATGATCGAACCAAGTTTTTATATGTTAATCTGGTCCTACTGACCTATGTCACCTCCCCTTTTCTTCCTTCCTGTCTACTCTCCTCTTTTTTCTCTTTTACCCTCTTACCTTCCTCTTTTCTCTTTCCTTTTCTTGGCCTCCTATGGCACTGTTCTCCTCCCCAAGAGCTGCTGACGTGTGAGACACCTACCTTGTCTAACTTCTCTGCTTATCCCCACCCCCCACGCCTGAATGTATCATGGCTTCTGTTTGTCCGATAGCTTTAGCATCCTTTAACTGCAGGGGGTTTAACACACCAGAGAAGCGGAGCCAGATTCTCTACCACTTTCATAAAAAGCGCTCTAGCATCTTATTACTACAGGAAACACATTTCCGTACGGATTCCATACCTGCACTACGCAATAGGTACTACCCACAATGGTACCACAGTACTAATTCCCAAGCCAAATCTAAGGGAGTATCCATCGCCTTCCATAAATCTTTTAAACCTGAGGTCCTAGACTCCCTTGTTGATGTTAATGGTCGCTTCATCTTTCTCACGCTGAAACTAGACAATTTTCTCTTCACAGTGGCCAACATATATGTACCTAACATGGATCAGGCTCGGTTCCACTCGACAGTTCTCACCAGACTATTCTCATTCGGAGGTCCCTGCTTCATCATTGGTGGAGATCTCAATGTTGTCATGTCCCTGTCTGCAGACACATCCTCTGGTAAGTCCTCTGTCCCACTCTCCACACTGACACGCATCAAAGCCCTACTACATTCCTCCTACCTGGTGGATGTTTGGCGTGTCCAGCATCCCACGGAAAGGGATTACAGTCATTATTCAGCAGCACACAATTCCTATTGCAGACTCGACCACTTCCTAATATCCCAATCGCTGCTAGATTCCCTATCCAGGCAGCATTGGGTCACCTACTCTGGTCTGACCACGCCCCGATCTACTTGACCCTTGCTCGTCCCCCAACTTCCCGTAGAGGTACACAATGGAGGCTCAATGACAATTTATTGTGGGAATCCGTCTGTGTAGCGGAAATTTCCAACACCATTCGGAACTTTATTTCAGGGAAAAAAAAAGGGGAAAATACTGCGCTAAACCAAAAACAATGTGCATGCAAGCTGCCAACACTCTAACAAACAAAGTGTACAGGAATGGTGAATAAAAATAGTGTGGCGCTCAAAACAATGAAAATAAAAATGGGTAAATGGCTACTTAAAGCAATGGAAACAACAGTGCTCTAATAACACAATTGTAAATGTGAGTCCGCTACAAGGGTATTCAGATGAATTGTCCTCTTTGCGAACTGTGTGATATACCGTGAAGGTACAACGTGAAAATGGAATAAAGTCCCAAATAACAAAAATGTATGTGATCATGGATGTCCTTCAATGGATGACCTTCCCACAATGCAGACTGACAAAGGGACTTCAATGCAAAAGATGAATCAAGCAAGGAGAAGACACTAGTTGTTATAGATGGGTACTCTTACCGCTGATGGTGGACCCACCTACCGTACGGCAGTGGGTCTTGCAGGCTTAATGGTCACCAAGACCAAACGGGATATAACTGGATGTCCTGGGTCCTCACTTGAACTCCAACCGGATGATGAAAAGGTAACTCAAACGATGGATGATTCTCACATGGGCCAGGTTCCACAGCAATCCGCGAAAAATATAAAGATGGAAGAAAACCAAAAAGACTCCAGATGGTGCAGGTCAATAAAAACCGATTGCCGGAATTTTATTAAATAAAAAATTTTGTCCAACAATCATGCAGACAAATAAAAGTGATCACGAAATAAAAATATATTCAAAGCAATATGGGGTGCAGCGTCAGCAGGCCCTACGCGTTTCGACTACTACAGTCTTCAACAGGGGCATGACGCTGTACCCCCCATATTGCCAACATTTATAAGAATTTCACATACTCTGACACACCCCGGAAGGGGTGGAGTCAAAACAGGAAATGACACAAGGTCTCACAATCTCAATACATAATTTCATAATATGCAACTGAAACACATAAGCTATATGTATCAATTCAATAAAGCATTGGATAACCTGTATATTAAACATATTGTACATCAACAAATAAATGTACCTCCATAACCTAAATCTAGGTATGAGGATAGGGATCTAATCATGACACCTGTATGGAACTTACCCTAATGAGGGCACCGCCCTTTATGATCTTCTCATTATCTAGATGGTCTATATAAAATGAGTTCCCAAGTTCACCACGGTATAAGCCAAATTCCACAGGATGTCATGATCCCACCTGACCAAAATCGTCACTGGGGACACCCTCATATATAGCACTGGGGACACCACAGCATCCCCCAGAGTACAATCTATACATTGTACTGCTAAATCTAGTGCACTATATACAGTGCCTCCATATTACTCCCTCTGGCGCTAGATCAGAGTCCCACTGGCGCTTCCCCTTGCAGTAACATCAACAGATGTTTGCTGCAAATGTCTATGGGGACACCAGTGAGACGCTACGTGGCCGCGCTATGTCCGCGCGCGCATCCCGCGCATGCGCACGCCGACGTTGTAGTCATGTGATCGCATAACGCATCACATGATACCGGCCAACGTGAATGTGTAGAGAGAGAGACAAGCTTCACGTCTCGCAGGGGGGTTGAAGTAGTGCAACCGTCCGATGCGCCCTCTAGTGGGGATTAGACAGAATACATGTTCAAAATACATGTTGTATAGACGGTAGCAGGTGCTGATATAAATAAGGTCCAAAAGCGCCTAGCTATCCCTCTTATACACATGTAAAATGATGGTTACTATTAGAAAAATTATTTTCATTTATTTATCCATAATTATTCATCAAGCAATTACCTGATGAAGAATATATCTAACTCACGTCTTAATTAATAATGATACATTCAACGATTGGGGATAAATCTGATGATGGTAAACCAATAATTGAATGTAACCCCAAATAATAATATTACAAGGAAATTACTAACAACAAAAGGGAAAAGGAAAAAAAGGGAGGTGTAAAGAAACTCACAATCTATACAAGGGCAGAAAAATACGTAAATGTACTGTTCTTTCACCCGAGTCGCCTATACAGGCGCACGCGGGGGATACCTGCGTCAAGTTCACCATTCCCCAAATGTGGATACACGAGCCCAGGTGCCTCACGCCCGATTGATGAAACAGTTGAGATCCCACTCAACGTTCATACCATGGGGTGAGTAACACCTGAGCTCGTGTATCCAATAAGTCTCCAATCTCGAGACACCCCGTAGGGAGGAATCTCCCCTCCAATGGGGAACGAACCTGTCAATCACTTGGAACTGGGTGCCCCTAGGGTCCTTTGCATGATGTTCTAAATAATGTCGTGACACCGTATGTTTGTCACATCCCTTACGTATTTTAGCCAGATGTTCATTGACCCGAATAGAGAAATTACGTATAGTACGCCCCACGTATTGAAGTTTGCACGGGCATGTGATGAGGTACACGATAAATCTGGTGACGCAGGTAGTAAATTGTGACATAATATAACTGCGTCCCGTGACACTAGAGCTGAATGTGTCTGTTTTACGTCTCCCCAACACATTAACCATGCAAACATTACATTTTCGACAGGGATAATATCCATTGGCTTCCGGAAAGAAAGAGATCCTTTTGGGGGGGTCTATTATATTAGGGGCCACCTCCCCCTGAATGGAGCGTGCACCCCTAAAAATTACGCCAGCCCGCTCAGGCAGGGAAGGGCCCAAAGTTCTATCGCTTTGTAAGACCTTCCAGTGTCTATTTAGGATTTTCTTAATTTCCTTATGTTGGGTGGAATAGGATGTAAAGAAAGACCATCTAAATCTATCCTCTTTAGCTTTCGCCTGTTTTTCAATAAGGAGGGATGGTCTTTCCATTGCCAATACAGAAGCAATGTCTGCATTCAACTGGACTGCTGAGTAGCCCCTATCAATGAATCTAGCCTTCAAAATCTGAGATTGAACCAAAAAGTCCTGCTCTCGGGTGCAGTTCCTCCTCAAGCGGAGGAACTGTCCTCGAGGAACAGACTTCAACCATTGTTCGTGGTGGCAGCTATCGACGGGGATATAGCCATTTCTGTCCGTTGGTTTAAAGTATGTTTTAAATTCCAAACGGTCATTGGCAACTATAATTTCTAAATCTAGGAAATGTATCGACGTGGAGCTGGCCTTGTATGTTAATGTGATACCACGATCATTAACATTAAGAGTCCTCATAAAGGTATCCAGTGATTCTCTCGTGCCCTTCCATAGGAGGAGGATGTCGTCTATATATCTAGCCCACAGAACCAATTCAGGTCTGTTGAGGGCATAGACGACATCCTCCTCCCACTGGGCCATGAAGAGGTTGGCAAGACTGGGGGCATATTTAGCCCCCATTGCCACACCCCTAATTTGGGAGAAGAATGTTCCCTGGAACCAAAAGTAATTATGCCTAGTGGCAAAGTTGAGCAACTCCATGATAAAGTTCCTCTGTAATAAAGGCAGTGGGGAGTCTCTGGAAAGAAACAACTCCACTGCCCCCAAACCCAATTGATGTGGTATGCAGGTGTATAATGAGGCCACATCTGCAGTAACAAGAATCAAATCTCCATGGTGCCGAACTTTCTCAAGTAAATTGATAGTGTCCTTCGTATCTTTTAGATAAGAGGGTATCGATTTCACCAAAGGCTGTAGAAAGAAATCGATGTACTTTCCAATGCGTGAAGTGACCGAGTCAATCCCGCTGACGATAGGTCGCCCTGGGGGATTGACTGGGTCCTTATGTACCTTTGGGAGGTAATAAATCACAGGAATACGTGGTGCAAGAGGCACCAGGTATTCCTGTTCTTTTTTATTAAGAACGTTGAGAGAAAAACCCTCGTTGACAATATCAACGAGGGCCTTCTTGTATTTCAATGTAGGATCCCCAGGTAGAGGATGATATGTCGCTCGGTCTTCCAGGAGCCTATTCATCTCATTAACGTAGTTTATCTTATCTAGTACTACTATTCCACCTCCTTTGTCCGCAGGGCGGACAATGAGATTTTTATTACTGCATAAAGTTTTTAAGCCTGTAGCAATAATAGGATCCTGGTGGACTTTTTTGGTGGGCAATTCGTCAAGATCTTTCAATACCAAAGTACGAAAAACGTTAATGGAAGGAGCTGAGCTCACTGGGGGGTTGAACAAAGAGGGATTAGAAAGCCCTGAACGTACACTAGTAAACTGATTCCCTAATTGTGTAGAGGGAATAGATATTGAAGGCATAATAGACACCTCATCTTTCTTTTGGGCATCAGTTGATGGAAGTGCTAAAAAATGCCTTTGAATGTTTAATTTTCTTATAAACTTTTGAAAATCGATAAAGGTGGAAAATTTGTTCAGTTTGCGCGGGGGAACAAACTTTAGACCTTTATCTAATACAGATTGTTCTTGAGGAGTGAGAACTGTAGAACTTAGGTTAAAAATACCCGCACCTAATTTACCCTTGGTCTTTTTGCGCTGGATGCGCCGCCCCCCCCTTGAGCCTCGTTTATACTTGGGCTTCTGGGGGTGTGGAAAGTGGGCTTGTGAAAACCCTGGTGTTGTGGTGGACCAGGGTGATTGTAACTATGACCATATACTGGTCTATGTGGTTCCTCACCCCACCCAGGGTTTGAATAGGAGTCGTAATACGGGTCATACGGGCCTTCGCCCTGTGGTAGAGTATAACGGCTCTGGGTAGGTATAGGTGTACCCTGTGTATAATTCGTATTAGAACCAGATCCATTATCCCTCCAAGGTAAGGGAATTCTCCCTGATGGATCTCTAGGATACATCTGACCCCTATCGCCTTGTCCATAACCTCTACCCCGTTGAGGGTGACCTCTACCTCGCGGTACAGAACTATATCTACCTCGGCCTGGTTCGTGAGGAGCCAAGGCTGGTATTTGTTTATTGTTCTTGGGTGTATGTGTACCACCCTTATTGTTCTGACCTCCTCGTAAAGATGTGGAGGGAGGTTCATAGACAAGAGTCCTATCAATAATTACATCAACTGGCTCAGAAAGATCCATGTTAGAATTATTTTCAGGGTTGTTTGTCTGATTGGCCAGTTTTTTCTGCCAGCCAAAGACTAAGTTTCCCTTATAGTCACCTATATCTCGGTTGTACTTTTTTTGTTTCTTATTCCTCTGATCTTTCTCCTCCTTTTCAAGGATGGTTTTAAGAGCAGAGGAAAGAGATACATATTCAGGAGTACCACTAGAGGGAGAGAGCTTGTCTCTAATTTCCCTGATTTCTTTATCTAATGCGGACATCCTAACCCGCTTTTTCTCAATCAAAAAATTGAGAAGTTGTAGACCAGCATCATTAAAGTAATTAGCCCAGAGAATCATGTCTGACTCTCCCTGTTGAGGGGAGACATCCCACCTGAGACCTCTGGGTACCATCTTCTCCTTGATATATTGCTCAAGAAACGCAGTGTCCCATTGAAGATGTAATTCTGAGATCATTGCGTTCTTGAGCCTAGCAAAGAGACCACTTATTTCTGAGTCGGCATTATGGATGGTAAAGACTCCCTGTGTGTTAAAGGACCTTGAGGCCCTGTATTCAAAAACATCCATTTGTACACAAAAAGGAGAAAATATATATGGTGAGCAGCAGTAAATAATATGTCAAGCAATATAACTGGGAAAAAAAAAGGGGAAAATACTGCGCTAAACCAAAAACAATGTGCATGCAAGCTGCCAACACTCTAACAAACAAAGTGTACAGGAATGGTGAATAAAAATAGTGTGGCGCTCAAAACAATGAAAATAAAAATGGGTAAATGGCTACTTAAAGCAATGGAAACAACAGTGCTCTAATAACACAATTGTAAATGTGAGTCCGCTACAAGGGTATTCAGATGAATTGTCCTCTTTGCGAACTGTGTGATATACCGTGAAGGTACAACGTGAAAATGGAATAAAGTCCCAAATAACAAAAATGTATGTGATCATGGATGTCCTTCAATGGATGACCTTCCCACAAAGGGACTTCAATGCAAAAGATGAATCAAGCAAGGAGAAGACACTAGTTGTTATAGATGGGTACTCTTACCGCTGATGGTGGACCCACCTACCGTACGGCAGTGGGTCTTGCAGGCTTAATGGTCACCAAGACCAAACGGGATATAACTGGATGTCCTGGGTCCTCACTTGAACTCCAACCGGATGATGAAAAGGTAACTCAAACGATGGATGATTCTCACATGGGCCAGGTTCCACAGCAATCCGCGAAAAATATAAAGATGGAAGAAAACCAAAAAGACTCCAGATGGTGCAGGTCAATAAAAACCGATTGCCGGAATTTTATTAAATAAAAAATTTTGTCCAACAATCATGCAGACAAATAAAAGTGATCACGAAATAAAAATATATTCAAAGCAATATGGGGTGCAGCGTCAGCAGGCCCTACGCGTTTCGACTACTACAGTCTTCAACAGGGGCATGACGCTGTACCCCCCATATTGCCAACATTTATAAGAATTTCACATACTTTATCGATTTTCAAAAGTTTATAAGAAAATTAAACATTCAAAGGCATTTTTTAGCACTTCCATCAACTGATGCCCAAAAGAAAGATGAGGTGTCTATTATGCCTTCAATATCTATTCCCTCTACACAATTAGGGAATCAGTTTACTAGTGTACGTTCAGGGCTTTCTAATCCCTCTTTGTTCAACCCCCCAGTGAGCTCAGCTCCTTCCATTAACGTTTTTCGTACTTTGGTATTGAAAGATCTTGACGAATTGCCCACCAAAAAAGTCCACCAGGATCCTATTATTGCTACAGGCTTAAAAACTTTATGCAGTAATAAAAATCTCATTGTCCGCCCTGCGGACAAAGGAGGTGGAATAGTAGTACTAGATAAGATAAACTACGTTAATGAGATGAATAGGCTCCTGGAAGACCGAGCGACATATCATCCTCTACCTGGGGATCCTACATTGAAATACAAGAAGGCCCTCGTTGATATTGTCAACGAGGGTTTTTCTCTCAACGTTCTTAATAAAAAAGAACAGGAATACCTGGTGCCTCTTGCACCACGTATTCCTGTGATTTATTACCTCCCAAAGGTACATAAGGACCCAGTCAATCCCCCAGGGCGACCTATCGTCAGCGGGATTGACTCGGTCACTTCACGCATTGGAAAGTACATCGATTTCTTTCTACAGCCTTTGGTGAAATCGATACCCTCTTATCTAAAAGATACGAAGGACACTATCAATTTACTTGAGAAAGTTCGGCACCATGGAGATTTGATTCTTGTTACTGCAGATGTGGCCTCATTATACACCTGCATACCACATCAATTGGGTTTGGGGGCAGTGGAGTTGTTTCTTTCCAGAGACTCCCCACTGCCTTTATTACAGAGGAACTTTATCATGGAGTTGCTCAACTTTGCCACTAGGCATAATTACTTTTGGTTCCAGGGAACATTCTTCTCCCAAATTAGGGGTGTGGCAATGGGGGCTAAATATGCCCCCAGTCTTGCCAACCTCTTCATGGCCCAGTGGGAGGAGGATGTCGTCTATGCCCTCAACAGACCTGAATTGGTTCTGTGGGCTAGATATATAGACGACATCCTCCTCCTATGGAAGGGCACGAGAGAATCACTGGATACCTTTATGAGGACTCTTAATGTTAATGATCGTGGTATCACATTAACATACGAGGCCAGCTCCACGTCGATACATTTCCTAGATTTAGAAATTATAGTTGCCAATGACCGTTTGGAATTTAAAACATACTTTAAACCAACGGACAGAAATGGCTATATCCCCGTCGATAGCTGCCACCACGAACAATGGTTGAAGTCTGTTCCTCGAGGACAGTTCCTCCGCTTGAGGAGGAACTGCACCCGAGAGCAGGACTTTTTGGTTCAATCTCAGATTTTGAAGGCTAGATTCATTGATAGGGGCTACTCAGCAGTCCAGTTGAATGCAGACATTGCTTCTGTATTGGCAATGGAAAGACCATCCCTCCTTATTGAAAAACAGGCGAAAGCTAAAGAGGATAGATTTAGATGGTCTTTCTTTACATCCTATTCCACCCAACATAAGGAAATTAAGAAAATCCTAAATAGACACTGTAAGGTCTTACAAAGTGATAGAACTTTGGGCCCTTCCCTGCCTGAGCGGGCTGGCGTAATTTTTAGGGGTGCACGCTCCATTCAGGGGGAGGTGGCCCCTAATATAATAGACCCCCCCAAAAGGATCTCTTTCTTTCCGGAAGCCAATGGATATTATCCCTGTCGAAAATGTAATGTTTGCATGGTTAATGTGTTGGGGAGACGTAAAACAGACACATTCAGCTCTAGTGTCACGGGACGCAGTTATATTATGTCACAATTTACTACCTGCGTCACCAGATTTATCGTGTACCTCATCACATGCCCGTGCAAACTTCAATACGTGGGGCGTACTATACGTAATTTCTCTATTCGGGTCAATGAACATCTGGCTAAAATACGTAAGGGATGTGACAAACATACGGTGTCACGACATTATTTAGAACATCATGCAAAGGACCCTAGGGGCACCCAGTTCCAAGTGATTGACAGGTTCGTTCCCCATTGGAGGGGAGATTCCTCCCTACGGGGTGTCTCGAGATTGGAGACTTATTGGATACACGAGCTCAGGTGTTACTCACCCCATGGTATGAACGTTGAGTGGGATCTCAACTATTTCATCAATCGGGCGTGAGGCACCTGGGCTCGTGTATCCACATTTGGGGAATGGTGAACTTGAGGCAGGTATCCCCCGCGTGCGCCTGTATAGGCGACTCGGGTGAAAGAACAGTACATTTACGTATTTTTCTGCCCTTGTATAGATTGTGAGTTTCTTTACACCTCCCTTTTTTCCCTTTCCCTTTTGTTGTTAGTAATTTCCTTGTAATATTATTATTTGGGGTTACATTCAATTATTGGTTTACCATCATCAGATTTATCCCCAATCGTTGAATGTATCATTATTAATTAAGACGTGAGTTAGATATATTCTTCATCAGGTAATTGCTTGATGAATAATTATGGATAAATAAATGAAAATAATTTTTCTAATAGTAACCATCATTTTACATGTGTATAAGAGGGATAGCTAGGCGCTTTTGGACCTTATTTATATCAGCACCTGCTACCGTCTATACAACATGTATTTTGAACATGTATTCTGTCTAATCCCCACTAGAGGGCGCATCGGACGGTTGCACTACTTCAACCCCCCTGCGAGACGTGAAGCTTGTCTCTCTCTCTACACATTCACGTTGGCCGGTATCATGTGATGCGTTATGCGATCACATGACTACAACGTCGGCGTGCGCATGCGCGGGATGCGCGCGCGGACATAGCGCGGCCACGTAGCGTCTCACTGGTGTCCCCATAGACATTTGCAGCAAACATCTGTTGATGTTACTGCAAGGGGAAGCGCCAGTGGGACTCTGATCTAGCGCCAGAGGGAGTAATATGGAGGCACTGTATATAGTGCACTAGATTTAGCAGTACAATGTATAGATTGTACTCTGGGGGATGCTGTGGTGTCCCCAGTGCTATATATGAGGGTGTCCCCAGTGACGATTTTGGTCAGGTGGGATCATGACATCCTGTGGAATTTGGCTTATACCGTGGTGAACTTGGGAACTCATTTTATATAGACCATCTAGATAATGAGAAGATCATAATGGGCGGTGCCCTCATTAGGGTAAGTTCCATACAGGTGTCATGATTAGATCCCTATCCTCATACCTAGATTTAGGTTATGGAGGTACATTTATTTGTTGATGTACAATATGTTTAATATACAGGTTATCCAATGCTTTATTGAATTGATACATATAGCTTATGTGTTTCAGTTGCATATTATGAAATTATGTATTGAGATTGTGAGACCTTGTGTCATTTCCTGTTTTGACTCCACCCCTTCCGGGGTGTGTCAGAGTATGTGAAATTCTTATAAATGTTGGCAATATGGGGGGTACAGCGTCATGCCCCTGTTGAAGACTGTAGTAGTCGAAACGCGTAGGGCCTGCTGACGCTGCACCCCATATTGCTTTGAATATATTTTTATTTCGTGATCACTTTTATTTGTCTGCATGATTGTTGGACAAAATTTTTTATTTAATAAAATTCCGGCAATCGGTTTTTATTGACCTGCACCATCTGGAGTCTTTTTGGTTTTCTTCCATCTTTATATTTTTCGCGGATTGCTGTGGAACCTGGCCCATGTGAGAATCATCCATCGTTTGAGTTACCTTTTCATCATCCGGTTGGAGTTCAAGTGAGGACCCAGGACATCCAGTTATATCCCGTTTGGTCTTGGTGACCATTAAGCCTGCAAGACCCACTGCCGTACGGTAGGTGGGTCCACCATCAGCGGTAAGAGTACCCATCTATAACAACTAGTGTCTTCTCCTTGCTTGATTCATCTTTTGCATTGAATTCCCTTTGTCAGTCTGCATTGTGGGAAGGTCATCCATTGAAGGACATCCATGATCACATACATTTTTGTTATTTGGGACTTTATTCCATTTTCACGTTGTACCTTCACTGTATATCACACAGTTCGCAAAGAGGACAATTCATCTGAATACCCTTGTAGCGGACTCACATTTACAATTGTGTTATTAGAGCACTGTTGTTTCCATTGCTTTAAGTAGCCATTTACCCATTTTTATTTTCATTGTTTTGAGCGCCACACTATTTTTATTCACCATTCCTGTACACTTTGTTTGTTAGAGTGTTGGCAGCTTGCATGCACATTGTTTTTGGTTTAGCGCAGTATTTTCCCCTTTTTTTTCCCAGTTATATTGCTTGACATATTATTTACTGCTGCTCACCATATATATTTTCTCCTTTTTGTGTACAAATGGATGTTTTTGAATACAGGGCCTCAAGGTCCTTTAACACACAGGGAGTCTTTACCATCCATAATGCCGACTCAGAAATAAGTGGTCTCTTTGCTAGGCTCAAGAACGCAATGATCTCAGAATTACATCTTCAATGGGACACTGCGTTTCTTGAGCAATATATCAAGGAGAATGTCAGGGTCACCTGTGGCCAGGTGACAGATGCACACCGTAGGGGGACAGGAGTGCACCGCGAGGTAGTGAACCCTATGGCTGGCTTCTGTGGATAGGAAACTGGGTGGTTGTGGAAAGCGGGACCAGAGGAGCACAACCGGGATCCCAACGGAAGCGAGAGCCAAGATTCCCCAGGGCGCGGAGTCTAAGACCCAGCTGGTCTTCTCCAGGGCCTCTAGTGGTGAGGATGTTACGCTGCAGGCTGGGACCAGGTCGCGGCCCCTGGAGTTTCCTAGCTCACGCCCCGTAGGATAAGGGGAAGCAGCAGCACACGATAGAGAGAACCGAATAACAAGCCGAAGGTCAGGGGCCACAAGCAGACAAGGATAACGAAGAACGAGCCGAAGGTCAAGGGTCACGAGCAGACAGGGATGGTCGGGGACAAGCCAATAACGTAACAGAGAGACAGACGTAGCACACGGCAGGCAGGAACCCAAACACACAATGCCTAACAAACACGTTGATCAGCAAAGCAGGCTTGCAGTGCACAGGTTAATATAGTGTTCAGTGATAGGGCCTGGGGTGGAGTCAGGCTGGGAGGAGATTATAAAGGAAGCCAGGTGAAGGAGGTCTGGTCTCTAGATGAACACATGAGGAGGAAGGTAAGATGGCAGACAGACATTAATGCATATCCATGACAGTACCCTCCCTCTTACGAGGCCTCCCCCTTCCCCGCCTGGGCCCAGGTTTAGAGGGAAACTTCAGATGAAACTCCTTTAACAGACGAGGTGCAAAGACCTCAGATGCAGTGATCCAAGACCTCTCCTCAGGACCAAACCCTTTCCAATGAACGAGGTACTGAAGAACGCCTTTACAGAGTCGGGAGTCCAGAATTTGACTGATCTCGTACTCCTGATTATCCTCAGAGACAGGCGCCACGGTAGGAAGAGGACGAGAGAATTTATTGAGGACTAAAGGCTTTAGAAGAGCAACATGAAAGGAGTTAGTGATTTTAAGCCTCTTAGGAATCTGGAGTTTGAAACAAACCGGATTCAGTTTAGCAGTTACCGTGTATGGACCGATGAATCGTGGAGCAAACTTCAGAGAAGGAACTCGGAGCTTGATGTTCCTGGTAGAGAGCCAGACTTTGTCCCCTGGCTGAAGAGAAGGCGGTTTACGCCTGCGGCGGTCGGCAAAGCCTTTGAATTTTTCAGCAGCTGCCCGGAGGGAATCATGAACGTGACCCCAAACGGAATTGAGAGACTCCTGAACCGAAGCCAAAGCTGGAATGTCTGGAGAACAGATCATAGGAAGAGGAAGTTGAGGGTGTTTTCCATAAACTGTGAAAAAGGGTGTCTTCTGCGAACTGGTATTCACATGATTGTTATGGGAGAATTCTGCCCACGGGAGTAGAGAGGACCAATCGTCATGGTGAGAAGACACAAAGGTGCGAAGAAAGACCTCTAACTCCTGATTAACCCTCTCAGTCTGTCCATTGGATTGGGGATGGTAAGAAGAAGAAAAATCCAAGACAATATTGAGGGATTTGCAAAAGGCTCTCCAAAAACGAGACGTGAATTGGACTCCCCTGTCGGAAACAATATGAGAAGGGACCCCATGTAGGCGGAGAATTTCTCGAATGAAAATGGGAACCAAGGCAGGGGCAGAAGGAAGACCAGGAAGAGGAACAAAATGAGCCATCTTGGAGAATCGATCGATTACCACCCAAATGACTGTATTATTCTCAGACAGTGGGAGATCGGTGATAAAATCCATGGCAATATGGGCCCAGGGTTCCTTAGGAATAGGCAAGGGCATGAGGAGACCAGCAGGAGCTTGTGTGGAGGATTTGGACTGAGCACAGACATGACAAGCTTTAACGTAGTCTTTGACGTCTGAGCGGAGATTAGGCCACCAGTAGTGACGACTGATGAGTAGGAAGGATCGGAGGAATCCAGAATGCCCTGCCACCTTGGAATCATGTCCCCAACGAAGGATCTTAGCTCTTAGCTCAGTGGGGACAAAGGTCTTACCAGGCGGAATTTTAGACTTCAGGGTGGTAGAGTGGGCAACAATGCATGAGGTGGGAATGATCGGCTCAGGTTCAGGGGCGGACTCCTCGTCCAAAGTGTCAAATGACCTAGAGAGCGCATCAGCCCGACCGTTGCAGGAACCAGGTTTGTAGGTAATCGTGAAATTAAAACGGGCAAAGAAGAGACTCCACCTGGCCTGTCTAGGATTCAGACGTTTAGCATTCTGTAGATACTGTAAATTCTTGTGATCGGTAAAGATCGTTATGGAGTGAGGGGAACCCTCCAAGAGATGACGCCACTCCTCTAACGCCAATTTAATTGCGAGAAGTTCCCGATCACCGATGGCATAATTCCTCTCTGCCTGAGAAAATTTTTTGGAGAAGAACGCACATGGTTGGCGTCTCTTCTCAAAGATTTGAAGAAGCACAGCTCCCACCCCCATTGAGGAAGCGTCCACTTCAATAAAAAATGCATTCCCAGGATTTGGTCTCCTCAAGAGGGGGCCAGAAACAAAGGCCTGTTTCAGGTTGTGAAATGCAGAGACAGCTTCGGGAGGCCAGTCTCTGGCATTCACACCCTTCTTGGTCAAAGCGATAATAGGCGCGGCAATGGAAGAGTAATTCCTTATGAACTGCCTATAATAATTAGTGAAGCCAAGAAAGCGCTGTGTGGCCTTGAGGCTAGCAGGAAGAGGCCAGTTGGTGATAGCCAAGACCTTCCCAGGGTCCATACGAAGCCCCGAACATGAGACAAAGCACCCCAAAAACAGGACCTCAGAACATTCAAAGGAACATTTCTCCAGCTTGGCATAGAGATTGTTCTCTCTAAGACGTTGAAGTACAGTGCGGACATGGTTTCTGTGGACGAGCAGATTTTCAGAAAAGATCAGAATGTCATCCAGATAGATGACAACAAACTGGTACAGCAGATCTCTGAAGATTTCATTGACAAAGTTTTGAAACACGGCTGGAGCATTACACAGACCAAAAGGCATCACCAGATATTCGTAATGCCCGTCTCTAGTGTTAAATGCAGTCTTCCATTCGTCACCCTCCCGTATTCGAATGAGATTGTACGCGCCTCTGAGATCCAACTTGGTGAAAATGGAGGCACCCTTCAACCTATCGAATAGCTCAGATATTAAGGGTAAGGGGTATCGATTTTTAATAGTAACCGCATTTAAACCCCGATAATCGATGCAGGGTCTTAAGGTACCATCCTTTTTGGCAACAAAAAAGAACCCTGCCCCTGCAGGCGATGAGGATTTCCGGATGAACCCTCTCTCCAGATTCTCTGCTACATACTCCGACATGGCCTGGGTCTCTGGGATGGACAGAGGGTAGGTACGACCCCTGGGTAGAGTTGCTCCGGGGACAAGATCAATAGCACAGTCAAAAGACCTGTGGGGAGGAAGCACCTCAGCTGATTTTTTACAGAACACATCCCGGTAATCGCTGTATGCGGCGGGAAGATCAGAAGAAACAGAAGTGGCAGCAACCGGAAGACTCTCCTTGGGGGTCACCTTGAGAAGACACGACGAGAAACATGAGGAACCCCAGGCCAGGATCTGCCCAGAGACCCAGTCCACATGTGGAGAGTGGAGCTGTAGCCAAGGGAGGCCCAATACAACTGGGGTAGAGGCCTTGGGTAGAATAAGAAAGGATATCCACTCCTGGTGGAGAATCCCTACCGACATCCTAATGGGTAGCGTCTGGAAGCGAATAGGGCCCCCTGGGAGAACAGTGCCATCAATTGCCGAGACTACCAATGGGGTAGTGAGAGGTGAAAGGGTAAGCTTCATAGAAGAAGCAGTTCTCCAATCCATGAAATTGCCGGCAGCCCCGGAATCCAGGTATGCAAGGGTTGACTGAGGAGAAGTGCCTACATGAAGGGACACCGGCAAGAGCAGGCGAGAAGGTGATGTTTCTGGGTCCAATACTCCACCTTCCAAATGTATTAGACCCGAGCGTTTCCCGGACGAAGCGAGCAGGAGTCACGAAAATGACCCTTGCCCCCACAATAGAGGCACAAGCCCAGAGTTCTGCGCCTAGCACGTTCTTCGGGGGTTAGTCTGGTCCGGCCCAGCTGCATAGGTTCTTCAGCAGGTAGAGGATGCTCCACGGAATGAAGGGAGGGGAGCTCAGACTGGCTAGGACCCAGAGAGTGCTGGCGTCTTTTTTCTAAGGACCTCTCTTGAAAACGAATGTCGATCTGGTTGCATAATGAAATTACATCGTCCAGACCGACGGGAATGGCTCTTCCCGCTAATTCGTCTTTCACTCGGTCAGAGAGGCCATGTAAAAAGGTAGCGACCAGGGCCTCATTATTCCAGCTCAATTCAGCTGTGTGGATACGGAACTGAAGAGCATATTGCCCCACTGAACTAGATTCTTGGCGAAGACGTAAGACAGCACTAGCCGCTGAAGAAGCCCGAGCCGGCTCTTCGAAGATATTACGAAAGAGCTTCAAGAATTCGGACAGACTGGAAACCACCAGATCGTTCCTCTCCCACAGGGGGGCAGCCCAGGCCAAAGCTTCACCGGAGAGGAGGGAAATGATATAGGCTACCTTAGCCCGGTCAGATAGGAAGCTTTGAGGCTGAAGCTCAAAATGAATAGTGCATTGGCTGAGAAACCCCCTGCAGGCCTTGGAGTCCCCAGAGAAACGGAACGGAGCTGGCAATCTTAGTGAGTGTGAGGCTGCGACTGGTGCGATAGGTACAGCCGCTGGTTGTACTTGGGGTTGCGGATTCGGGGTTCCCAAGGAGACCTGAAGCTGCTCGAATCGAGAAGCCAGATCCTGGAGGAATCGCATCACCTGGGTCTGATTTGATTCCTGGGTCTCAAGTCTGCGAACTATGCCCTGCAATGGATCATCCGCGGGAAGCGGGATGTCAGCCGGGTTCATGGCTGATCAAACTGTCAGGGTCACCTGTGGCCAGGTGACAGATGCACACCGTAGGGGGACAGGAGTGCACCGCGAGGTAGTGAACCCTATGGCTGGCTTCTGTGGATAGGAAACTGGGTGGTTGTGGAAAGCGGGACCAGAGGAGCACAACCGGGATCCCAACGGAAGCGAGAGCCAAGATTCCCCAGGGCGCGGAGTCTAAGACCCAGCTGGTCTTCTCCAGGGCCTCTAGTGGTGAGGATGTTACGCTGCAGGCTGGGACCAGGTCGCGGCCCCTGGAGTTTCCTAGCTCACGCCCCGTAGGATAAGGGGAAGCAGCAGCACACGATAGAGAGAACCGAATAACAAGCCGAAGGTCAGGGGCCACAAGCAGACAAGGATAACGAAGAACGAGCCGAAGGTCAAGGGTCACGAGCAGACAGGGATGGTCGGGGACAAGCCAATAACGTAACAGAGAGACAGACGTAGCACACGGCAGGCAGGAACCCAAACACACAATGCCTAACAAACACGTTGATCAGCAAAGCAGGCTTGCAGTGCACAGGTTAATATAGTGTTCAGTGATAGGGCCTGGGGTGGAGTCAGGCTGGGAGGAGATTATAAAGGAAGCCAGGTGAAGGAGGTCTGGTCTCTAGATGAACACATGAGGAGGAAGGTAAGATGGCAGACAGACATTAATGCATATCCATGACAGAGAAGATGGTACCCAGAGGTCTCAGGTGGGATGTCTCCCCTCAACAGGGAGAGTCAGACATGATTCTCTGGGCTAATTACTTTAATGATGCTGGTCTACAACTTCTCAATTTTTTGATTGAGAAAAAGCGGGTTAGGATGTCCGCATTAGATAAAGAAATCAGGGAAATTAGAGACAAGCTCTCTCCCTCTAGTGGTACTCCTGAATATGTATCTCTTTCCTCTGCTCTTAAAACCATCCTTGAAAAGGAGGAGAAAGATCAGAGGAATAAGAAACAAAAAAAGTACAACCGAGATATAGGTGACTATAAGGGAAACTTAGTCTTTGGCTGGCAGAAAAAACTGGCCAATCAGACAAACAACCCTGAAAATAATTCTAACATGGATCTTTCTGAGCCAGTTGATGTAATTATTGATAGGACTCTTGTCTATGAACCTCCCTCCACATCTTTACGAGGAGGTCAGAACAATAAGGGTGGTACACATACACCCAAGAACAATAAACAAATACCAGCCTTGGCTCCTCACGAACCAGGCCGAGGTAGATATAGTTCTGTACCCCGAGGTAGAGGTCACCCTCAACGGGGTAGAGGTTATGGACAAGGCGATAGGGGTCAGATGTATCCTAGAGATCCATCAGGGAGAATTCCCTTACCTTGGAGGGATAATGGATCTGGTTCTAATACGAATTATACACAGGGTACACCTATACCTACCCAGAGCCGTTATACTCTACCACAGGGCGAAGGCCCGTATGACCCGTATTACGACTCCTATTCAAACCCTGGGTGGGGTGAGGAACCACATAGACCAGTATATGGTCATAGTTACAATCACCCTGGTCCACCACAACACCAGGGTTTTCACAAGCCCACTTTCCACACCCCCAGAAGCCCAAGTATAAACGAGGCTCAAGGGGGGGGCGGCGCATCCAGCGCAAAAAGACCAAGGGTAAATTAGGTGCGGGTATTTTTAACCTAAGTTCTACAGTTCTCACTCCTCAAGAACAATCTGTATTAGATAAAGGTCTAAAGTTTGTTCCCCCGCGCAAACTGAACAAATTTTCCACCTTTATCGATTTTCAAAAGTTTATAAGAAAATTAAACATTCAAAGGCATTTTTTAGCACTTCCATCAACTGATGCCCAAAAGAAAGATGAGGTGTCTATTATGCCTTCAATATCTATTCCCTCTACACAATTAGGGAATCAGTTTACTAGTGTACGTTCAGGGCTTTCTAATCCCTCTTTGTTCAACCCCCCAGTGAGCTCAGCTCCTTCCATTAACGTTTTTCGTACTTTGGTATTGAAAGATCTTGACGAATTGCCCACCAAAAAAGTCCACCAGGATCCTATTATTGCTACAGGCTTAAAAACTTTATGCAGTAATAAAAATCTCATTGTCCGCCCTGCGGACAAAGGAGGTGGAATAGTAGTACTAGATAAGATAAACTACGTTAATGAGATGAATAGGCTCCTGGAAGACCGAGCGACATATCATCCTCTACCTGGGGATCCTACATTGAAATACAAGAAGGCCCTCGTTGATATTGTCAACGAGGGTTTTTCTCTCAACGTTCTTAATAAAAAAGAACAGGAATACCTGGTGCCTCTTGCACCACGTATTCCTGTGATTTATTACCTCCCAAAGGTACATAAGGACCCAGTCAATCCCCCAGGGCGACCTATCGTCAGCGGGATTGACTCGGTCACTTCACGCATTGGAAAGTACATCGATTTCTTTCTACAGCCTTTGGTGAAATCGATACCCTCTTATCTAAAAGATACGAAGGACACTATCAATTTACTTGAGAAAGTTTGGCACCATGGAGATTTGATTCTTGTTACTGCAGATGTGGCCTCATTATACACCTGCATACCACATCAATTGGGTTTGGGGGCAGTGGAGTTGTTTCTTTCCAGAGACTCCCCACTGCCTTTATTACAGAGGAACTTTATCATGGAGTTGCTCAACTTTGCCACTAGGCATAATTACTTTTGGTTCCAGGGAACATTCTTCTCCCAAATTAGGGGTGTGGCAATGGGGGCTAAATATGCCCCCAGTCTTGCCAACCTCTTCATGGCTGTCATGGATATGCATTAATGTCTGTCTGCCATCTTACCTTCCTCCTCATGTGTTCATCTAGAGACCAGACCTCCTTCACCTGGCTTCCTTATAATCTCCTCCCAGCCTGACTCCACCCCAGGCCCTATCACTGAACACTATATTAACCTGTGCACTGCAAGCCTGCTTTGCTGATCAACGTGTTTGTTAGGCATTGTGTGTTTGGGTTCCTGCCTGCCGTGTGCTACGTCTGTCTCTCTGTTACGTTATTGGCTTGTCCCCGACCATCCCTGTCTGCTCGTGACCCTTGACCTTCGGCTCGTTCTTCGTTATCCTTGTCTGCTTGTGGCCCCTGACCTTCGGCTTGTTATTCGGTTCTCTCTATCGTGTGCCGCTGCTTCCCCTTATCCTACGGGGCGTGAGCTAGGAAACTCCAGGGGCCGCGACCTGGTCCCAGCCTGCAGCGTAACATCCTCACCACTAGAGGCCCTGGAGAAGACCAGCTGGGTCTTAGACTCCGCGCCCTGGGGAATCTTGGCTCTCGCTTCCGTTGGGATCCCGGTTGTGCTCCTCTGGTCCCGCTTTCCACAACCACCCAGTTTCCTACCCACAGAAGCCAGCCATAGGGTTCACTACCTCGCGGTGCACTCCTGTCCCCCTACGGTGTGCATCTGTCACCTGGCCACAGGTGACCCTGACAGTTTGATCAGCCATGAACCCGGCTGACATCCCGCTTCCCGCGGATGATCCATTGCAGGGCATAGTTCGCAGACTTGAGACCCAGGAATCAAATCAGACCCAGGTGATGCGATTCCTCCAGGATCTGGCTTCTCGATTCGAGCAGCTTCAGGTCTCCTTGGGAACCCCGAATCCGCAACCCCAAGTACAACCAGCGGCTGTACCTATCGCACCAGTCGCAGCCTCACACTCACTAAGATTGCCAGCTCCGTTCCGTTTCTCTGGGGACTCCAAGGCCTGCAGGGGGTTTCTCAGCCAATGCACTATTCATTTTGAGCTTCAGCCTCAAAGCTTCCTATCTGACCGGGCTAAGGTAGCCTATATCATTTCCCTCCTCTCCGGTGAAGCTTTGGCCTGGGCTGCCCCCCTGTGGGAGAGGAACGATCCGGTGGTTTCCAGTCTGTCCGAATTCTTGAAGCTCTTTCGTAATATCTTCAAAGAGCCGGCTCGGGCTTCTTCAGCGGCTAGTGCTGTCTTACGTCTTCGCCAAGAATCTAGTTCAGTGGGGCAATATGCTCTTCAGTTCCGTATCCACACAGCTGAATTGAGCTGGAATAATGAGGCCCTGGTCGCTACCTTTTTACATGGCCTCTCTGACCGAGTGAAAGACGAATTAGCGGGAAGAGCCATTCCCGTCGGTCTGGACGATGTAATTTCATTATGCAACCAGATCGACATTCGTTTTCAAGAGAGGTCCTTAGAAAAAAGACGCCAGCACTCTCTGGGTCCTAGCCAGTCTGAGCTCCCCTCCCTTCATTCCGTGGAGCATCCTCTACCTGCTGAAGAACCTATGCAGCTGGGCCGGACCAGACTAACCCCCGAAGAACGTGCTAGGCGCAGAACTCTGGGCTTGTGCCTCTATTGTGGGGGCAAGGGTCATTTTCGTGACTCCTGCTCGCTTCGTCCGGGAAACGCTCGGGTCTAATACATTTGGAAGGTGGAGTATTGGACCCAGAAACATCACCTTCTCGCCTGCTCTTGCCGGTGTCCCTTCATGTAGGCACTTCTCCTCAGTCAACCCTTGCATACCTGGATTCCGGGGCTGCCGGCAATTTCATGGATTGGAGAACTGCTTCTTCTATGAAGCTTACCCTTTCACCTCTCACTACCCCATTGGTAGTCTCGGCAATTGATGGCACTGTTCTCCCAGGGGGCCCTATTCGCTTCCAGACGCTACCCATTAGGATGTCGGTAGGGATTCTCCACCAGGAGTGGATATCCTTTCTTATTCTACCCAAGGCCTCTACCCCAGTTGTATTGGGCCTCCCTTGGCTACAGCTCCACTCTCCACATGTGGACTGGGTCTCTGGGCAGATCCTGGCCTGGGGTTCCTCATGTTTCTCGTCGTGTCTTCTCAAGGTGACCCCCAAGGAGAGTCTTCCGGTTGCTGCCACTTCTGTTTCTTCTGATCTTCCCGCCGCATACAGCGATTACCGGGATGTGTTCTGTAAAAAATCAGCTGAGGTGCTTCCTCCCCACAGGTCTTTTGACTGTGCTATTGATCTTGTCCCCGGAGCAACTCTACCCAGGGGTCGTACCTACCCTCTGTCCATCCCAGAGACCCAGGCCATGTCGGAGTATGTAGCAGAGAATCTGGAGAGAGGGTTCATCCGGAAATCCTCATCGCCTGCAGGGGCAGGGTTCTTTTTTGTTGCCAAAAAGGATGGTACCTTAAGACCCTGCATCGATTATCGGGGTTTAAATGCGGTTACTATTAAAAATCGATACCCCTTACCCTTAATATCTGAGCTATTCGATAGGTTGAAGGGTGCCTCCATTTTCACCAAGTTGGATCTCAGAGGCGCGTACAATCTCATTCGAATACGGGAGGGTGACGAATGGAAGACTGCATTTAACACTAGAGACGGGCATTACGAATATCTGGTGATGCCTTTTGGTCTGTGTAATGCTCCAGCCGTGTTTCAAAACTTTGTCAATGAAATCTTCAGAGATCTGCTGTACCAGTTTGTTGTCATCTATCTGGATGACATTCTGATCTTTTCTGAAAATCTGCTCGTCCACAGAAACCATGTCCGCACTGTACTTCAACGTCTTAGAGAGAACAATCTCTATGCCAAGCTGGAGAAATGTTCCTTTGAATGTTCTGAGGTCCTGTTTTTGGGGTGCTTTGTCTCATGTTCGGGGCTTCGTATGGACCCTGGGAAGGTCTTGGCTATCACCAACTGGCCTCTTCCTGCTAGCCTCAAGGCCACACAGCGCTTTCTTGGCTTCACTAATTATTATAGGCAGTTCATAAGGAATTACTCTTCCATTGCCGCGCCTATTATCGCTTTGACCAAGAAGGGTGTGAATGCCAGAGACTGGCCTCCCGAAGCTGTCTCTGCATTTCACAACCTGAAACAGGCCTTTGTTTCTGGCCCCCTCTTGAGGAGACCAAATCCTGGGAATGCATTTTTTATTGAAGTGGACGCTTCCTCAATGGGGGTGGGAGCTGTGCTTCTTCAAATCTTTGAGAAGAGACGCCAACCATGTGCGTTCTTCTCCAAAAAAAATTCTCAGGCAGAGAGGAATTATGCCATCGGTGATCGGGAACTTCTCGCTATTAAATTGGCGTTAGAGGAGTGGCGTCATCTCTTGGAGGGTTCCCCTCACTCCATAACGATCTTTACCGATCACAAGAATTTACAGTATCTACAGAATGCTAAACGTCTGAATCCTAGACAGGCCAGGTGGAGTCTCTTCTTTGCCCGTTTTAATTTCACGATTACCTACAAACCTGGTTCCTGCAACGGTCGGGCTGATGCGCTCTCTAGGTCATTTGACACTTTGGACGAGGAGTCCGCCCCTGAACCTGAGCCGATCATTCCCACCTCATGCATTGTTGCCCACTCTACCACCCTGAAGTCTAAAATTCCGCCTGGTAAGACCTTTGTCCCCACTGAGCTAAGATCCTTCGTTGGGGACATGATTCCAAGGTGGCAGGGCATTCTGGATTCCTCCGATCCTTCCTACTCATCAGTCGTCACTACTGGTGGCCTAATCTCCGCTCAGACGTCAAAGACTACGTTAAAGCTTGTCATGTCTGTGCTCAGTCCAAATCCTCCACACAAGCTCCTGCTGGTCTCCTCATGCCCTTGCCTATTCCTAAGGAACCCTGGGCCCATATTGCCATGGATTTTATCACCGATCTCCCACTGTCTGAGAATAATACAGTCATTTGGGTGGTAATCGATCGATTCTCCAAGATGGCTCATTTTGTTCCTCTTCCTGGTCTTCCTTCTGCCCCTGCCTTGGTTCCCATTTTCATTCGAGAAATTCTCCGCCTACATGGGGTCCCTTCTCATATTGTTTCCGACAGGGGAGTCCAATTCACGTCTCGTTTTTGGAGAGCCTTTTGCAAATCCCTCAATATTGTCTTGGATTTTTCTTCTTCTTACCATCCCCAATCCAATGGACAGACTGAGAGGGTTAATCAGGAGTTAGAGGTCTTTCTTCGCACCTTTGTGTCTTCTCACCATGACGATTGGTCCTCTCTACTCCCGTGGGCAGAATTCTCCCATAACAATCATGTGAATACCAGTTCGCAGAAGACACCCTTTTTCACAGTTTATGGAAAACACCCTCAACTTCCTCTTCCTATGATCTGTTCTCCAGACATTCCAGCTTTGGCTTCGGTTCAGGAGTCTCTCAATTCCGTTTGGGGTCACGTTCATGATTCCCTCCGGGCAGCTGCTGAAAAATTCAAAGGCTTTGCAGACCGCCGCAGGCGTAAACCGCCTTCTCTTCAGCCAGGGGACAAAGTCTGGCTCTCTACCAGGAACATCAAGCTCCGAGTTCCTTCTCTGAAGTTTGCTCCACGATTCATCGGTCCATACACGGTAACTGTTAAACTGAATCCGGTTTGTTTCAAACTCCAGATTCCTAAGAGCCTTAAAATCACTAACTCCTTTCATGTTGCTCTTCTAAAGCCTTTAGTCCTCAATAAATTCTCTCGTCCTCTTCCTACCGTGGCGCCTGTCTCGGAGGATAATCAGGAGTACGAGATCAGTCAAATTCTGGACTCCCGACTCTGTAAAGGCGTTCTTCAGTACCTCGTTCATTGGAAAGGGTTTGGTCCTGAGGAGAGGTCTTGGATCACTGCATCTGAGGTCTTTGCACCTCGTCTGTTAAAGGAGTTTCATCTGAAGTTTCCCTCTAAACCTGGGCCCAGGCGGGGAAGGGGGAGGCCTCGTAAGAGGGAGGGTACTGTCATGGATATGCATTAATGTCTGTCTGCCATCTTACCTTCCTCCTCATGTGTTCATCTAGAGACCAGACCTCCTTCACCTGGCTTCCTTATAATCTCCTCCCAGCCTGACTCCACCCCAGGCCCTATCACTGAACACTATATTAACCTGTGCACTGCAAGCCTGCTTTGCTGATCAACGTGTTTGTTAGGCATTGTGTGTTTGGGTTCCTGCCTGCCGTGTGCTACGTCTGTCTCTCTGTTACGTTATTGGCTTGTCCCCGACCATCCCTGTCTGCTCGTGACCCTTGACCTTCGGCTCGTTCTTCGTTATCCTTGTCTGCTTGTGGCCCCTGACCTTCGGCTTGTTATTCGGTTCTCTCTATCGTGTGCCGCTGCTTCCCCTTATCCTACGGGGCGTGAGCTAGGAAACTCCAGGGGCCGCGACCTGGTCCCAGCCTGCAGCGTAACATCCTCACCACTAGAGGCCCTGGAGAAGACCAGCTGGGTCTTAGACTCCGCGCCCTGGGGAATCTTGGCTCTCGCTTCCGTTGGGATCCCGGTTGTGCTCCTCTGGTCCCGCTTTCCACAACCACCCAGTTTCCTACCCACAGAAGCCAGCCATAGGGTTCACTACCTCGCGGTGCACTCCTGTCCCCCTACGGTGTGCATCTGTCACCTGGCCACAGGTGACCCTGACAATGGCCCAGTGGGAGGAGGATGTCGTCTATGCCCTCAACAGACCTGAATTGGTTCTGTGGGCTAGATATATAGACGACATCCTCCTCCTATGGAAGGGCACGAGAGAATCACTGGATACCTTTATGAGGACTCTTAATGTTAATGATCGTGGTATCACATTAACATACGAGGCCAGCTCCACGTCGATACATTTCCTAGATTTAGAAATTATAGTTGCCAATGACCGTTTGGAATTTAAAACATACTTTAAACCAACGGACAGAAATGGCTATATCCCCGTCGATAGCTGCCACCACGAACAATGGTTGAAGTCTGTTCCTCGAGGACAGTTCCTCCGCTTGAGGAGGAACTGCACCCGAGAGCAGGACTTTTTGGTTCAATCTCAGATTTTGAAGGCTAGATTCATTGATAGGGGCTACTCAGCAGTCCAGTTGAATGCAGACATTGCTTCTGTATTGGCAATGGAAAGACCATCCCTCCTTATTGAAAAACAGGCGAAAGCTAAAGAGGATAGATTTAGATGGTCTTTCTTTACATCCTATTCCACCCAACATAAGGAAATTAAGAAAATCCTAAATAGACACTGGAAGGTCTTACAAAGCGATAGAACTTTGGGCCCTTCCCTGCCTGAGCGGGCTGGCGTAATTTTTAGGGGTGCACGCTCCATTCAGGGGGAGGTGGCCCCTAATATAATAGACCCCCCCAAAAGGATCTCTTTCTTTCCGGAAGCCAATGGATATTATCCCTGTCGAAAATGTAATGTTTGCATGGTTAATGTGTTGGGGAGACGTAAAACAGACACATTCAGCTCTAGTGTCACGGGACGCAGTTATATTATGTCACAATTTACTACCTGCGTCACCAGATTTATCGTGTACCTCATCACATGCCCGTGCAAACTTCAATACGTGGGGCGTACTATACGTAATTTCTCTATTCGGGTCAATGAACATCTGGCTAAAATACGTAAGGGATGTGACAAACATACGGTGTCACGACATTATTTAGAACATCATGCAAAGGACCCTAGGGGCACCCAGTTCCAAGTGATTGACAGGTTCGTTCCCCATTGGAGGGGAGATTCCTCCCTACGGGGTGTCTCGAGATTGGAGACTTATTGGATACACGAGCTCAGGTGTTACTCACCCCATGGTATGAACGTTGAGTGGGATCTCAACTGTTTCATCAATCGGGCGTGAGGCACCTGGGCTCGTGTATCCACATTTGGGGAATGGTGAACTTGAGGCAGGTATCCCCCGCGTGCGCCTGTATAGGCGACTCGGGTGAAAGAACAGTACATTTACGTATTTTTCTGCCCTTGTATAGATTGTGAGTTTCTTTACACCTCCCTTTTTTTCCCTTTCCCTTTTGTTGTTAGTAATTTCCTTGTAATATTATTATTTGGGGTTACATTCAATTATTGGTTTACCATCATCAGATTTATCCCCAATCGTTGAATGTATCATTATTAATTAAGACGTGAGTTAGATATATTCTTCATCAGGTAATTGCTTGATGAATAATTATGGATAAATAAATGAAAATAATTTTTCTAATAGTAACCATCATTTTACATGTGTATAAGAGGGATAGCTAGGCGCTTTTGGACCTTATTTATATCAGCACCTGCTACCGTCTATACAACATGTATTTTGAACATGTATTCTGTCTAATCCCCACTAGAGGGCGCATCGGACGGTTGCACTACTTCAACCCCCCTGCGAGACGTGAAGCTTGTCTCTCTCTCTACACATTCACGTTGGCCGGTATCATGTGATGCGTTATGCGATCACATGACTACAACGTCGGCGTGCGCATGCGCGGGATGCGCGCGCGGACATAGCGCGGCCACGTAGCGTCTCACTGGTGTCCCCATAGACATTTGCAGCAAACATCTGTTGATGTTACTGCAAGGGGAAGCGCCAGTGGGACTCTGATCTAGCGCCAGAGGGAGTAATATGGAGGCACTGTATATAGTGCACTAGATTTAGCAGTACAATGTATAGATTGTACTCTGGGGGATGCTGTGGTGTCCCCAGTGCTATATATGAGGGTGTCCCCAGTGACGATTTTGGTCAGGTGGGATCATGACATCCTGTGGAATTTGGCTTATACCGTGGTGAACTTGGGAACTCATTTTATATAGACCATCTAGATAATGAGAAGATCATAATGGGCGGTGCCCTCATTAGGGTAAGTTCCATACAGGTGTCATGATTAGATCCCTATCCTCATACCTAGATTTAGGTTATGGAGGTACATTTATTTGTTGATGTACAATATGTTTAATATACAGGTTATCCAATGCTTTATTGAATTGATACATATAGCTTATGTGTTTCAGTTGCATATTATGAAATTATGTATTGAGATTGTGAGACCTTGTGTCATTTCCTGTTTTGACTCCACCCCTTCCGGGGTGTGTCAGAGTATGTGAAATTCTTATAAATGTTGGCAATATGGGGGGTACAGCGTCATGCCCCTGTTGAAGACTGTAGTAGTCGAAACGCGTAGGGCCTGCTGACGCTGCACCCCATATTGCTTTGAATATATTTTTATTTCGTGATCACTTTTATTTGTCTGCATGATTGTTGGACAAAATTTTTTATTTAATAAAATTCCGGCAATCGGTTTTTATTGACCTGCACCATCTGGAGTCTTTTTGGTTTTCTTCCATCTTTATATTTTTCGCGGATTGCTGTGGAACCTGGCCCATGTGAGAATCATCCATCGTTTGAGTTACCTTTTCATCATCCGGTTGGAGTTCAAGTGAGGACCCAGGACATCCAGTTATATCCCGTTTGGTCTTGGTGACCATTAAGCCTGCAAGACCCACTGCCGTACGGTAGGTGGGTCCACCATCAGCGGTAAGAGTACCCATCTATAACAACTAGTGTCTTCTCCTTGCTTGATTCATCTTTTGCATTGAAGTCCCTTTGTCAGTCTGCATTGTGGGAAGGTCATCCATTGAAGGACATCCATGATCACATACATTTTTGTTATTTGGGACTTTATTCCATTTTCACGTTGTACCTTCACGGTATATCACACAGTTCGCAAAGAGGACAATTCATCTGAATACCCTTGTAGCGGACTCACATTTACAATTGTGTTATTAGAGCACTGTTGTTTCCATTGCTTTAAGTAGCTATTTACCCATTTTTATTTTCATTGTTTTGAGCGCCACACTATTTTTATTCACCATTCCTGGAACTTTATTTCAGACCACTCCTCATATACTACCTCCCCTCTCATTCAATGGGAGGCCCTGAAATGCGTGGTCCGGGGCGTATTTATACAACACGGCTCCCATCTCAAAAAGATATGGACGGATGATATCCGCCGTCTCCTCTCCACTATAGCGGAACTCGAACCTCTACACAAATGAGATTTGGACCCTGCCATTTTTGTCAGATTGCCGAATGCCCGCAGAGACCTACTCCAGCTTCTAGACTCACATTCCTTAATAGCTCGGCATAGGGCACGCAATTACCATTATTCACTAGCAAATAAATGCGGCAAACACATGGCTCGGGACCTCCATCCTAGGCTGATACTCCATTCCCTTTATTACACATCCCAATCAAACTAAAACGTTTAACACGAGCGGCATATCCTCTGCCTTCCGGGAATACTACTCCCGACTTTATAACCTACAGTCCAATACTCCAACCGCACGCACCACCCCCTCGAGTGACGACATGCGAGATATTATATATATATATATGTAGCGGGGTCTTAAAAGTTAGTGGGATACACCTGGGGGTAGAGAGACCCAGGTGTGTAATTATGTCAGGGATTAGACCCCTTTTTCTTATTCGTGGAGGATTGGGTGGTGTAATATTCTCTTTGACCAGTGGGTGTCAGTGTACCTGCTGGCTCGAGGTAGAGTCACTATCACGGTGTTACCCTTTTTTGGTTCCTTCCTGGCGATGGTACGGCTGGGGCGGGGAACCCGCCGTGGTGTCGATGGGAGGATATAAAAGGGGGAGACGCCCTCGCCACGAGGTTGTTGTTCTTTTGGGAGGGGATCACGCACCCAGGCACCTTAGGCCTGAGTGCGGGCGGTTCAAGGTTCCGGCCTAGGCGCCCAAGGCCTGGCCGGAACGAAGATGGAGTCCATCCCGGGCACCTTCAGCCTGGGGTGAGGTACTATTAAGGAGGCCTGGGACCCGGTGACTCCGACTGGGTCCCGCGAGGGTGAAGTTGCTCCAGGGCGCCCCTTGCGAGGGGACCCGCATCTGAGGTGAGGAGGCTGGGGGGGGTCACCCGTCCGAAGACCCGGTGTAGCGTCAACCCGGTGACGGATGGGCCTTCAGTAACTCCCTTGGAGGACATCTTCCCCTGACATGGGCTACAGCGCAGCGGAGGAGCTTCCATCAGGATTCCTGCAACCCCTGGTCATAGCACAGGGAGTGTAGGGACTAGGAACCTGTACAGTGCCTCGACCTGCTTCCCCATCGTATCATGCCGTTGCCTTTGACTGTATGTGGAGATACGCAATAAACCTGAGTTTGGACTTTGATGGGTGTGTGGACTCTGTTGATGGGAGCAAAGGGAGATTCCAGCACGGAAGGACTGACCCTCATAACCAGCACACATTTGGCCCGAGGAAAAGATTGATGTTGGCCTTCACCTCACCCACATGCATGGGGAGGACATGGGCCGTGGCGCATCTCACTCTGTCGCTCGACATACCCCTAGTTAAAGAGGTCGGGGTGAGGCCGCTACACGTGGGGGCTCGTGAGTCCGGGATGAAATGTGTGTTAACCCTGAGGTTTGGAACGGCTGTGTTTGAACTTTGCTGCCCGGAGGAGGTCCGAGCAGGTCGGCCATGTGATTGGCCAAAGTGCATCCCTGTGCTCGAAGTCGTGGAAATTTCCCTGAAAAACCGGGAGAGGCCCATGCAGAAAGAGCGGGAAGAGGGAGGAGTCCAGCCGTGTGACGAACTACATGTGGGGACTTTTGCTGCACTGCGCCACGAGGCACCCCATGACTGCGCAATTCGTGGGAGGAGACTGAAGGAAGCCCGCGAAAACGTGCAAGTCGTGGGAGGAGTCTGGCCACGTGTGGAGATACACGTGGAGACTCCGGCGCGAGGTCAGCGCGTGATGGAGCAGCAAGTGGTCGGAGCGAACTCAGGCTCCCCGTGGATGCCGGTACCTTGTCCTTTCAAGATGACTGCATTTGCTGCATCCATTACAGACACGGGGATAAGGCTCAGGCCCCGAGGACAGTTGGCTCTGTATTCATGCAGAGACACAGAGGCCCTCGGTGTGATCTGTCCCGGATGCTCGGGACTGGTGGTCCAACTAAAGCCATTCGGGCGATGCGAAGCATGCAAGGAGTTTCTTTTTGAGGTTGAACCACACACGGAAAGGCCCCGGGCCCTACGCCTCAACTGCATCACAGGAACCGCCACTCCGGAGGGAGAGATCAAAGCCTTTGAGGAGTTTCCCGTGCGCGCTGACCAGGGCGAAGTGACTGCCCAACCAGAGACTGAGAGAGAAAAATCCGAGGACACTGCTTCGGTCACTACAGACTCCCTGCTCCCACCTCCGAAGAGGAAAGTCGGTCTGGTACAGGCATCTTATGGCCGTGGTCGAGCTTCACCCCGCCGCTTGCCTGGCCTGGATGGCGCCGGTAGAGAAGAGAGTCCCGGACATCCCAGTTCTTCAGAAGGTCCAGGTGAGCCAGGGGCTGGGACTGTGGTGTTGGTTGGAGGTGTCGGGGGTCCCCAGTCGGTGGAGCCCGCAGGGGAGGGTAGCCTTCCGTCTACTAGAGACTACCTTCCCGCTGAGATGTATGACACCTCCGACTTAGAGTCATTGACAGACTGTGGGGATGACGGAGAGATAGACGAACTGTTTCACCACAAGGGCTGGGACAGACGCCCACTGCCTGTGCTGAGTAAACCGCAGGATTCCCCCATGTCCATAGAAGACAGTACGCTCCGGGTGAAGGCCCCGGAGTTCCCGAGGAAATCTAGTCCTCCGACCAACTTTCCGCATTCAACTACCTCACCCGCTCTGATGGTGGGGATGCAGCGTGCTTCGTTGCGGGCACCAAAAACAAAGAAACCCGAGATGGTGAAGGTGCCTCGGCACCCGGAGGCCATCGTGCAGCCAGGAGAAGGTGAGCGAGATGTGATGCCGCCTCTAGCCAGGTTGCAGAGACTTTTCTCCCAGAGAGTCGCCCGTGAATATGGGTGGGAGTACCCTTACTTGCCTCGGGACTTATTGTATGAAGTCGAGGTCCTGCGACCAAGGTGGTATGACGAGTTTGTATGGGAAAAACTTAAAGTACCCCATGTCAGGCGATACCTGTCATGTTCGCCGCCTGTGTCTAAAAAGTTCAAGGACTGCAGAGCTGATTGGAGACTTGGGCGCCATATTCATGCCGATAAGGTGCTCATCTGCAGGAAAGATGGAGAGGATGTCGAGTATTCGGTGGAAGTGTTTGACGGGCGCCTGAAGCCCCTGTTTCTGCCGGATCCAAGGTTCTACTTATAGGAAAAGTGAGCTCCTATCTTGTTGCTATTGAAACTTTCTGGAAGAGACATTCCCAGACGCCTAGAACTGTGCCCTACTTTTGTTTTGATTTGGGCTTTTCTTTTACTCACTGGAGATTTGGGAGCTGTTGTTTTTTTTTCTCCCTTTTCTTCATGTGCCAAAGGCAGATACTTTTGGGGTAGAGTTAGAGTAGGAAAGCAGGAAGAATGAAGATCTAACCAAGTGTCATTACCGCAGCGCTATCACCAGGTGGCAGTGTTGTGCAACGGTTGTTTGAAAATGTTACACATGCATTTCTTACTTATTGGAGTGAGTGGGTCTCTCGGCTGACGGACCCACTCATGCCAAGTTAACACAGAATGTTAGGATGTTGTTTTTTTTTGTTTCCCTTCTGCAGGAGATTCGTCGGTCAAGACTACTGAGTATGGGGTGGTTCTTAGACAGTGACGGGAGGGATTGTATATGTGTACATAATACAAACAATATTCGCGCTACTAACAAATGTGAGCAGCTACAATGCCTATGGAAAAAGCAAAAAACAAACAATATACAAAAAATGTAGCGCTATACATAAAAGTTATATACAAAACACCCAAGTGTAGTGCTCAAAACAAATAAATGTAAAAGAGTCCGTAAAAAGTCCAAAATGGACAAAATATATGTGTAAATAAAGTCTTTGATGACCATTCAAACGTGGATAGTCTTGAAATTTTCAAAACACAACTGGTGACTTTCAAAAAGCAAATGACTATAACGTGACCACCACCAAATGGAAAGGAGGCTTACCAGATGGAATGGACCCAGTAAACGTATGTCTAAAGGGTCAAACAGGCTTGGTACATGTATACTCGTAGGTCTAGAGTCCTGGCTGGCGTTGCACACATCAATGTCCAAAATCCAGGGTCTAGTGGTGTCACCAAATATCCGAACCCAGTATGATGATGGGATAGCTCACAATGGAACCATATTATAGGGAAGAAGGAGAGGGCACATAGCGTAATAACGTAGATACTATTTATTAAATGCAGGTAGATACACTTACATTCAAGCAGTAAACGTAGCGCTTTGCAAAACACTCAGTGGCAGCAGTGGAATCTCCCGACGCGTTTCGCAATACCTTGCATCGTCAATACCTTGCATACCCCAGACGATGCAAGGAGTCTCCTGGAGTAACTTGTTGTTAGCAGAAAAGAAATTTAAGGTTTCCTGGGTGGCTGGTAGTGGACATTCAGGGATATTGTTGGACAAGAACAAGGGGTGGAACCCATAGTTTGCGAAGAACAAAGATTGTTTGATGGCGGAATGAACAGAGTTGTTATAGGCAAACTCGGCAAGGGGCAGAAGAGGGGCCAAATCATCCTGGGAAAAGCTTGAAAAGCAGCGCAGATACTGCTCGAGCGTTTGATTGGTGCGCTCCGTTTGACCGTTGGTCTGGGGATGGTATGCAGAGGAAAAGAACAGATCGATCTTCAGAGATTTACATAGTGCTCTCCAGAACCTCGATGTAAACTGCACCCCACGGTCAGATGTGATGTTAGCAGGAATGCCGTGGAGCCTCACTATTTCCCTGATGAAAATTTTAGCAGTTTCAGAGGCCGAGGGGGTACCCACCATAGGCAGGAAGTAGGCCATCTTGGAGAGCCTATCAACTACTACAAAGATGGTAGTTGTGACAGGGGGGTCACTTTGGACACAGGGTGAGCCAGGAAACCATGGAAATTAAGAATATGGCTTGGATTGCTTGAAATTGAAATAGTAATATTAGTTCACAATATGTACTGATTATTTTATTCTGAACTCAACAGGTTAATTGAGAGATGTGTTACTTGCCAGTTGTGATGTAAATGAATCTAAAAGGGCGTCTGAAGACCCTTTTAGTGTGAATAGGGATAATTAATTCTATACTTGTGTGGATTGTACTCAGACAGACAGGCTACAAATCCTTTCATTGTGAGATGTGTATTGAAGGTCGTTAGGTTTCTATTGTGTAAAGTCTTTTGATTGGGAGACAAAAGCTAGCCTAACAAGTCATTTAGTCATTTAAACTAAAAGGGGATTAGAACCTGTTGTCTCCTAACAGGTGTCAAAATAATGTGTATTAGGTCTGGTTATGTTGTGGGGGGAGCTGGACCATTGTTCATTTTAGGTTAATGCAGTATTGGATGTGTATAAAAAGTACAATGTTTTTCTTAATAAAGTCAGTCTATCCAGAGAAAGATACAGAGTGCGTCTCGTTCTTTCAGAAGGATTAATTCCTATGGGAAGTGGTCCTCTGGCTGTGGAGGATCGACAGTGAATTCGTGTCCAGGAGGGGGAATATATTTAAACGGCGTTACCCCCTTTCGTATTTGGGGGTGTCGTTACATTGGTGGCAGCAGTGGGATTTTCCCTCCAGTTCCTGGGACACTCCAAGCTACCACAGTGAATGACCAGCTATGCAGCCTGCAGGAAAGCCACACTGAAGGACCTACTTGAGAGCCGTGGAGGGACCAGTGGGACAAAGAACGGGGCCACCTTGATCAGGGAGCTGGCCGAGATGGATCAGAGGGATGGTGATGCAGGACCCCGGTCAGTTGAAGACTTGTTTCAGCAACGAGTTTGAGAGCGCTTGGCATTATATGGTGCTAACCCATCAGAGACCGCCATACAGGAAGCCATTAGAGGCATCCAGCTGCAGGATGAGCGACAAGAGAAAAAACTACAGCGACAAAAGAGAGAACTAGAGCGACAAGAGAGAGAGAACGAGAGCGACAAGAGAGAGAACGAGAGCGACAAAAGAGAGAACGAGAGCGACAAGAGAGAGAACGAGAGCGACAAAAGAGAGAACTAGAGCGACAACATGAGCGGAGAATGGCGGAAATACGGCAAATCGGAGATCGCCTACAGACAGCTGCTAGAATCTGCTCAGCAGCAGGGTGAGGCTACCTTTGCCTGGGACTATCAGGAAATACCAGTTGACAACTATGAAATCCTGGCTGAAGAATCGGCAGTGGAAAATCTGAAGATTGCCATCCCTAAAGTCGAAGTGGATGATATGGAGTTCCAGGGAGCTAGCCTGGCTGAAGAATCGGCAGTGGAACATCTGGAGATTTCTATCCCTAAAGCCGAAGTGGATGATATGGAGTTCCAGGGAGCTAGGGCAGTTGGCTCATCTCCCCAGCCACAGATTACAGAAGGTATGGACTTAAGAGACTGTTCAGAGGATGTTATGGATTATGCATCGCCTGCCCAAGTACTGGCAGCAGGACAAAGTACTGCAGACCCCTGCTCTACACCCGTGGCAGTTTTGGAGGCCCGAGGTGAGAAGGTGATGGTTCCTCTTTCCCAGGGGATTTCAGAGATGCAGGGAGGAGAAGCAGCCCTTTTCCCTCCCCAACAGTTAGCCAGAGCAGATGGTGTGGAGTCCCCAGCAGAAGTGCTGGCAACAGGGCAGAGTAATAGCAACCTCTGCCCAGCACCGGAAACAACTGTGGAGTTTCAGGGAGCCGGGGCAGTTGGCCCCTCTCTCCAGCAACAAGCTGAGGTGGTAAAGCTTTTACCCCCAGCTGAATCACTGGCAGCAGGGCAGAATGCTACTGGCCTCTGCACACAACTGCAACTTGAGCTGATATCGGTGGATGGGACTGCGGTCTCCACTCACAGCAACCCAGCAGAAGAGCTGGCAACAGAGCAGAGTGCCGCGGGCCTCTGCTCTCAATTAACAGAAGAGGGAGTTCCTGTGGTACTGGATGGGACTTCAGTTTTCACTGCCCCAACCCCAGAAAATGGTGTGACACTGAGACAGGAGGATGTCAGCCTTGCTTTGCAAGCACTGGGGGATTTTCACCTACCACAAGTGGATGGGACTTCAGTCTCCACTTGTATACCCCAGGGATGCTGGGCAGTCAGCCCAGATCCCCAACAGCATGACGGACTGAGCCCAGTCACCCTGTCTTCTCCCCAGTGGCGGGTATGTTCTCTGAGAGAGGCAGAGGTTGGCTGGGTAAGTAATGCTCTGTTTGGAGCAATTTATTGTGGGTACTGTGTGGATACCGGCATTAGAAGAATGGACCTATGGACTAACTTCGGAGTCAACCCGTCTGGGGTCACCTCCTGTGTTAGTCTCCTGCCGAAAGGGGAGATGTGTGACAGGGGGGTCACTTTGGACACAGGGTGAGCCAGGAAACCATGGACATTAAGAATATGGCTTGGATTGCTTGAAATTGAAATAGTAATATTAGTCCACAATATGTATTGATTATTTTATTCTGAACTCAACAGGTTAATTGAGAGATGTGTTACTTGCCAGTTGTGATGTAAATGAATCTAAAAGGGCGTCTGAAGACCCTTTTAGTGTGAATAGGGATAATTAATTCTATACTTGTGTGGATTGTACTCAGACAGACAGGCTACAATTCCTTTCATTGTGAGATGTGTATTGAAGGTCGTTAGGTTTCTATTGTGTAAAGTCTTTTGATTGGGAGACAAAAGCTAGCCTAACAAGTAACTTAGTCATTTAAACTAAAAGGGGATTAGAACCTGTTGTCTCCTAACAGGTGTCAAAATAATGTGTATTGGGTCTGGTTATGTTGTGGGTGGAGCTGGACCATTGTTCATTTTAGGTTAATGCAGTATTGGATGTGTATAAAAAGTACAATGTTTTTCTTAATAAAGTCAGTCTATCCAGAGAAAGATACAGAGTGCGTCTCGTTCTTTCAGAAGGATTAATTCCTATGGGAAGTGGTCGTCTGGCTGTGGAGGATCGACGGTGAATTTGTGTCCAGGAGGGGGAATATATTTAAACGGCGTTACCCCCTTTCGTATTTGGGGGTGTCGTTACAGTAGTAAACTCTTCCGAAGGAGGTAGTTCGACTATAAAGTCCATGGAGATCATCCTCCATGGTCTTTCCGGGACGGGTAGTGGCTTTAGCAACCCCCAGGCTTTGGTTCTACTGCCCTTGTTCTGGATGCAGGTAATGCAGGACTCCACATAGCTTCTGCAATCTTGGAGTAGTTGCGGCCTCAGAGGTCTTGTGAACACCAAAATGACCGGCCAACTGGTGGTCATGACAGGATTTCAAGACTGCCACCCGTAGTTGCTGAGGCACAAAGATCTAGTCCCTATTCCACAGCAGACCATCCTTAAACTGAAGGGCAAGGTCTGAAGGCTGAGGAGGTTCCGAAGAAGCTTGTCTGATTTGGGACAAGAGATCCTCCTGCAAAAGGAGGAAGTTTCCGGGAGCTAAGATGGTATCTGGGGGTGAAAGAACTTCAGGTTCGGCAAACATCCGGGAGAGAGCGTCCGGTTTGGTGTTCTTGGATCCTGGTCGGTAAGTGATGTGAAATGAGAATCGGGTAAAAAAAAGTGCCCACCTGGCCTGGCGTGGTCTTAGTCTCTTGGCAATTTTCAAGTACTCCAGATTCTTATGGTCGGTATAAATCAGGATAGGGTGTGCCGCTCCCTCCAGAAGATAGCGCCACTCCTCGAGTGCAGATTTTATTGCAAGAAGTTCCCTGTCCCCGACATTGTAATTCCTCTCAGCCTCCGTTAGCTTACGGGAGAAGAATGCAACCAGGTGCAGCAAAGCCTTTGGGCCTTGCCTATGGGAAAGCACTGCTCCAACTGCCACCTCAGAGGCATCTACCTCCAAAATGGAAGGTAAGGACGGGTCGGGGTGCTTCAGGACAGAAGCTGAGATGAATAGGTTCTTGAGAGTGGTGAAGGCGGCCTGAGCTTCAGGAGACCAGAGGAACCGGGTACCTTGCTTGGTTAAACTGGTGATAGGGGAAATGATGGAGGAGAATCCCTTGATAAACTTCCGATAGAAGTTCGCAAATCCCACAAAGCGCTGGATCCCCTTCTTATCGGTGGGGGCTGGCCAATCCAGGATGGCCGTGATCTTCTGGGGGTCCATTTTAATGCCCTCCACCGAGATGATCAGACCTAAGAACTGAATATTCTGTCGCTCAAATTCACATTTCTCAGGTTTGGCGTACAAGCCATGTTGGCGAAGCCAGGCCAATACCTTCCAGACGTGCTCACGATGGTTGGACAAGGAAGAGGAGAAGATCAGAATGTCGTCTAGGTAGTGTGACAGCAGGAAGGTAAAGTCACCTGGTTGCATCCAGGGGGGTAGATATATTTCGCCCAGATTCAGGCTTTACGCCGACTTATACAACTAGGTGGAGAGTTGTATAAGGCTAGTGGGCTCATGGATGACTCATACCTCTAGGGAGAGTGTGGGGCGTCGTGCAGACAGAGATGAGGAGACCAGCTGAACCTTGTCAGCTCATTTAGGCCTCTATAAGAACTCCCAGCTTCATTAGATGTTAGCTCATGCCTGGAACCAGACCTGTGTGGACTGTCTAGGGAGAGTGAACCCCTGTGCGGTGAGAAAAAGCCTGTGTGGCTATTTGCTTGGACATTTAAAACCAGGGACTTAGGGACTAGGACAGCACTAGGCTGATCCCAGTTGTTAGTTAGGAAACCTGTATGTTTAGTCAGAGGTCAAGTTGACCAGGATTTATTTTATTTATGTTTCTTTTGCTTTGCTGTGTTTTGTCACTGTAAATAGAAAATAAACCGCACCTTTTTGATTTTGAAAACCACAACCTCCGTTTGCTGGGCCTGTTTTTGTCTAGGGAGCCCATCCCGGGGGTCACACACACCCGCTGCCGAGCTAACCCCCTCACAGTTGGTGGAGAATGCGGGCAGTTTTTTTTTAAGCCAGCATGGAGGAGATACTGAAACAGCTGGCTCTAGCAAATGCCAATCAACAGCAGACAAATGCAGGTTTGCAAAGGAGCCTTGCAGCCCAGCAGCAAGCTCATCAACAGAGCCTTGCAGCCCAGCAGCAAGCTCACCAACAGAGTCTGGAAGCTCAGCAACAAGCCCAGCAGCAATCTGAGGCCCGCTTCATAGACCTGTTACAGAAGCAAGAGCAGAGACTACAACAAATGGAAGCAGTAATGCAGCAACGTCCGCAGACCAGTGAGGAAAGCCGTCCCACTAATACCGCGTCCTTTGGGGTGAGTCGTTTATTGACAAAAATGACTGGAGAGGATGATCCAGAGGTATTTTTGACCACATTTGAAAGGACCGCTGAAAGAGAAAAGTGGCCTGAGGAGCAGTGGGCTGGACTGGTGGCTCCTCTGTTAACTGGTGAATCGCAGAAAGCTTACTATGACCTAGAGCCTAACCAAGCAAAAGACTATGTGATGCTAAAAGCTGAAATTTTGGCAAGGCTGGGTGTCACCCAGGCTGTCCGGGCTCAGCGTGTGCATAACTGGACTTTCCAGCTTGGAAAACCCCCCAGGTCTCAAATGTATGATCTCATTCACCTGAGCAGAAAGTGGCTACAGCCAGAGACTTTGTCCGCACCAAAGATTGTGGAACGTGTTGTAATGGATCGGTTTTTGAGAGCTCTTCCTACTGCCATCCAAAAGTGGGTAAGCCATGGAGACCCAGAAACGGCCGGTAAACTTGTGGATCGGGTAGAGAGATACTTGGCTGCAGAGAACCTGACGGCCTCTTCCAGAGACACTCAGACTTTCCACCCTAAGACCAGACCATCCCCAGGGGCGGATAAGAGGATTCCAAGGGGTGAGGGTGGAGAGAGTGAGAGGGTGGGAGCTCTACCCCAAGTTTGGCGAGAACAGCCTGGGAAATCAGCGGCTCAAGAGGCGGCAAGAAGGATCGTTTGCTACCGCTGCCGGCAAGCGGGACATATTGCAGCCAATTGCCCGGTTGTGGAGGAACCCATGCAGTGTGACTTTCTGACGGGCAGACGTCAGTCGCTGTGTGCGACAGTCGCATGCACTGCCATTCGAGGAACTGAGAAACATTTATGCAAAATGTGTGTTAATGGTAGAAATGTTGTGGTATTGCTGGATTCAGGTAGCCTTGTGACCCTAATAAAGGCTGAGTTAGTTAAAACAGAGGTCTTTGGGAATAGCAAGGTAGCTGTTATTTGTGTGCATGGGGACACCCGAGAGTATCCAGTGACTACAGTGTGTTTCGAGACCCCCAAAGGTACCCTCTCTCATCCAGTGGGCTTAGTATCTCAGTTACCGCATGACGCCATTGTGGGAAGGGATTTTCCGAAGTTCTGGGAACTGTGGGATGATCCTGAGCCCCCCACTGGTGCCCCTATGTACCAGGAATGTGATAGCCAGAACTCCCCTGAGAGTGGTGAGGACTCTCCGGAATTTCCCTTATCAGTATTGGCAGGGGAGACTCAAGAAACTGGAGAGGAGCCCACCTCCTCAGACGAAAACCTACCGTCTGTGGAGTTTTCTGATCTTGAGGTTCACAGGGAAAACTTTGCCACAGAACAGTTGAAAGACCCCGCCCTAATAAAGGCACGGGAAAACGTAGTGAAAATAGATGGCGAGTTAGTGAACCCAGATAATACCTGCACTTACCCATACTTCAGCGTAGAGAAGGACCTACTGTATCGGGTGGCAAAAAGGGCAGAAGAAACCGTTGAGCAGCTTGTGGTGCCCAAACCTTACATGAAGTTGGTGTTGGAGTTGGCCCATGGGCACATTCTTGGAGGTCATCTGGGGACAGAGAAAACCCGAGAGAGGGTATTACAGAGATTCTATTGGCCGGGGGTGATGAAGGACATAGAAAATTATTGTTCCTCCTGCCCTGTGTGTCAGAGGTCGGCCCCGATGCCACATTTCCGTAGCCCGCTGGTCCCTCTACCCATCATTGAGGTCCCGTTTGAGAGGATCGCCATGGATTTGGTAGGGCCTATAATCAAGTCCGCTAGGGGGCACCAGTACATATTAGTTATAATGGACTATGCCACCCGTTATCCAGAAGCGATCCCTCTCCGAAATACCTCGGCCAAGACCATAGCCAAAGAGCTATCTCTTGTGTTTAGCCGGGTGGGTATTTGTAAAGAACTGCTTACGGACCAAGGTACACCCTTTATGTCCCGGGTTATGAAGGAGCTGTGTAAATTGTTCAAAGTGACGCAATTACGTACATCTGTGTATCACCCCCAAACCGATGGGCTGGTTGAAAGATTCAACAAAACCCTAAAACAAATGTTGAAGAAAGTGGTGGATAGAGATGGAAAGGATTGGGACTGTCTACTTCCTTATCTGATGTTTGCTATTAGGGAGGTGCCCCAATCCTCTACGGGATTCTCCCCCTTTGAGTTACTGTATGGGAGACACCCAAGAGGGCTGTTGGATATTGCCAAGGAAACTTGGGAAAGTGAGAGTTCTCCCCACAGGAGTGTGATTGAGCATGTCGCCCTGATGCAAGACCGAATTGCACAGGTAATGCCCATCGTGAAGGAACATTTGGCCCAAGCGCAGTTAGCACAGCAGAGAGTGTACAACCGTGGAGCCAAGACCCGTACCTTTTCCCCGGGGGATAGGATACTGGTACTTGTCCCTACGGTTGAAAGTAAATTCCTTGCCAAATGGCAAGGCCCCTATGAGATAATGGAAAAAGTGAGCGAAGTGAATTACAAGGTCAGACAACCAGGAAGGCGAAAGCCCGAACAGATCTATCACGTTAATCTGTTGAAAGCCTGGAGGGATAGAGAGTCCCTAGTCGCAGACACTTGGTCACCAGCTCAAACTGGTTGCGTGATTCCTGAGGTTGGAATAGCAGCCACCTTGTCACAACCCCAACAACAGGAGGTTAAGGAGTTTGTGCTTCGCAACAAGGAGGTATTCTCTGAGCTGCCGGGACAAACATCTGGGGTAGAGCATGACATCATTACCCCGCCCGGTGAAAGGGTGAAGTTAAAACCCTATCGGATCCCAGAGGCCCGACGGGAGGCAATACGGGAGGAAGTACAGAAAATGCTGAACTTAGGGGTGATAGAGGAGTCCCAAAGTGATTGGTCTAGTCCCATTGTGTTGGTGCCTAAACCGGATGGGAGCTGGCGATTTTGTAACGATTTTCGTCAGTTGAACAAAGTTACAAAATTTGACACCTACCCCATGCCACGTATAGATGAGTTGATCGACCGGCTGGGAACAGCCCGATACATGACGACTCTTGACCTCACAAAAGGGTATTGGCAAATCCCCCTGGCCAAGTCGGCCAAAGAGAAAACCGCATTTGTAACCCCAGACGGGGCGTTCCAATATAAAAGAATGCCGTTCGGGTTACAGAATGCGCCGGCCACATTCCAGCGGAAAATGGACCAGATGCTGAGGCCCCATCGGGAGTATGCTGCGGCTTACCTAGATGACGTAATTGTCCATAGCACAGATTGGGCCTCACATCTGCCAAAAGTGCAAGCAGTCCTGGACTCTGTTCGGGAAGCGGGGTTTACGGCTAACCCCAAGAAGTGTACCATTGGGCAGGAGGAGGCCAAATATCTTGGGTACACCATTGGGAGGGGAGTAATAAAACCCCAACTCAACAAAGTCGAGGCCATCCAGAGTTGGCCACGTCCCAACAGCAAGAAGCAGGTACGAGCCTTTCTGGGAATCGCTGGGTATTATCGGCGATTCATTCCCCACTTTGCTTCTAAGGCTGTGCCCCTAACCAACCTGACGAAGGGGAAAGGGTCGGTCATGATTAAATGGACCCCCGAGGCTGAGGCAGCATTCCAATTCTTGAAACAAGCCTTATGTAGCCAGCCAGTGTTGTACTCACCCGACTTCTCTTAAGACTTTGTCATACAAAGTGATGCGTCAGATGTGGGGTTAGGAGCAGTATTGTCCCAGGTCTGGAACGGGGAAGAGCACCCAGTCATTTACCTCAGCAGGAAGTTGAAGTCCCATGAGGTAAATTACGCCACCGTTGAAAAGGAGTGTTTAGCGGTGAAGTGGGCTCTAGATTCCCTTCGGTACTACCTGCTAGGTAGGCACTTTGACATGGTTACGGATCACGCTCCGTTAAAGTGGATGGCTCAAAACAAGGAAACAAATAGAAGAGTGAATAGGTGGTTCCTGGCCCTCCAGGAATTCAACTTCACAGTAAAGCATCGCCCTGGCGTTCAAATGGGGAATGTGGATGCTTTGTCTCGAGTACATGAATGCCTGATTGCTGGTGTTCCAACCCCGAGGTTAAAACAAGAGGGGGGGGTATGTGACAGCAGGAAGGTAAAGTCACCTGGTTGCATCCAGGGGGGTAGATATATTTCGCCCAGATTCAGGCTTTACGCCGACTTATACAACTAGGTGGAGAGTTGTATAAGGCTAGTGGGCTCATGGATGACTCATACCTCTAGGGAGAGTGTGGGGCGTCGTGCAGACAGAGATGAGGAGACCAGCTGAACCTTGTCAGCTCATTTAGGCCTCTATAAGAACTCCCAGCTTCATTAGATGTTAGCTCATGCCTGGAACCAGACCTGTGTGGACTGTCTAGGGAGAGTGAACCCCTGTGCGGTGAGAAAAAGCCTGTGTGGCTATTTGCTTGGACATTTAAAACCAGGGACTTAGGGACTAGGACAGCACTAGGCTGATCCCAGTTGTTAGTTAGGAAACCTGTATGTTTAGTCAGAGGTCAAGTTGACCAGGATTTATTTTATTTATGTTTCTTTTGCTTTGCTGTGTTTTGTCACTGTAAATAGAAAATAAACCGCACCTTTTTGATTTTGAAAACCACAACCTCCGTTTGCTGGGCCTGTTTTTGTCTAGGGAGCCCATCCCGGGGGTCACACACACCCGCTGCCGAGCTAACCCCCTCACAGTAGATTATGACGAATAAGTCTAGATAGTCTCTAAAGATGTCGTTTACGAAGTGTTGGAAAGTGGCGGGAGCGTTACAAAGGCCGAAGGGCATGACCAGGTATTCGAAGTGCCCAAATCTGGTGCGGAACGCTGTCTTCCACTCTTCACCACTACGAATACGGACCAAGTTGTAGGCCCCACGGAGGTCCAATTTAGTAAAGATGACCGCTGTTCCAAGTCTTTGGAATAGTTCAGGTATCAGTGGAAGGGGGTACCTGTTTTTAATAGTTATCTTGTTTAAGTCTCTATAGTCTACGCAGGGGCGTAGAGAGTGGTCTTTCTTCTCTACGAAGAATATTCCGGCTCCTGCGGGTGAGGTAGAGGGACGTATGAATCCCTTCCCTTGTCGTCCAAATAGGTTTTTAGAGTCCCGAGTTCCAATTCAGATAGGGGGAAGATTCTTCCAAAAGGGACCTCTGCCCCAGGAAGGAGTTCAATAGGGCAGTCGTAGGGCCTGTGTGGGGGAAGAGTCTATGCGCCCTTTTTACTGAAGACATCCAGAAAACTGTGATAGGCCTCTGGAACTAGTTGACGGGTCTCCCTATCACTTTCCAGGCATAGTAATGGAGACAGAGTATCAGTGGGCTCCGGAAAGCAGTGTTGGCGGCAGTAAGGAGATGGAAAATGAACCTTCCCGGAATTCCAATCGATCTGTGGGTTATGGGTCCTCAGCTATGGCATCCCCAAGATGATTGGGAAGAGAGGGGATTCTATAATGTCCAGGCAAAGTAGTTCTTGGCGATGATCAGCGATGATAGTACTCAAGGGAACTGTTTCCCGCGTAACAGGGCCAGATCTGATGGCCGAACCGTCGGCTAAATGGACCACAAGCTCCTTGGATCTAGGCCTTAGAGGGACTTGATGTTTCAAGGCGAAGGAGAGGTCCATGAAGCCGCTGCAAGCACCGGAATCAATAATGGTGGGAGCCCGGATGTTCCTTCCTGGAAGCTGTAGGGAGATGGGAATTGTCAGGTGAGTGGTATTGTTAGACTGAGCAGGCAAGACAGAAGAGGAGAGATAGGAGCACTTACGAAGCTTGGCGGGGCACATCCTCACGTAGTGTCCTGGTTCCCCACAGTAGAGGCAAAGATTGTGCGCCCGGCGGCGTTGGCGCTCCTCAGGGGTGAGTGAGGGTCGGATCAACCCTAGCTGCATAGGCTCGGAGGTGTCAGCAGCAGAGCGCAAGGGAGTCGAAGGAGCGAAGTGAGGGGAGTTGGGTACCCGTGGGAGCATCCACACCGGGCAAGATGGTCCCGCTGTCTGTTTAGCTCTTCGCTCTCTCAACCGCCTATCGATCTGAATAGACTGGAGGATCAAGGCGTTGAGCGTGTTAGGTATTCCGACCCGGGCCAGCTTGTCCTTTAGGGGCTCAGACAGTCCCAAACGGAATTGATGTCGCAGGGCGGCGTCGTTCCAGTTAGTATCGGAACTCCAACACCTGAAATCTGACACATAGTCCTCTGCTGCCCTGCGACCCTGCTGTAGGGAGCATAGTGCTGCTTCAGCGGTGGCTGCCAGTTGTGGGTCCTCATAGAGGAGGTCCATGGCCTGAAAGAAAGTACTCAGACGGTCAAGGCAAGTGTCTTTCTGTTCTATGAGGCGATGGGCCCTGTTGTGGAGATTTTTATGGAAATGTATTAATGTATGTTGTCAGATGTCCCCCCAGTGTCAGTTTTGCTGTAATGCGCTCATCTGAGCGTATTTGCACATACAGACGTTGGTGGAAGATCGGTGGCGGGAAAATCTTCCTATGGAAACAGCGATGTTTGCTGCATTTAGAGATGTTGTTTTGCGCCCCGTTGGGGGAACTGGCCAGCCCCTGGCGGGGGGCGTTGAATGACTCCGAGCGCACATATCTGTGTCCACAGGAACAGTAGCATAACTATAAAATAATTGTGGTCCATTTGAGGCATAATTGTTATGTAGTTTCCGTCATTTGGTAACAGTGTATGTCACTGTTAGTCAATTTGAATGAACATTGTATCTGTTTGGAAGGATGTCCTTGTATGGTCATTCTCCTGTGGAAGGAACATCCTGTGATGTCCCCGCCCATGGGGGGAGGTGACTGGTTGCTGCAACCAATCACCTCCTGTCTTGAGATCTTTTGAGTTTAATAAAAGCCTATGATTAGGCGTCGGCTGGACAGTCTATGCTGGGATGGCCTGACGATAAGATCTATGTGTGAGCCTTGCTTCTTGGATGGATGATGGGATAAACGGTGAGTGGATTGTAGCAAACTTAAAGATAGCATTATTGCAAAAGGATGAATCTAAAGTGTGTGCTTATAGAGCACAGGAAATATGGGCTGTGTGCTCTGCAAACAACCCATATTTCCACGACAGGCCCATGTCTGAGGTTCGCCCGACAACAGGGCTATGACAAAGCCCACCTTGGTGGATTCAAGGGAAAAAGTCCTAGGCTGAAGCGCAAAGAAAAGTTCAGAAGCATTGCGAAAGGCCCTATACTTGCTGCGATCCCCAGAAAACCTCTCCGGAGTGGGGACTCTGGGTTCAGGTGGCAACATGACCACTGAGGGTGTAGAGGATGCTCCAGTAGATCCGGGGCCTGTAGAAGACAAGGTCTGGACCCACTCTTCCAAACGGGTGTAACCTTCCTGCAGGTTTCTGACTGCTGTGGTGAGTCCATCCAAGTGACGGCACAATTCCTCCATGGGAGAGGCTCCCTGCGTGGGCTCAGACATGGCTGTCTGGTACTGTCACATACCTGGTGATGGAGCCCAACATGCAGGGAGTGATCTCTCGTAATCCTCTGGCTCGAGAACCCCTGATAGGGCAGACAGGGGCTCAGGAGGACAGAGGGCACAAGTGCCTGGCAGGAAAGCAAAGTAGAGGGCAAATGCAGCGACCGGTGGTGCACAGTAGACTGAAGCAGACCTACGATAGCTGGGAGGTGCACAGCGATGTCGAACTGGATACGATAGCAGGTTGAGGTATAACAGTCCAGAACCAATCTGCAACAACGAGGAGGTGTGGTGTAGTCCGGGCTGATCAGCAACAGCAGGGGATGTACTGCAATCCGGGTTGATCTGCCACAGCAGGGAGGTGCACTGTAGTCCGGGTTGACTGCAACAGCAGGAAGGTGCACTGTAGTTCAGGTTGAATGCAACAGCAGGAAGGTGCGCTGTAGTCCGGGTTGACTGCAACAGCAGGAAGGTGCGCTGTAGTCCGGGTTGACTGCAACAGCAGGAAGGTGCACTGTAGTCCAGGTTGACTGCAACAGCAGGAAGGTGCAGGTAAACAAGTTCAGGCTGGGCCAGTTTGTCAGGCCAGCAGCAACTAGGTTCAGGGATGATCAGGAGAGTAGTCAAGACAAGCCGAGATCAGGGCAGGCAGCAATCAGGGGGTAACGGAGGCAAGCCGGGTCAGATAACTGGTATGCAGGATCAGAAGACAAACAGGCAGGGGTCTCAGGAATGCTGTAGACCAGACAGCAAGGAGCAAAATGTCAGAGTCGTTTAAATGCCATGGCACCAAACACTGTCACCGCGCGCGCATGCGCACTCCCGCGCGCGCCGATTGCGCTATCGCGCGCGCGCATGCGCAGGATGGTCCTTCTGAGCACAGGTGTTCTCCTGACAACACTGTTGCCAGGCAGGTTATGGAAACGTCTTTCCTGACAGCCCCTCTATTGTCTCCACTTATGGCTAAGGCGTTCAATGCCATGGATGACTCCCACCCACCGCCTAAAGGCTTGCTGCTTGCCAATATCTCCATATTATCCAAACCAGGCAAAGATCCATCCCAATGTAGCAGCTATCGGCCAATATCTCTGCTCAACATAGACCTAAAACTGTTCGCAAAGGTATTGGCCAATCGCTTATCCCCTCTACTCCCTGGAGTGATCCATAACGACCAAGTTGGATTTGTCCCGGGTCGTGAGGCAAGGGACAACACCACCAAGACTATTCACCTAATCTCCCTTATCCAACGCAAAGGCCTAAAAGCCTGCCTCCTCTCCTTCTACGCTGAAAAAGCGTTCGATCGGGTCAACTGGAGATTTCTTTGACTCTCATTAGAACAGTTAGGCTTAGGGACGACCTTTATCTCTAAGGTGCTGTCCCTTTACTCCCAACCTTCGGCCTCGGCCCTAGTCAATGGCACTGCCTCTGAACCATTTGATATCTTCAATGGTACCCGGCAGGGCTGCCCCCTCTCCCCCCTCTTATTTGTCATTGTTATAGAACACCTAGCCTGCGCCATTAAACAAAATACCTCCATACACTGTATCCAAACACCTTCCTCTCATTACAAATTGTCCCTCTATGCCGATGATCTCCTGGTCTACATACAATACCCCCATATTTCCTTACCATCCCTTTTCTCAGAATTCCATCGATTTGTCTCGTTTAGCAATTTCAAACTTAACATATCCAAGACTGACGCTCTCAATATCTCCCTCCCCTCCACCACGATGTCCGTACTCAGGGCGAACTTCTCTTTTTAGTGGCAGACGAAGGGAGTTTCGTACTTGGGGGTCTTTATACCTTCTAACCTCTCCAATCTCTTCTCTTTAAATCATGTTCCTTTACTCTCCCGTATACAGAAGGATTTGGAGGAGTGGGGAGGGTCTTCTTTACCGTGGTTCGGATGAATCAATACCCTAAAAATGGACACCGGGCCCAAACTTTTATACCTCCTACAAACGGTCCCCATCATAGTTCCCAAATCCTTCTTTACTTCTCTACGTTCACTCGCTATTAGATTTATGTGGAACCGGGGGTTACTTAGGGTGAGATATAACTTGCTCGCCCGCCCAAAACTGCAGGGTGGAGCGGGCCTCCCTGACTTCGAGACCTATTACAAGGCCACCCACGTAGCGGCTACCCACGTAGTCCTTCTTGAAGGACTCTGTCGCCATAGAACAAGATCTAGCTCCTGTAGATCTCCGAGCATTACTCTGGGAATACAAAAACGGCCTCACTCGTATACCCTCTTGCTCTCCGCTAACGCTAACCTCTCTTAGACTATGGTATAACAGGGGTCCGTGCTCCACTCTATCCTCCGATCCTTCTCCATTGTCTCCCCTATTCGATAATCCCGCCTTTCCTCAGGGTGTAGGAACGACAACGATAGGCCCCTTCAAAAGGACTGACTGGCCCCAAGCACATTCCTTTGTGCACACAACACAAGGGACACCTGTGACACCAATGGGACCTTACGATTGGCTCACTACACTTATCTACATTCACAAAACACTTACATTCTTCATCCCAAATACACTGTTCTCAGGGCCGGTGCTAGACTATTTTGCACCCTAGGCAAGACCAGCTACTTGCGCCCCCCCCCTCCCCCCAAAAAAAACTAAAACAAAAAAACAACAGAATGGCTTTGTGTAGTGTCATTAAATAATAGCAACAATACACTCTGATCACAGATCCCAGTGTGTATTGTGTGACAATCTGTCACAATGTTTTTTTTTTATAATGGCACTTTTTTCAATTATTTCACTGTGTGCCATTATAAAAAAATATATTAGTGGCAGAACACCCGGGCCCGATTGCAAGTGCGACCTTTGCGGCCTGGATTAGGAGCATCATAGGCCTGGTGCTGAGGATTTTGGTGGGCCCAGGATTATGAAGCCCCTTGCCCTGTATGCTACATTAAAATTTTCTCCACAGCCTTGCCTTTAACCACCACTTGTGCCTAGGCATTCTTTCCATCACCACCCACTGCACCTGGGACCCCTTTCCTCATTATCTACTATGCCTGCAGCCACCCTTGCCCTCTTCCCTCACCACCCAACATGCCTGGACCCCCCATCCCTCACTATCCACCATGCCTAGGTACACCTTCCCTCACCACCTACTGTGCCTGTAGCCCCCTTTATTGGAGGAGAAATACTACAGGAGATGGTCAGAGACTGCAAAACATACTACAGGAGATGGTCAGAGACTGCAAAACATACTACAGGAGATGGTCAGAGACTGCAGACATGGTGCAGGAGATGGTCAGAGACTGCAGACATACTACAGGAGATGGTCAGAGACTGCAGAGATGGTACAGGAGATGGTCAGAGACTGCAGACATACTACAGGAGATGGTCAGAGACTGCAAAACATACTACAGGAGATGGTCAGAGACTGCAGACATGGTGCAGGAGATGGTCAAAGACTGCAGACATACTACAGGAGATGGTCAGAGACTGCAGACATACTACAGGAGATGGTCAGAGACTGCAGAGATGGTACAGGAGATGGTCAGAGACTGCAGACATACTACAGGAGATGGTCAGAGACTGCAGACATACTACAGGAGATGGTCAGAGACTGCAGACATACTACAGGAGATGGTCAGAGACTGCAGACATGGTACAGGAGATGGTCAGAGATTGCAGACATGGTACAGGAGATGATCAGAGACTGCAGACATGGTACAGGAGATGATCAGAGACTGCAGACATGGTACAGAAGATGATTAGAAACTTCAGACATAGTACAGGAGAGGGTCAGAGACTGCAGACATTGTACAAGTGTGTCCTAGCAGTGACCAGTGTGGAAAAACATTGATCACTGCAAACAGGAGTTTACAAGATATAACTATAAGTGTAAAAAAAACAAAAAAAAACGTATTTTCTAACAGTCATTTCTCAAACACAGGAGGATAGTAAATGGTTAACAGGTCTGTGAAGATCCCAGCCTGACCAGCTAATTCCTTCAAAGATAACAAGGAAAGTTAGATAAATCAGGGATGGCTGACACCAACTGGAGCACACATAGCTATAGAAACCACTTAAGTTTGAAGAGTCTTGCTAAAGTCTAATCATCAGTCACAGTGCAGTGTAAATAAAAACACAGATAAGAAGCAGTGTGAGAAGACAGAGGGGAAATCATCCCTAGATCATTGTCTAAACTACACACAGGACAGGAGAACACACCGATTATGAGACTTCTGCATTACCAGCGAGTGTGTGACATGATCATACCTTCTTCATTCTCAGGTATGTCGGATCCTCTCCATCCCGCCCTGCTCTGGTCACTAGCATCTTCTGATCAAATGTGGCGGGCTGGGCAATCTGATTGGCTAAGGGGGTGGTGGGAGGCGGAGCAACTTAGCAGTCACACCCTCCCACTCACAAGAGCAGCGCTATTGGCTGCCTGACACACTGGTCTGTCCCTCTCCCTCCAGCATGTGAAAGCCGTGGGAGGGAGAGGGGGAAAGCTGCAAACCGCTCTGCAAATAACACCCACCGACCGCACTGAGCGCCTTGCTGTCCGGGCCCCTCTTTCAGCAGCTCTGCCAGGAGCCTGGAGAGCGACAAGGAGGAGGAGGAAGAGGTGAGGCAAGGGTCAGCAGCGCCCCTAGGTGGCAGTGCGCCCTAGGCGGCTGCGTAATCCGCCTAGTGGTAGCACCAGCCCTGACTGTTCTAGTACTGAGTTTGAACGACTGTGCTCCCTTTCAGAGACACCCAGACACCTCCTCTCGACCATATATTGTCTCTTACAGGCCCTTACACATAATGATCTACCTTCTTACACCAGGATGTGGTCTGCAGACTTGAGTGAGGACATCCCACGACCAGATTGGCAGACCTCGTTCCACTTTACCCATAAGTCCACGATTTCCTGTTACTCACAGGAAAAAAACTACAAGATTCTGTCAAAATGGTACAGGGACCCCTACACACTACATACATTTTTCCCGTCCACCTCAGCATCTTGCTGGCGATGTTCTACCTCTACAGGGACCTACTTACATGTCTGGTGGGAATGCGAGAGGATCCGCCCCTTCTAGACTCAGGTATTTGATTGCTATAACAAAATTTACGATGAATCGTTGACTCCCTCTCCTAGGATTGCCCTTCTCTCTATACTTCCGGGATCGATTACCTCACAGAAACGGAATCTACTCCATTTCTTTATGTCTTCGGCCAGACAGCTCATCCCATCCTATTGAAAGTCAACCACCACTCCTCCCTTATCACATTGGGTCTCGATTATGAACGACACTATGAGAATGGAGGAGATGCTGGCCCTCGACAACGACACCTTTGACAAACATAAACTATTGTGGCTCGTCTGGCTCCGCTTCTCCTCCTCCGATACTCTCACAAATATGTTGTCCACTCCGACGTGATCATTTTGTACGTCACATGACAGTGGGATGGGCTGGGTTTGTACTTTAGGGTTCCCCTCCCCCACAGCACCCTTATTACCCTTCTATCAATGTCTCACCGCCAGCTCTCACACTTTTCTTTGACCTCTTCTTACTTACTTTCCTTTAGTCTTTCTTTCTTTTTCCTCTTTTTCCATCTTTTCCCCCCTTTTCCGTCCTTTTCTACCCCACCACATTCCTAACACCTGATCCCCCACTTTCAGATTTATTTATTTTTTCTTCCCTGTCCTTTTTTTTTGTTTTGCCATTCCCTCCCTAAATTTTTAAATTTTCTTTTGGTTACAATTTTGCCATGAATGACGAGGCTCTTACAGCCAAATCTACTTCTACTTCTTATGACAATTCACGGTCATTGATGTTAATATTGTTCTGCATGGTGATAAGAGTTAAGCTGTAGGCGATAGCCATTTAGCTGACTCATCACACCAGTTTTCCCGTGACTGTTTCCAGATTGTAACTCTATATACTGTTCTATGTATACTCTGTTGAAATACCAATAAATATATTTTCAACCCCAAAAGTGAAATATTCCTTTAAATTTCGTACCTGGGGGGGGTGAATAGTATGCCTGTAAAGCAGCGCTTGTTTCCCGTGCTTAGAACTGTCCCTGCACAAAGTGTAATTTCTGAAGGCAAAAAAGTAATTTAAAAGCACTCGCGGCTATAATGAATTGTCGGCTCCCGGCAATACAGAGAAAAGTCATTGATAAAAAATAAAAAAATGCGTGGGGTCCCCCCAAATTCCATTACCAGGTCCTTCAGGTCTGGTATGGATATTAAGGAGAACCCTGCGTCAAATTTAAAAAAAAAATTACGTTGGGTTCCCCCCAAATATCCATACCAGACCCTTCAGGTCTGGTATGGATTTTAAGGGGAACTCCACGCCAAATTAAAAAAAAAATGGCATGGAGTTCCCCCCAAAAATCCATACCAGACCCTTTATTTATGCTTTGGGGGGCTGTGACCCCTCAAAGCACCATGTCCCCATGTTGATGGGGACAAGGGCCTCATCCCCACAACCCTTGCCCGGTGGTTGTGGGGGTCTGTGGGAGGGGGGCTTATCAGAATCTGAAAGACCTCTTTAACAAAGGGGACCCCCAGATTCCGCCCCCCCCATGTGAATTGGTAAGGGGTACATTGTACCCCTACCATTTCACAAAGAAAGTGTAAAAAATTGTAAAAAAACACACAGACACAGTTGGGAAAGTCCTTTATTAAAAAAAACAAAAAACATTCCAGCGATGTAATCCAGTGTCCCGTGGTGATCCGATGTCCAGTGCTGCAGCCTCCACTCCACACGAAACGTCATTGGCTGAGCGGACCTGATGGGGAACTTCCTCCACAGTGTAATAAATGAATAGACCCCACCCCTTCTCACGTTCCCCATCAGGTCCGCTCAGCCAATGACGTAGGGGGCGGGGTCACCTTCACTGGGTGTAAGGCTGAGCGGACCTGATGGGGAACGTGAGAAGGGGCGGGTCTATTCATTTATTACACTGCGGAGGATGTTCCCCATCAGGTCCGCTCAGCCAATGACGTAGGCGGGGTCTGACATACGAGGGGGCGGGGTCACCCCAGCTTTCCTCTCTTGCCGGGGAATAGCCAATGACGTAGGCGGGATTCCAAGCGTGGAAAGCCGGGGCTTACCCCTATGATCTGGACACTGGATTACATCACTGGAATGTTTTTTTTTATTTTTATTTTTTATTTTTAATAAAGGACTTTCCCAACTGTGTCTGTGTGTTTTTTACACTTTCTTTGTGAAATGGTAGGGGTACAATGTACCCCTTACCAATTCACATGGGGGGGCGGGATCTGGGGTCCCCTTTGTTAAAGGGGTCTTCCAGATTCCAAAAAGCCCCCGCCCGCAGACCCCCACAACCACCGGGCAAGGGTTGTGGGGATGAGGCCCTTGTCCCCATCAACATGGGGACATGGTGCTTTGAGGGGTCACAGACCCCCAAAGCATCCTTCCCATGTTAAGGGCATGTGGCCTGGTACGGTTCAGGAGGGGGGGCGCTCTCTCGTCCCCCCTCTTTTCCTGCAGCCTGCCAGGTTGCGTGCTCGGATAAAGGGTCTGGTATTGATTTTTGGGGGGAACTCCATGTCATTTTTTTTTTATTTGGCGTGGAGTTCCCCTTAAAATCCATACCAGACCTGAAGGGTCTGGTATGGATATTTGGGGGGAACCCCACGTCATTTGTTTTTTTAATTTGATGCAGGGTTCCCCTTAATATCCATACCAGACCTGAAGGGCCTGGTAATTGAATTTGGGGGGACCCCCATGCATTTTTTATTTATTTTTTATCAATGACTTTTCTCTGTATTGCCGGGAGCCAACAATTCATTATAGCCGCGAGTGCTTTTAAATGACTTTTTTTTCCTTCAGAAATTACACTTTGTGCAGGGACAGTTCTAAGCAAGGGAAACAAGAGCTGCTTTACAGGCATACTATACACCCCCACAGGTACGAAATTTAAAGGAATATTTCACTTTTATTGTTTCACTTTAAGCATTATTAAACTCACTGCTCCCGAAAAAACTGCAGTTTTTAAAACTTTTTTTTGCATTGATATATGTCCCCTGGGGCAGGACCCGGGTCCCCAAACACTTTTTATGCCAATAACTTGCATATAAGCCTTTAAAATTAGCACTTTAGATTTCTCCTATAGACTTTTATAGGGTATTCCACGGCTTTTCGAATTTGCCGCGAACACCCCGAATTGTTCGCTGTTCGGCGAACGTGCGAACAGGCAATGTTCGAGTCGAACATGAGTTCGACTCGAACTCGAAGCTCATCCCTAGTGGCGACTGATGAGGAGGAAGGATCGAAGGAACCCAGCATGACCTGCCACCTTGGAGTCATGTCCCCAACGGAGGATCTTAGTTCTTAGCTCAGTGGGGACGAAGGTCTTACCAGGAGGAATCTTTGACTCCAGGGTGGTAGAACGGGCAAGGATGCATGAGGTAGGGATGATCGGCTCTGGTTCGATGGTAGGCTCCTCATCCTGAATGTCAAAAAAACCTAGAGATGGCATCAGCCCGACTGTTGCAGGAACCAGGTTTGAACGTAATGGTGAAGTTAAAACGGGAAAAGAAGAGACTCCCCCTGGCTTGTCTGGGATTCAATCGTTTGGCATTCTATAAGTACTTCAGATTTTTATGGTCAGTGAAAATCGTTATGGAATGTGGGGAACCCTCCAAGAGATGACGCCACTCCTCCAATGCCAATTTAATCGCAAGAAGTTCCCGATCACCAATGGCGTAATTCTTTTCCGCCTGAGAAAAATTTCTGGAGAAAAACGCACATGGTTGACGTTTCTTTCCAAAAAATTTAAGAAGCACAGCTCCCACCCCAGTTGAGGAAGCGTCCACTTCAATAAAAAATGGGTCAGGTCGCGTCAACAAAGTTCCAGACATGAAGGCCTGTTTCAAATCATGAAAGGCAGAGACAGCTTCAGGTGGCCACTCCTTGGCATTTGCACCCTTCTTGGTCAAGGCGATAATAGGCGCAGCAATAGAGGAGTAATTCCTAATGAACTGCCTGTAATAATTAGTGAACCCAAGAAAGCGCTGTGTGGCCTTGAGGCCGGCAGGTAGAGACCAGTTGGTAATGGCCGAGACCTTTCCAGGATCCATACGAAGACCGAAGTTAGAGATGAAGCATCCCAGAAACAGGACTTCAGAACACTCAAAAGAACATTTCTCCAGCTTGGTGTACAGATTATTTTCTCGAAGGCGCTGAAGTACCATCCGGACATGGTCTCTGTGAGAATGTCATCCAGGTAGATGACAACAAATTGGTAAAGCAGATCCCTGAAGATTTCATTAACAAAGTTTTGGAACAACGCTGGGGCATTACACAAACCAAAGGGCATGACCAAGTATTCGTAATGCCCATCTCTAGTGTTAAACACAGTTTTCCATTCATCCCCCTCCTGTATTCGGATCAAATTGTATGCACCCCTGAGATCCAACTTGGTAAAAATGGAGGCACCTTTCAACCTGTCGAATAGTTCCGATATTAAAGGTAGGGGGTATCGATTTTTGAACGTTATTGCATATAAGCCTCGATAGTCAATGCAGGGTCTTAGGGTACAATCCTTTTTGGCAACAAAAAAGAACCCTGCTCCCGCAGGCAATGAGGATTTCCGGATGAATCCTTTTTCTAGATTTTCCGCAATGTACTCAGACATGGCCTGGGTCTCTGGGATGGACAAGGGGTAGGTATGACCCCTGGGCAGAGCTGCTCCGGGTACAAGGTCAGTGGCACAGTCAAAGGACCTGTGTGGAGGAAGCACCTCAGCTGACATTTTACAGAACACATCCTGGAAATCGCGATATGCAGCGGGAAGGGCAGAGGATACTGAGGTGGTGGCCACGGGAAGTCTCTCCTTAGGGGCAACCTTGAGGAGGCAGGATGAGAAACAGGAGGGACCCCAAGCCAGGATCTGCCCAGAAGTCCAGTCAACGTGTGGAGAGTGGAGCTACAACCAAGGAAGCCCCAATACGATAAGGGTTGAGACCTTAGGAAGGATAAGGAAGGATATCCACTCCTGGTGGAGAATCCCTACCGAAATCTTAACAGGAAGGGTCTGGAAGCAAATAGGGCCCCCTGGAAGAACAGTGCCATCAATCGCAGAGACCACCAATGGAGTGGTGAGGGGTGAAAGGGTAAGGTTCATGGAAGATGCAGTTCTCCAGTCCATAAAGTTGCCAGCAGCTCCGGAATTCCGATAAGCCAAGGCTGAGAGGGAGGAAGCGCCAACATGAAAAAACACAGAGAAGGTGACTTTTCTGGGTCCAATACTCCACCTTCCAGATGTATTAGACCTAAACGTTTCCCGGGCGAAATGAGCATGTGTCACAAAAATGACCTTTGCCCCCACAGTAGAGACAAAGGCCCAGAATTCTGCGCCTAGCACGTTCCTCGGGGGATAGCCTGGTCTGACCCAGCTGCATGGGTTCCTCAGCTGGCAGGAGATGCTCCACTGGTTGAAGAGAGGGGAGCTCAGGCTGACCAAGGACCAAGGAGTGCTGGCGTCACTTTTCTAGGATCCTTTCCTGAAGACGAATATCTATCTGCTTACACAAGCTGATAACTTCATCCAGATCAGTGGGGATGGTTCTTCCCGCTAATTCATCCTTCACTCTATCAGAAAGACCATGCAGAAAGGTTGCGACTAAGGCCTCATTGTTCCAACTCAGCTCAGCCGTCAGTATGCGGAAATGAAGAGCATACTGTCCCACAGAAGCAGATTCTTGGCGGAGACGTAAAAGGGCGCTGGCCGCTGAAGAGACACGACCTGGTTCCTCGAAGATATTCCGAAAGAGTTTCAAGAAATTAGACAGGCTGGAAACCACTGGGTCGTTCCTCTCTCACAGAGGGGCAGCCCAAGCTAAAGCCTCGCCGGACAGGAGAGAAATAATATAGGCCACCTTTGCCCGATCAGACTGGAAATTTTGAGGCTGGAGTTCGAAGTAAATGGTACACTGGCTAAGGAACCCTCTGCAGGCCTTGGAATCCCCAGAATAACGGGACGGAGCTGGTAAGTGCAACGGGTTAGTGGCTGTGACTGTAGGTGGAGCTGATACGGCAGCAGGTTGCGGTTAAGGTTGTCGAACCGGGGATTTTAAGGAGGCTTGAAGTTGTTCAAAGCGGGAAGCCAAATCCTGAAGGAATCGCATCACCTGGGTCTGATTAGATTCCTGGGTCTTGAGTCTGCGGACTATGTCCTGCAGCTGATCATCAGCAGGTAGCGGCACATCAGTCAGGTCCATGGCCGTGCAAACTGTCAGGTCACCTGAGGCCAGGTGACAGATGCACTCCGTTGGGGTCAGGAGTGCACCGCTATGATAGTGAACCTTATGGCTGACTGCTGCGGATGGAACCCTGGGTGGTACAGGAAGGCAGGTCCACTGGGGCAGCAACACGGATCCCACAGGGAGCTAGAACATAAGATTCCCCAGGGCGCGGAGTCTAAGAGCCAGCAGGTGTTCACCAGAGCCTCTAGTGGTGAGGATGAACTACGCTGCAGCTGGCTCCAGGTCGCGGCCCCCAGGATCTCCCAGCTCACGCTCACGGTAGTCTATAGGAGGAAGCTACAGGTCGGGGCGACTAGCAGACAAGGATAAACGGTGAACAAGCCAAAGGTCAAGGGTCACAAGCAGGCAGGGATGGTCAAGAAACGAGCCAAAGGTCAGGGTCACAAGCAGGCGGGGATGGTCCGGAACATGCCAAGATCGGTAACAGAGACAAACATAGAGCACACGGCAAGCAGGAAACAGGAAACCAAACACACAATATTGCACGGCAAGGCAGGCTTGGATAACACAGTGTTAAATAGTGTTTCCTGTTGAGGCTAGGGTGGAGCCACACAGAGGGAAGATTACTTAACCATGCAGGTGTGAGAGAGCAAGCCCTAAGCCTGATACACAGACCAGGTAAGAGACAGACAGGTCATGAAAGTATTACTGCAAGGTCATGACAGTATGTTATCATTGGGTCCCTCTCCATGTCCAAGGATGGTGTTATTTGGCCTCTTTAGTCCCGATTATGGAAGTAATGGGTAACAATAAGGGAGACCACCTACTTGAGGCCAGTATGCATCCAAGATACCCTCTTAAGCATAGAATGAAGCGAGCATTGTTTATTGAAAAGGACATGGCATGTGCTTGGTTTCCCTCGTGAACAGGATGGGGGATTGATATGATGAAGAAGATAAACAATTACTCTAAAATACTAGATGAAGTAATGGAAAAAAAAGTTCAGATGATATCACTAAGTTAAATTTGGAAACAGGAGCAATCAGAAAACAGTTAGAACTCCATGACCTGGCTATAGAAAGTATGAGTGCAGCCCTTACAGGGTTATGTGAGATGACTGAAGACTGATGAATGTTGTACTTGGATACATAATACCAGTATAGGAATACCTGATAATTATGACATAATCTCACAACACAGAAAAGAAGTAGATAAATTACAAACAGAAGCAGAAGACATAGCAAAGAATTGGGATCCTTTCAAAGGATTAGGCGGATTTAGTTCTGGAGGAAGATTTTCATGGCTAAATGACATTGCTATGACTATTATAATGATTTTGCTTTTTCTATTATCTTTATATGCATGTTTCAAACTTGTAACGTGTATCTTTGCTAGAGCTACCCGACCCCCTGACCCCGCTGCTGCTAATAAAGCCTTCCTTAGTATGTACTTTGATAAGAAAGCTAATTATGTTACCGTGGAGAGAAAGTAAGTCATGTTCATGACTTTAAGAGGGGATTGTAATAGAATGTATAAATAACTGACTCTGTTTTAGATTCCCCTCAATTTTCTTTTGAGTAGAAATTAACTTTTGAATGTATGTGTTTTGACATGACTAGCTTAACTAACAGTTTGCATAGAAAGCTGATTCATGGAGCAGCCTGTTGTGTCAGCAAGTCATTAGCTAGTTCTTGTTATCTAGTCAGCAGTTTAAATCATGATAAGAAAGTACTGAGTTTGTATAACCTTTAGAAACATATACATTAAAACACAGCCCCTCCCTTCTTTGTATATAAGCCACTGTGACAGTAGGAGCTACTGTCACGGTAAAATGGACAGTTTGCTGGACACAGGGTCTGCACATTTGCAAGGTGCAAGACTACAGAGCGTAGATGTGGACTGGAGAAGACTGCTTTCGCAGCTTTCTTCAGGTTTTGGTATTCTGGAAAGGGGCTTTGTAGTTTGGAGATTCCACAGCGTCTTGGGAGGGATGGGATCTCCAACCCTGTGTCCAGACTTTGCTGATTACCAGTAGGGTGTGTGCTCAGGTGAGCACAGCCCTTATAATGAATGTATGGGAAGACCTCATGGCTCCCAGTTGGAGGCGGCTCCACACCAAGAGACAGGAGGTCTTCAGGAGTCAGAGAGGCTGTAGGAGACAGCCAGAAAGTTGGTGACTGCAAGAGGCAGCCAGAAAGTTGGTGACTGCAAGAGGCAGAGCTGTGGACGCTAAAGGGAAGCCGTCTACTTTGAGGAGTCCGGTGGTCTGGGTGACCAGGAAAGTGCAGAAGTACTGCTACAGAGAGCCAGGTGGGCTAGCATTTTCTGTTATGTGTATTTGATGGAGAAGAACCCCTGAGTGGGAAACCTTTGTTTGGACTTTTATTTTGCCTTTTTTAATAAAAATGGGCTACCATGCCCTTAAATATAGTTCCTGACTGGCTTGAATCGCTGGGAAAACGCATCTACCACTTGAGCTAAACAACCCCCATCTCACAAGTGGTGGATTCAGCAGGCACAAGACGGTGGAATCCGGGTCCTTGCTCCACAGTGAGTTCAGGTCAGGAACTGTTGGCTGTGTGTGGAAGGGCAGCCAGGCAAAAGGCATTGCGTGTTGCAGGTGGTGTACCTGTGAATGAAAACTGTGGAAGTGAGCTCAGCGTGGCCTGAGAAGATGTCTCCACCTCGAAGGGTCAGTCCAAAAGGCCTAGTGATGCGTGAGACAGTGAATGGATGGTTCAAGCGGAATCGCAAAGACTGGGATGCAGTGCAAGGGGCTGTGATCGAGGCCTCTGACTATATGCAACCCATGCTGCCTACAGAGGAGGTTGGGGACTTCCTGCTAAGATTTGAAAAAGTTGCTGTAAAGAGAAAATGGCCTAGGAACCGGTGGCCAAAATTGCTGCAAACCTTATTACGGATAGAGTATCGGTCGGTTTACCATTTGATGGATGGGGACCAGGATGACTACCGCAAGTTTAAAGAGGAAATCCTTCTCAGAAGAGAGTTCCATCGTATCATGGGCCGCCAGCAATGCTCTAGGATGGGAGAAGTGTCACCGGTAGACTTCAGTTTTGGAAATCCAGAGTTACCTGCTACAGGATATGGTAAGACTGTTGCAATTTGTGGGTCTGATCCCAGTGAAGTGGCATTGTGTTCGGTGGGGAGATCCGCAGGTATAAAAATGGACTTGCTGCAGTGTGCTACCCAGATCAGTGGGGAGACACAGGTTAAAACCCAGCTTGCAGCAAGGTCAAGGACTGAAAAGGACATGTGGACTCTGTGTGCACCTAAGGTAATCCAGCAGAGTGCTGGGAGAGATGTTCTAGGGGTAACCAAAGCAGTTGGTGTGCCATGTTCCCTAGTGACAGTGACAGGTGCTGCAGAGTTGCCAAGAGAAACCGCCAAGGAGCCTGCAGTGGTGAGGCAAGTGGTTTCCCAGGACAACTGTGAAGCCGCCCTAGTAGGAAAAATAATTCCTTTGGAGAGGAAGGGTGGTGTGCTGAGTGGCACGCAGGGTGCCATGCGTTATGACAAAAGAAAACCTGATAGAGCTTATGAAACTGCTATGTTTATGAATGCCGATGATAAAGGTATTGCTGATGATACATGTACTTATGGTGATGTGTTCTTTAGTAATGAGAAAAGGGGGATGTCTCCCTTGGCAACCAGAAGCAGAGCCACAGTGTTGTCCATGGAAATCTCTGGGGGTCTCCAGGTGTTGGAGCCAGAGATTGTCCAGGACAGCCCTTATATTGCTCTGATGGAACAAACTGGGTCTACACCATGCAGTGAGAGTTTGTGTGAGCAGTCCATTTATCATATGTGTAACCCAGTTGGTAAGGGTTTAAGTCAGCTGGCCAGAGCTGAAGGTACACAGCTGAGTGTGTTAGCGCCCCCAGATCAAGGTAGTGATGGTGTATTGCAGCCTGCCTTGTTTGATGAAGCTTTAGCAAAGAGTAAAAGGTTGTCAAAAGGTGATTTATATAGAACTGACAAAGTTACTGTTTGCGCTGCAGAATCCCAGGTGCCTGCTAGAGCCGATGATGAGGTACTGCTGAGCCCTCATAATGGAAGCACAACGGATTGGGACAGTTGGGCCAAACAATTACTAGCCATGATAGACAAGGCTATGTTGAGCTACAGGGGTGTGAATACAACAACTGCTATGCCAGACAGGGAAATCGCAGAGCGACCGATGGTTGAGGGTGCGTTGGTCCCTACCAGGGTTGTTTCCCCACAGTTGGAAGGACCAGATCAGGGCGCATGCATGGCAGATGTGGTGTTCACAGCCCAGCCGCTGAATGTCAAGTGTGAAGGTGACAATGTAACAAATGTTTACATGCAGGGGCTCATTGTTGAGTTGGAAGGGATGGGTGGGAGACATGCGTCTGACAGTGTTCCAGAGGAGCATCAGGCTGTGATAGGTACCGCCAGTGAGGTGGAGGCCCGTTTAAATGTCTCGACCCTTCAAGCCGCAGTGAATGAGCCCTTCCATGTCTCTGATAAGGTTAAGGTCACCAAAAATGTTTTGCATATTGATGTGGAGTGTGTAGAAATTACAGATATGTCAGTGGAACTGCTTGAAATGGTGAAAGCACAGTCCTTGTATACCTGGGTGCCTCCATTACAGTCGGATGTGGTGGTTCTGCGTGGTACCAATGGATGAAGTCAGGTAGTACAACCTGTGCTGGTTAAAATTAATCACCAGTGGAACTGGTTGGTACAGTGCTTTCTAATAGTGTGGCAAATGATCTCCCAGTTTCCTGTGAGGGTGCTTCCAGATACGGTTCAGTACGGAAGGCGCTCTGGGGGGCTGCTGGAGACAGAGGTCTCTCCGCCTGATGCGGTGATGGACATGTCTGCTAGTGCGGTCCGAGGTGCGGCTGAGCAGGGATTAGTAAATGGCGCGGACACTTCCTCACCCGCTAGACCTCCTAAGAAGGAAGGGCCAGATATGGACGCGGCAAAAGCAGAGATTCTGTCTGTCACCTGCAGAGAGGTACAAGTTGGGGTACCCGGAGACGCTCTCAAATATAGTATGGAGAGGAACAAAAATTGTAACATGGAAAAGTGTGAGTTGGCAAAGATTGGTACTGCTAGAAATGGGTCATGCGTTGTTCAATGTCAGTTGTTGGGACAACTGCCCACAGAGATTTGGACAACAGGTGAAGTGAAGCCTTGTGAAGGTCTCATAGGGGATAGCTGCTCACCTGTGTGTTGTCCCTCCTTGGGCTTGGCCCTAACAAACCCTGAACAAGAAATAACTGATGATATTGATAATTGGAGAAATGGTGACTTATTACTGAATGTTAATGTAAATAATGGCCTTGATATGAAAATGAATAATTTCTTGGAAAATGAGTGTGATACACAGATGTTGAGCCCTGGGGAGTTGGTAGTCAAGGGCAAAGGAGTTGGTAAACCCAAGGGACCTATTGTGATGGGGAAAACGGGTACCAGTGAGGGAAAAGGTGGTTCCTCATCAGGCGTAGTGTCTGGAGCAGGTTCCTTACAGAATCCAGAAACTGAGTTTAAAGGAAGTAGCAGGAAAGGCAGGGGGCTGCTAGAACAGAAACGTGAGCTCAGGAACCCCAAGGTCAGAGGGAGTAGGCTGGGGATACAGAAAGTTAGGACCCCGTTGCGATCCTGGGTAAGGCGTGCCTGGAAACGCACCCGAAAAAAAGATTGGGCCTATGCAGCGAACAGCTGGCACAGAGGTGCCCCAATCAAGGATTCGGGCTTGTGTGTTCCGCCCCCTTCGGATCCGAAACATGGGGGGTAGATATGTGACAGTAGGAGCTACTGTTACGGTAAAATGGACAGTTTGCTGGACACAGGGTCTGCACATTTGCAAGGTGCAAGACTACAGAGCGTAGATGTGGACTGGACAAGACTGCTTTTGCAGCTTTCTCCAGGTTTTGGTATTCTGGAAAGGGGCTTTGTAGTTTGGAGATTCCACAGTGTTTTGGGAGGGATGGGATCTCCAACCCTTTGTCCAGACTTTGCTGATTACCAGCAGGGTGTGTGCTCAGGTGAGCACAGCCCTTATAATGAATGTATGGGAAGACCTCATGGCTCCCAGTTGGAGACGGCTCCACACCAAGAGACAGGAGGTCTTCAGGAGTCAGAGAGGCTGTAGGAGACAGCCAGAAAGTTGGTGACTGCAAGAGGCAGCCAGAAAGTTGGTGACTGCAAGAAGCAGAGCTATTGACGCTAAAGGGAAGCCGTCTACTTTGAGGAGTCCGGTGGTCTGGGTGACCAGGAAAGTGCAGAAGTACTGCTACAGAGAGCCAGGTGGGCTAGCATTTTCTGTTATGTGTATTTGATGGAGAAGAACCCCTGAGTGGGAAACCTTTGTTTGGGCTTTTATTTTGCCTTTTTTAATAAAAATGGGCTACCATGCCCTTAAATATAGTTCCTGACTGGCTTGAATCGCTGGGAAAACGCATCTACCACTTGAGCTAAACAACCCCCATCTCACACCACTGTTGTACTTAAAGCGGTGTTCTGGCCAAAAAACTAATTAAAAGCCAGAAGCTACACATGCTGCAGCTGCTGTCTTTTAATAATAGGACACTTACCTGTCCTGAAGTCCCTCGATGTCGGCACCACAGCTGATGTTTCCATCAGCTGTCGGGTGCTGCCGCCGCCATTGCGGGTAAGGGAACCCGACAGTGTAGCCTTTTGGCTTCACGCCGGGAACCCTACTGCGCATGCGCGAGGCCCCGCTCCTCTCTCCTATTGGCCCGGCGGCCGGGAGAGGAGGAGGGAGCCCCGCGGTGATGTCACGGGCCACGGCCCGGACTCCCGGAAGTGGGAAAGGATACCTGTCAAAGTCATTTATCCCCCCCCCCCGAAAGGTGCCAATTGTGGCACCGGAGGGGGGGACCCGATGAGTGGAAGTTCCACTTTAGGGTGGAACTCCGCTTTAATAAAATCAGAGATCTTATGAACACACTCAAGCCTGTTTCCTGTGTCTCATTTGGTCTCTCACGGATCCGAGGGTCCCTGGTGGTCTGCTTGCATTAACCAGGGTGGTCGTCAGAGTGTATAATTCCTTTCACATACATCTGGTACTAATCTGTATCCTAAATTGTTTTGTATTGCAAAGTTGATTGTGCTGCCTAACCAATGTGTGTGGGCATATGGATGTTAATATGATGATCCATGCTATACAGTGTATATATATCAAATTACCTGTACATGTGTTACATATCTATGCTATGCATTTATATCCAGATATTATGCCAACACACCAATAAATGTATATCAAATTACATTTATCAAGTCAAATTGCCTCAATAAGGCCCCTTTCACACTGGCACGTTTTTCAGGCGGTTTAGCGCTAATATTAGCGCTGTTATACCGCCTGAAAAAATCGTGCCCTGTATTCGTCAATGTGAAAGCCCGAAGGCTTTCACACTGAAGCGGTGCGCTAGCAGGACCGCTCCAAAAGTCCTGCTAGCCGCATCTTTACAGCGGTGAAGGAGCGGTGTGTTCACCGCTCCTTTACCGCGGCTGCCCATTGAAATCAATGGGACACTAGGGTAATACCGCCGCAAACCGCGGCAATAGCCGCGGTTTGCGGGCGGTATTAACCCTTTTTCGGCCGCTAGCGGGGGTTAAATTCACCCCGCTAGTGGCCGCATACCGCGGTGATAACGACGGTATAGCGGCGCTGAAAATCGCGCCGCTATACCGCCACCGCACCTGCCCGCCCCAGTGTGAAAGGGGCCTTAAAGTCCCAAATTCCCTTCCCTTTTGTCAGAGACTGTGCGTACATTATGCAGGAGATGTTCAGAGAGTGTGCGGACATGATACAGGAGACGGTCAGAGAGCGTGTGGATATGATACAAGAGACGATCAGAGACACATTAATCAAAAATGTACACTATAGTCTAAACGGACACAGATGGCCACCACATTCAGACATACATGTAAGCCACTCAACCCTACTTGCAAAGATGATATTCAAACAGCACTCCCGTAAGTTTGGGAATTGAATGGACAAGGTTGGATCTTCATAAACTTGACCAGCTGAAAGTAACCATATGGTTGGGAAGTTCATACGATAGTCCCTAGTTGGGTAGTTGAAAGAGTTTACTCCTGATTGTCCACACAATAAGTAATGAGACTACACACACTCTCACGTGAATATATCTGATAATAGATGGATCCCTAATTCTCGAGTGATAAGATATAGAGTTGGACATGTATAGTAGCGTACAAATGTATATATGTGTGTATAACTTCCCAACGTAGATTGGGATGGATACAGCTCACCGTCCAGCCGCTACTTGAAAGAAACTCTTATTCAGGTCCATGAAGCCTGGACCGGCATCCCGTCTGTGCAGGGGCCACTCGGAAATCACCAGAGTGTGCAGATAAGTCTCTTGTGTGGAGCGCAGTGTCTCTACAACATTACCCGAGCGGAGCTAGGAAATGTGGGGGGGCTTGTCTGGTGGATAGGGCATCCGTGCCCTTACAGCGAGGAGTGTGATGGCGTAATTCTTACACGTTTCACTTGTGACCGAGCTTCTTCAGAGCATGCGCAGTTTGTCCATTCCATGTCTTTATATAGTACCGCTGCTCATCCAGTAATTGGTAACACCGTTTACTTACAGGGACAAATGCGCTTGATTATACAGCCATTCACATACCTGACTAATGCCACTTATACACGATCGGAATTTCCGTAAACAAATGTTCGATGTGAGCTTTTGATCGGATATTCCGACCGTGTGTAGGCTCCATCGGACATTTGCTGTCGGAATTTCGTCAGAGCTGGAGAACACATTCGTCCTGTCCATTTGCCTTTCTGATACTTTTATGAGAATATCCTCTCTCCCTGAACCTTCCGTATAGTTCACGTGCTTCAGTCCGAAAATCATCCTCGTTGGAGCAATTTCGCTTAGTTCTCAGAAATTGGACAACAGGTATCCCACGTATGAGTGACCTCGGGTGATGACTTGTGGAAAGAAGCAGGGTGTTGGCTGCAGTTTCCTTACGGAATGTTTTGGTCATCAATCTGCCATCTCCCACATAGATAGTTAGGTCAAGAAAGGAGAGGCTTTCAGAATTGTGAGAGAAGGTAAGTCTGATATTTCTATCGTTCAAATTTAGTTCTTCAATGAAGACGATCAGTTCCTGGGCTGACCCCCCCAGACCATAAAAACATCATCGGCTGAGGTACATCGACGAGGCATAAACAGTCTCTTCCTTCGATAGTCCCAAGTGCAAACAGGCATACGAGGGAGCCCAAGGGGCACCCATCGATGTGCCTCTGAGTTGCTGGTAGTTTACACCCAGGAACTGGAAACAGTTGTTCCAACATAAATGCCAGGGTGTCAACTAAAAATTTATTTTGGGCCCCAAGTAGAGGGAATTTCTGATCAAGGAAGTGATGCACAGCCTTGAGCCCCTATTCGTGGGGAATCAACGTATATAGGGACTCTACGTCGACCCCCACGAGAATGGCCCCTGTGGGTGGAAAAACACCCTCAAGTCTGCGCAAGACATCACGTGTGTCCTGGACAAATGATGGAAGTTCCGTTACCAATTCCTTAATGAGTGCATCCAAAAATCTCCCTATTTGTTCCAGAGGGCCCCCAATCACCGATACTATAGGTCAGTGATGGCGAACCTATGGCATGCGTGCCACAGCTGGCACTCCGAGCCTCCTCTGTGGGCACGCTGCACGCCGCCAGGATAGCAGAGGGAATCCCCCAGCAAGGCAGTCACTTTCACTGGCGGTGCAGGCACGGAGGAGCCGACTACGTTCCTATCATGAGTGCGATTAGGCAGATGCGAGTAAAGCCCTCCCTGCATGCACTGAGGGCAGCCAATTGGAAAGGACATGGAGTGTCTGCTCTGTAAGCAGCGTGTGATGCCTGTGTAATGATGTGTATGGAGGAGAATGACTCCTCCCTTCCTGGACGTGGAGAGCGGCTTCCTGTGCAGGGGCTCGGCGCTGAAGCATGGCAATGTGGAGGACTTTGTACATACACAGGTAGGAGAGTGCTATGGGGGAAGGGGGAGGACGCCAAGGACACTGCTGTGTATGTGGGGGGGGGATGTAAAGGGGCAGAGGACACTGCTTTTGGAAGGGCCTTCACATCACCCCACTGATCCTACTCTGAGCACATGCATCCATCTCTGATCCCAGTACATGCATCCATCTCTGATCCCAGTACATGCATCCATCCCTGATCCCAGTATTCTGAGCACATGCATCCATCTCTGTTCCCAGAATTCTGAGCACATGCATCCATCCCTGATCCCAGTATTCTGAGCACATGCATCCATCCCTGATCCCAGTATTCTGAGAACATGCATCCATCCCTGATCCCAGTATTCTGAGCACATGCATCCATCCCTGATCCCAGTATTCTGAGCACATGCATCCATCTCTGATCCCAGTATTCTGAGCGTAACACACTCCTTTGAAAAAGCACAAAATTGATTTTCTGGGCAGAATTGTATGTTTTTGGTCCCTTAGGGCTCATTCAGAGGGATGATCAGTCCCTTCCTCTGTACAGAGCCACTGGTAGGTTTAATTTCATGTTGGCACTTTGAAATAAATAAGTTGGTTTTGTGGCGCTGTTTGGGCACTCGGGCTCAAAAAGGTTCGCCATCACTGCTATAGGTCTTCCCAGGGGGTCTGAGAGAGACTTGTGGAGTTTAGGAATGATGTAAAAAGTCGGTGTGTTAAACTCATGTACTTTTAGATAGTCATGTTCCTTTTTGGTAATCAGATGTTCCTCAAGGGCTAAGCTTAATCGCTTAAGCCCCGGACCATTTCGCTGGCCAAAGACCAGGCCACTTTTAGCGATTCGGCATTGCGTCGCTTTAACTGACAATTGCGCGGTCGTGCGACGTGGCTCCCAAACAAAATTGACGTCCTTTTTTTCCCACAAATAGAGCTTTCTTTGCGCTGTAAACAAAAATAGAGCGACAATTTTGAAAAAACACAATATTTTTTACTTTTTGCTATAATAAATATCCCCAAAAAATATATAAAAACACATGCCTCCTTTTCTTCTCTCTTGGCTTGGTTCACTTCTATTTTTTGTTGGCGTTCAGTATGCCAATATCTAAAAATAACCTTCCGCAGGAAGAGGCTGACATCTTTGTACACCTCAAACTCATTCATGGTCGATTTTGGGGAGAAAGCGAGGCCCTTTTGGAGCAAAGAGATATGATGCTGATTCAGTGGGAAGTTAGTTAAATTAACCACCCTCATATCATGACCGGAGTCTTTGACTATATTGTAACTCAGGGGGTTATTCATAGGGGTTAATTCCTGCGTGTCCTGACTCTCAGTCTCTTTGATTTTTCTGGTCTCTCTTCCTCTTCCCTGTTCGGCCAGTTGAGTTTGGGTATTGGATTTCCCTCTTATCATAGCTTTGGGTTTTCCTTTTTTCGTTACAGGATTGTCTGTGGTATCTTCGCCCTTGTCTAAAAAAATAACAGATTTATTCTGATGTTCATTTTCACTATCTGTAGATGAATGGACACCTACAATGGAAATTGACCTGGGTCCTCGTCCTCTGCGTGACCTGCTTCTACGTCTCTGGATTGAGGGATCAAAGATATCATCTCTTTCCCAATCCAAAAGGTTTTGTTTGAATTTTTCTTGTTTATTAGTTTTGAGATTTTTTTTGAGTTCTCTCAACCTCTTTTTCGAGAAGCTCGTTATGTTTCTCAAAATTTGGGTCTTGTTTAAATGGTTCAAGTAATCTCACTGTCAGGTCACCTGTGGCCAGATGACAGATGCACACTGTTGGGGGTCAGGAGTGCACCACAAGGTAGTGAACCCTTTGGCTGACTGCTGCGGATGGGACACTGGGTGGTTGTGGAAAGCGGGACCAGTGGAGCACAACAGGGATCCACAGGGAGCTAGAGCCCAAGATTCCCCAGGGTGCGGAGTCTAAGATCCAGCAGGTTTACACCAGAGCCTCTAGTGGTGAGGATGGCCTACGCTGCAGCTGGATCCAGGTCGCGGCCCCCAGAGTCCCCTAGCTCATGCTCTGTAGGGTAAAGAGGATAGAGGGGAAGCAGCAGCACAGGATACAAGAATAGTGAGGGGAAAAGCCAAGGTCAGGGCAAATAGCAGACACGGATAAACGAAGGACAAGCCGAAGGTCAAGGTCACTAGCAGACAGGGATAGTCGGGAACAAGCCAATATCGTAACACAGAGACAGACGTAGCACACGGCAGGCAGGAACCCAAACACATAATGCTTAACAAACACGTTGATCAGCAAGCCAGACTTGCAGTGCACAGGTTAATATAGTGTTCTCTGATAGGGCCTGGGGTGGGGCCAACTAGGAGGAGAGATTATAAAATCAACCAAGTGAGAGTGGCTGGCCTCTAAGGTGAACACATGGAGAGGTAAGATGGCAGACAGACATTACTGCATATGACACTCACACTATTGTCTATGTCGATTTTAATCTCTTCCAATTGCAACTGCTCCTCCTCTACAATCATTCTCATGGTATCCAGTCCACATTTTAAACAGCTTTCCTTCCAGAGATCCAAAAATCGTGGTGTGTGTAGATGACCTGCCGGGAATACTCTCTCTCTAAGACCCCTAGGTACAATTTTCTGCTCAATATGCAATTTCAGAGACGAAATGTCCCATTTTCTATTCAAAAACTTGATAGTTAATTTTTTATGATTTTTAAATAGTTTTTTGAGAGAGTCATCACCGGTGTCCTGAGTAATCAGATCACGTGAGAAGGCTGACTGGATCTCTAGATCAATCCCTTTGTCTAGAAGGTATGCCATATTGAAAAGAAGGGGGAAAAAAGAGAGAAAAACGGAAAGAAAGGAAAAGAAAAAGGGAATGAGAAGAAAAGAAAATGGGGAAACTGACCCAGAAAAAAAGAGAGAAGAAAAGGGAAGAGAAGAACAAAAAAAAGGAAAAAAGAGGCGTGTAATCGGAGCGTGTGTGTGAATTGCACCTTCTGGATCGTCCTCACATTGGGTTAAAACAACGTGCTGGAGGTTCAGGATGTAAGTGGAAACGGAGAGCCGGTGTCAGGAAAATAGGATTTTTGTACTCACCGTAAAAAATCTGTTTCTCTGACGTCCATGGACTGACACAGCCTCTTTAACACTTTACCCGTGGGTTATGTCCCTGCTTGCAGGAGAAGACCTAGGCAGAATGTGAAATGTTATACATACATTCTAAAAAGCCAGAGATAAACAGCCCCGCCCAGGGGGGGGCGGTCCCTCAGGTCAATCCGGAGTAATGAGGATCACCGGAATCCCCTCGGTCGTCACCCTGCGCAGCAGGCGAGGGAGCAGCTGCAGCGGAAGATAAACATATATCAGGTGATAATGACCCCATGGGGCAACCAACGCATCCGAGGCATTCGCCCAAGGGTCCCTGGAACTGGCCACAAACCTCAACACCTTGCGATTGAGTCGAGAAGCCATCAGGTCCACATCCAGCATGCCCCACCACTGGCAAAGAAGTTGAAAAACCTCAGGGTGCAAGGACCACTCTCCCTGGTGCAGCGTATGGCGACTCAGATAGTCCGCCTGCCAGTTCTCTACGCCCGGAATGTAGACGGCCGACAGAGCCGGCACGCTTCTTTCGGCTCACCTTAGGATGTGGGCGACCTCGGAAGCCGCAGCTGAGCTCCGAGTCCCCCCTTGATGGTTGACATACGCCACTGCCGTGGCGTTGTCCGACTGAATCCTGAGGGATCGACCCTGTAGTCACTCCGACCACGAGGAGAGACACAGTCTGATTGCCCGTATTTCCAGGACATTGATCGGTAGACGGGCTTCGTCCGGAGTCCAAAGCCCTTGGGCTGACAGGACTCCCCAGACTCCACCCCAGCCCATCAGGCTGGCGTCCATCGTGATCACCATCCACTGGATGGGGAGGAACGACTTCCCGGACTGAAGAGCCGGGGACCTCAACCACCACGCCAGGGACGCCCTGACCGGGTGACTCACCTGGATCTGCAGATCCCAGGACAACGGGGATTTGTCCCAAGTGGACAAGATCTCTTTCTGTAATGCCTGTGTGTGTGATTGGGCATACGGAACGGCCTCGAAGGAGGCCACCATGAGTCCCAGGACTCTCATGCAAAAACAGATTGACGACCATCTTCGGGACGTCAGGACCTGCACTGCAGACTGAAGTGTCAGTAACTTCTCTGGGGGTAGGAATACCTTCACCTCCAAGGAGTCCAGGATCAGACCTAGATACTCCAAATGCTGAGTCGGAACCAGGACCGATTTCTGAATGTTCAGGAGCCACCCGAAGTCCCGGAGGGTCTGACTGACGATAGTCACACTTTCTTCTAATTCTGAGCCATTATCCGCTCTTAGAAGAAGATCATCCAGATAGCCCACTATAGCAAAGCCTCGCTGTCTCAGCAAAGCTAGAACCGGAGCAAGCACCTTGGTGAACACCCTTGGTGCCGAAGCTAGGCCGAAGGGAAGAGCCACAAATTGATAGTGGACTTCGCTGATCGCAAAGCGCAGATACTTCTGGTGACTTGCGCAGATCGGAAAATGCAAGTAGGCGTCCTTGATGTCCAAGGACGCCAGGAAATCCCCTTGATGGAGTGTAGCGATCACCGTGCGAATGGATTCCATGCGGAATTTTTGCACCTTCACAAAGGCATTCAGGGCCTTGAGGTCCAGGATTGGCCGAACCCCGTCCTTTTTCGGGACAACAAACAGATTCGAGTAGAACCCCTGAAACCTCTCCTGTGACGGTTCCCCGCACAATCACTCCGGACCTGATCAAATCCCGTACAGCCCCCAAGAGGGCCGCCCGACGTGCAGGAAGGAGAGGGAGATTTGAGGGAAAGAATCTGTCTGGGGGCCTGGAACGGAACTCTTTCCTTTATCCTGAGGTGACCACCTCGCACACCCACCGGTCGGAGATCCGGGAGGTCCACCGATCCGTGAACCTGCAAAGTCGTCCCCCCACCCCAGAGTCGGGCGGGGGCAAGACTTCAGGCGGAGGCGGGCTTGGGAGCAGGCTTGTTCGGCTTACGCACCCAAGGGTGCTTGTGTCCACCAGCCACACTGTTGTCAGTCTGGGAGGGCTTACCCGTGGACTCTGACTGACAAAAAAAAACCTTTTTTGCTGGAAAGGAAGGACCCGGTTTACGGCGGGACTCCTTACCCTTGATAGTCTGAGGAAGAAGAGTGCTTTTACCTCCCGTGACATCCTTGATGATGTCATCCAGAGCAGCACCGAAAAGTCTACCACCCTTAAAGGGTAGATCCGTCAGGAGCTTCTTAGAGGCTAGGTCAGCAGACCAGCATTTCAACCAGATAAGACGACGCAACACCACCGCAGAAACAGAGGCCCTGGATATTAAAGGGGCCGCGTCCAAAGTGGCGTCGCACACATATATCAGGCCCTGCATCATTTGATGGGCCAGAGCAATAGTGTCTGGAGGAAGATTATGCTCCTGCACAGCCTGGTGCAAAATTTTTGCCCATTCCGTGAGTGTCTGAGACACAAGGGTCGCCGCTACAACAGACCGTAAGGCGGATCCCAACAAGGCAAACAGTGGGGTCCTTAAATGCAGGAGTCCCCTCCATCGGGAGAGTGATGGCCTTGTTCAAACGGGCGACTGGGGGGTCGACCACTGGGGGAGAAGCCCACTTTTTAAGTAGGGCTTCTTCAAAGGGGTATCTGATAGACAAAAGCTGCGGGACCATAAAAGTCTTCTGCGGCTTTTCCCAAACCTGGTCAATGAACTGGTCAAAGAAAAGTGCATATGGAAAAAACGTTTTAGAAGGCTTGGCCTTAAAAGAACCAAAGGAGACTGCCTCCGCCTGAGGTTCCGCAGCCACAGCATCCAGCTTGAGAGTGTTCCACACAGGTCTGTGACAGGGGGTCACTCTGGGCACAGGGTGAATGGAAAAACCCCACTATGACCTATGATAGCCACATTCAATGCTGTTTATACATTGTATCTAGATTGGGTGTGTACTGTGGTTGGGGGTTGTGTAATCCTTGCTGTGATGAGGTGTGATTGCATTCTATTGTCTATTGTGAATTAAGACTGTTTACTGAAGGAGAAGTTTGAACACACCTGACCTGTATCACCATTGTCATTGGACAGTTTAACCCGCCCTGTTCCCTCAAGGATGGGAGGGAAGGGTTTTAAAGAGAAATGTGATACCATGTGTTTTGAAAATAAAGTCATTCCCTGTTTTGGAACTTGAAATACAGAGCGTTGTCTCGTATCTCTGGAAGGATTAATCCTATGGGAAGTGGTCGCCTGGCTGTGGAGGGTCGATAGTGGTTGTGTGTTCAGAGAGGGAATATTCTAAACGGCGTTAATCCCTTTCATACTGGGGGGTGTCGTTACATTGGTTGGCAGCAGTGGGATATTCCCTCCAGTTACTGGGACACTCCAAACCACTGCAGTGAATGACCAGCTATGCAGCCTGCAGGAGAGCCACGCTGAAAGACTTACTTGAGAGCCGTGGACGCACCGGTGGGACAAAGAACAAGGCCACCTTGATCAGGGAACTGGTGATGCAGGACCCCGGTCAGTTGAAGACTTGTTTCAACAACGAGTTCGACAGCGGTTGGCATTATATGGTGCTAGCCCATCAGCGACCGCCATACGGGAAGCCATTAGAGACATCCAGCGGCAGGATGAGCGGCAACATGAGCAGAGAATGGCGGAAATACGGCAATCAGAGACAACACCTAAAGATGCAGCGCCTTTCCGTAAGTTGCCCTTTCGGGCGTTCAAACTATTTAAGGAAGGAGAGGAGGAAATTGAAGCGTTCCTGCAGGACTTTGAGAGACTATGCCAGATACATGAAGTACTGCCCCAAGATTGGGTCGCCTTACTGGCAAGTAATTTAACGGGCAGAGCGGCGGATGCGTATCGGACCCTGGAGGATGAGGACGCTAAAGACTATGACCGGGTAAAAGAAGCTCTGCTAGCCCGATTTGCCATTACACCCGAAGCCAGCCGGATTAAGTTTCGAGAATCCCGGAAACACGCCAACATAACATACGTGGAGTGGGCACATCGTCTGCAGCGAGACCTTAAGGGCTGGCTCCAAGGAAGCCACGCTCATACCATAGAGGACATCACCCAGCTAGTACTCTTGGAACAGTTCTTTAACCACACCCCTCCGGTACTACGGGATTAGGTGCGAGATAAGCGACCACGGACTGTACAGAAAGCGGCTACGCTGGCCGATGAATATCTAGACTCTCGAAGGTCAGGCGGAAGTGAGCGCTATCCACCATCTCGGCCCAGTTTATCAGCCTCTAACCCAGCTTCAGCACCAACCCCAGCGGCCAATTACCCTCAGCAGCCCAGGTTCAACGCCCAGGACTACGGACAACCCATCAGGTGTTTCGGATGTAAACAGCTAGGACACAAAAAGCCAGACTGTCCATTGAATCCAGACAGCCAGTCCCAGTCATGGAGACAGCCAGCAAGGGGGAGCCCCCGCACATCCATGCCTGTGGCCCACTGCGTTGAGGAAGAAGAACATTGGGGCATCCTGCACGAGGCTGATCCAATACAAGCAGCTAACTGGGACAACAGGCAACAACACAGGCAGACTGTCCGGGTTAATGGAAAGGTAGCCAATGGATTACGTGATTCTGGTGCCACCATGACCCTACTGCAGAAGAACCTCATCCCAGAGAGCCAACATACCGGAGACACTGTAGCCGTAAGAGTAGCGGGAGGTACCGTCTTCCAGCTCCCCATTGCCCGTGTTCACCTGGATTGAGTTGGTTCGGGACACGTGAATGTGGGGGTAATGAAGGATTTGCCAGCGGATGTACTACTGGGGAATGATTTGGCCCCCCTCGTTTCTGCTTACGCCCCGATGGGCCCCGCTGAAGTCAACCCAGTAACTACCCGTGCCCAGACACGTGCTGCTGGAACCGGCCCACTTGCTGCTGAGACACAGGTGAGACTACCTTCCCCGACACGTACCTTAGATCAGGCGCTCTTAGGCTGGGATACCCCAGAAGCATTTGGGAGGGAAACTCGGGAGGACCCGACCTTACACAAGTATAGGGCTAAGGCAGATACTCAGGAAAGGGGAATAGACGGGGAGCTTTTTGAATGGGTGGGGGATAGACTGTATAGGATCCCTAAGCCAGCTCGGAGAAGTAAGGCCCCTTCGCAGAAACGACAGCTGGTGTTACCTAAGAAATACCAGCTGGAGATTCTGCGAATCGGGCATGATGTACCGCTAGCGGGACATCTAGGGTTCCGTCGTACAGCCCATAGGATTACACAGAATTTCTTCTGGCCCAATTTTAGCCAGGATGTGCGACAATACTGCAAAACGTGTGACACATGTCAACGGATAGGTAAGAGGGGGGACCACCCTAAGGCTAAACTCATGTCCATGCCTATTATTGGGGAGCCCTTTTACCGCATAGCCGTTGACATTGTGGGTCCCCTAGCCAGGCCTAGTCCATCCGGGAAGAAGTATATTCTCACCGTGGTGGACTACGCCACCCGTTACCCAGAGGCAGTAGCTATGTCTAACATTGAAGCAGAGACAGTAGCTGATGCCCTGGTTAAGATTTTTACCAGAGTGGGGTTCCCTAAGGAGATTCTCTCTGACCAGGGAACCCAGTTTACCGCGGTGCTCACCCAGCAGTTGTGGAAGGTGTGCAATATTAAGCCCTTGCTGAGCTCACCTTACCACCCCCAGACTAATGGTCTCTGCGAACGCTTTAACGGGACCCTCAAGCAAATGCTGAGGACCTTTTCGGACGCTTGCAGAGACTGGGAGAGATTCCTGCCTCACCTGTTATTTGCGTACAGAGAGGTACCCCAGGAATCTACGGGGTTCTCGCCCTTCGAGTTGCTCTATGGGAGAAGGGTCCGCGGACCCCTCGATCTCATCAGAGGTCACTGGGAGGGAGAGACAGAGCAAGAAGGGACCCCCATAGTGCCCTACGTTCTGGAACTCCGGGACCGCATGGAGCAACTGTCTCTGATGGTAAGGGAGAACCTCCAGGCGGCCCAGGGAAGACAGAAGAGATGGTACGATCGGGGGGCCCGACAGCGTATCTTCCAGGTTGGGCAGAAGGTCTTAGTGCTCAAACCTGTGAAGAATGACAAGATGCAGGCATCTTGGCAGGGCCCGTATAAAGTAGTAGCCCAGGTATGTGATACTACCTATGTTATTGCCAGCTGTGCAGATGAAAGAATCCAGCGAACCTTTCATGTGAACATGCTGAAGGAGTATCAGGAACGGCAAGAGGATGTTGCTGCAGTATGTGCCCCTGCTGCGGATGACTCAGAAGGTCTACCCCTCCCTGACTTACTAGAGAGAGAGCCCCAGACTGACCTCATTAACCTTGTGCAGCTAGGAGACCGGTTCTCCCAAAAAACGGGCTATACGACCCTGGCTGTGCATAAGGTAGAGACCCCTGGACAAGCACCCCTTCGACAGCCCCCCTACCGTATCCCTGAAGCAGTCCGAGAAGGAATGCGGAAGGAGATACAGGAGATGATTCAGTTAGGAGTCATTGAGCCTTCTGACAGCCCTTGGGCCTCACCTGTAGTCCTGGTGCCTAAGAAAGACGGAACTACCCGGTTCTGCGTGGACTACAGGCGACTCAATGAGAAGACCACCACCGATGCCTACCCAATGCCCAGGGTAGACGAACTGCTAGATCGAATAGCCAGGGGACGTTATTTAACTACAATAGACCTGTGTAAAGGTTATTGGCAGATCCCCCTAGCCGAGGATGCTATCCCCAAGTCGGCATTTGTTACCCCCTTTGGCCTGTACCAGTCTAGGGTCATGCCATTTGGGATGAAAAACACCCCGGCCACCTTCCAACGTATGGTGGATAGGCTCCTCGATGGCTTTCAGGATTTTGCATGTGCATACCTGGATGACATTGCGATCTACAGTGGGTCTTGGGAGGAGCACCTGGTTCACGTAGGGGTGGTTCTGGACAAAATTCGGGCCGCAGGCCTGACCTTGAAACCAGACAAGTGGCATCTAGGTATGGTGGAGGTGCAGTACCTGGAACACCGAGTGGGGTGTGGGAAACAGAGACCAGAGCCAGCCAAGGTAGAGGCAGTAGCTAACTGACCCACGCCCCGTACTAAGACCCAGGTACTAGCCTTCTTGGGGACTGCAGGGTACTACCGACGTTTTGTCCCTAATTATAGTGCTATCGCCAAACCCCTGACGGACCTGATGAAAAATAATTTACCTAGGCAGGTCCTGTGGTCTCCAGCTTGTGAAACCGCGTTTCTAGCCCTCAAGCAAGCACTTGTGAATGCCCCTGTCTTGGCTGCCCCAGTATCTAACAAACGTTTTCTTGTCCACACAGATGCTTCCATGTTTGGACTGGGGGCTGTGCTGAGCCAAGTTGGGGAGGATGGAGGAGAACACCCTGTCGCATACCTGAGTAGAAAGCTATTACCCCGGGAAGTGAGCTATGCGGCAGTGGAGAAGGAATGTTTGGCCCTGGTCTGGGCCCTTAAAAAGTTGAACCCTTACTTATACGGACAGGAATTTTCACTGGTCACAGACCACAACCCATTGGTCTGGCTTAACCGGGTCTCAGGAGACAATGGCAGGTTGTTGCGGTGGAGCCTAGCCCTACAACCTTACAATTTCACCATCAGCTATCGACCCGGTAAGCAAAATGGCAATGCTGATGGGTTGTCCCAGCAAACAGACGTCACCTCGGGCCCCTAGTGCAATGGTGATGGGTTGCCCAGACATTAGAAGAATGGACCTATGGACTAACTTCGGAGTCAACCCGTCTGGGGTCCCCTCCTCTGTTAGTCTCCTGCCGAAAGGGGAGATGTGTGACAGGGGGTCACTCTGGGCAGAGGGTGAATGGAAAAACCCCACTATGACCTATGATAGCCACATTCAATGCTGTTTATACATTGTATCTAGATTGGGTGTGTACTGTGGTTGGGGGTTGTGTAATCCTTGCTGTGATGAGGTGTGATTGCATTCTATTGTCTATTGTGAATTAAGTCTGCTACTGTGATGATGTGGATTGGAGCTGGTCGACCGTCTGGCTGCATATTATGGGATGTTGAAGTGTCTTCTGTGAGGAGGGGGGGGGGGAAATCACCCCTCCTGCTAAGACTGTTTACTGAAGGAGAAGTTTGAACACACCTGACCTGTATCACCATTGTCATTGGACAGTTTAACCTGCCCTGTTCCCCCAAGGATGGGAGGGAAGGGTTTTGAAGAGAAATGTGTTACCATGTGTTTTGAAAATAAAGTCATTCCCTGTTTTGAAACTTGAAATACAGAGCGTTGTCTTGTATCTCTGGAAGGATTAATCCTATGGGAAGTGGTCGCCTGGCTGTGGAGGGTCGATAGTGGTTGTGTGTTCAGAGAGGGAATATTCTAAACGGCGTTAACCCCTTTCATATTGGGGGGTGTCGTTACAAGGTCACTAACAAGCGCCCTGTCATTTACTGACTCAGAACTGGAGTGTTCCTCACAAGGAATGTCCTGTTCAAAACACTGAAAAACTGAGCAGCTGCAGCAGCTAGGCTCATATCTGAATCAGAGCACTCCCCTTGTGGAGATAATGTGGGGAGAGGGCGCTTTTTTGCTGCCTTGCGCTCGCACACCGCTTCCATCCTGGTAAGAAATGTTTCCAGGACTGCCGACAACTGGTCCATAGGGACCGCAGGTGCTGGAGCACTGCCTGTTGGCTCTGACATGCATGGCAAAGCTGGTGACACAGACTCCACAATTGCCCCTCTCTGAGACTCCTCAGTAAAAAAGTCCACCCATGGGCTGTGCTGACTGAGGAGGGGTATGCCCAGGAGACTCAGCAACCCGGACCGCTCGGTTCCGCTGCCTGCGCCGCGCTGTATCAGCGTGAGTGAGCTGAGAGGAGTGTGTGAGGAGATTTGCGCCGTTCCCAGCAGCGATAGGGGCCAAACAAGTGCATAAAACGCGTGCGGCTTCAAGAAAATGGCCGCCGCAATGTGCTCAGGCGATCCACGGCAAGATGGCCGCCAACGCAAAGTAAATGAGCATACACAAACATGGCGCCGAACGGCGCCCAGGCCTCAAAACACTCAGAAAGCAGCCCCAGCGATATGTAGATAGCCATTAACTCCCCCCAGGACAGTATGGCCCCCAGGCACCCCACACAGCACAGCGCAAGCAATGGTGACAGAGAGTGACAATAAAAAACAGGGGGAGACAGGGAAAATCCCCCACACAGAGAAACACACAGCATGTACTCACCTGCAGGCAGGAGAGACTACTTACCCGTCCCCTGAGGGACCCACTGGTGTGTTTCTGACAGGACTATCACAGTGCGGTACAGAGTAGTCGGCCCGGTCCACCGCAAAAGATACAGCAGGACTGTTCAATCTTGAGAGGACCACGGAGCATAAAAAGCTCACCGGCCACCCCTCGAGTCGTGAAGCATGTCGTGAACTGAGTCTCACGCACACAAGGCGAGGATCAGCACGCTCGATGGTCGGACAGGGAAGACTATGAGGATATCTTGTACCCAACCTGTTGCCCAGCTGACAGTTGATTAAAGGTCTCAAAAATAAAACAAGAAAAATTCCAAAAAGGAATAAAAATAGGTCAGGAGACAGGCTCCTGAGAGAGCCACGTCTTCTCCTTCTGCTAGGCAGAAAAAAAACGGAGGTCTGCTGACTGCAGTGGGAGGGTTATGTCCGGAGGGACCACCCCCTGGGCGGGGCTGTTCAGCTCTGGCTTTTTAGAATGTATGTATAACATTTCACATTCTGCCTAGGTCTTCTCCTGCAAGCAGGGACATAACCCATGGGTAAAGTGTTAAAGAGGCTGTGTCAGTCCATGGACGATAAGAGAAAGGGACACACACATTTGCTGAATGGGATACAGGAGACGGTCAGAGAGTGTGCGGACAGGATACAGGAGACGGTCAGAGAGTGTGTGGATGGGATACAGGAGACAGTCAGGGAGTGTGCAAAAATGGTACTGGAGACGGTCAGAGAGTGTGCGGACATGGTACAGGAGACGGTCAGAGAGTGTGCGGACATGATACAGGTGATGGTCAGAGAGTATGCGAACATGGTACAAGTGATGGTCAGAGACTGTGTGGACATGATGCAGGAGACGGTAAAAGAGTGTGCGGACATGATACAGGAGAAGGTCAACAAATGTGCAGACATGGTTCAAGAGACGGTCAAAGAGTATGCGTACATGATACAGGAGACAGTCAGAGAGTGTGTGGACATGATACAAGAGACGGTCAGAGAGTGTGTGGATATGATACAAGAGATGGTCAGAGACTGTGCGGACATGATACAGGAGATGGTCAGAGAGTGTGTGGCCATGGTACAGGAGATGGTCAGAGAGTGTACGGACATGGTATAGGAGACAGTTAGAGAGTGTGCAGACATGGTACAAGAGATGGTCAGAGAGTATGCGGACATGATACAGGAGATGGTCAGAGAGTGTGCAGATATGGTACAAGAGACGGTCAGAGACTTGCAGACATAATACAGGAGACGGTCAGAGAGTGTGTGGACATGATACAGAAGATGGTCAGAGACTGTGTGGACAGGATACAAGAGATGGTCACAGTGTATGCTGACACGATACAGGTGACGGTCAGAGAGTGTGCGGACATGGTACAATAGACGGTCAGAGACTGTGCGGACATGATACAGGAGACGGTCAGAGAGTGTGTGGACATGATACAGAAGATGGTCAGAGACTGTGTGGACAGGATACAAGAGATGGTCACAGTGTGTGCGGACATGATACAAAAGACGGTCAGAGAGTGTGCGGACATGGTACAAGAGATGGTCAGAGAGTGTGCGGACATGATACAGAAGACAGTCAGAGAGTGTGCGGACATGATACAGGTGACGGTCAGAGAGTGTGCGGACATGATAAAGGAGATGGTCAGAGAGTGTGCGGACAGGATGCAAGAGACAGTCATAGGTTGTGCGGACACGATACAGGAGACGGTCAGAGAGTGTGCGGCCAGGATACAGGAGATGGTCAGAAAGTGTGCGGACAGGATACAGGAGACAGTCAGAGAGTGTGCAGCTATGGTACAGGAGACAGTCAGAGAGTGTGCAGACATGGTACAGGAGATGGTCAAAGGGTGTGCTGATATGGTACAAGAGATGGTCAGAGACATGATACAGGAGACGGTCAGAGAGTGTGCGGACATGATACAGGAGACGGTCAGAGAGTGTGCGGACATGATACAGGAGATGGTCAGAGAGTGTGCAGACATGATACAAGAGATGGTCACAGTGTGTGCAGACATGACGTTTCGTGTGGAGTGGAGGCTACAGCACTGGACATCGGATCACCGCGGGACACTGGATTACATCGCTGGAATGTTTTTGTTTTTTTTTAATAAAGGACTTTCCCAACTGTGTCTGTGTGTTTTTTTACAATTTTTTACACTTTCTTTGTGAAATGGTAGGGGTACAATGTACCCCTTACCAATTCACATGGGGGGGCGGAATCTGGGGGTCCCCTTTGTTAAAGAGGTCTTTCAGATTCTGATAAGCCCCCCTCCCACAGACCCCCACAACCACCGGGCAAGGGTTGTGGGGATGAGGCCCTTGTCCCCATCAACATGGGGACATGGTGCTTTGAGGGGTCACAGACCCCCAAAGCATCCTCCCCATGTTGAGGGCATGTGGCCTGGTACGGTTCAGGAGGGGGGGGCGCTCTCTCGTCCCTCCTCTTTTCCTGCGGCCTGCAAGGTCGCGTGCTCGGATAAATAAAGGGTCTGGTATGGATTTTTGGGGGAACCCCATGCCATTTTTTTTTTATTTTGGCGCGGAGTTCCCCTTAATATCCATACCAGACCTAAAGGGCCTGTTAATGTAATTTTGGGGGACCCCCACGCATTTTTTTTTCTATTTTTCAATGACTTTCAATGACTTTTCTCTGTATTGCCGGGACCGACAATTCATTACAGCCGCAAATAGTTTTAAATGACTTTTTTTCCTTTAGAAATTACATTTTGTGCAGGGACAGTTCTAAGCACGGGAAACCTGCGCTACTTTACAGGCATACTATACACACACCCTAGGTACAAATTTAAAGGAATATTTACATTTTATTGTTTCACTTTAAGCATTATTAACCACTTCCCGCCCCGTCAATAGCAGATTGACGTCCGGGAAGTGGTTCAGTTATCCACCCTGGACGTCATATGACGTCCTGCGGGATAACAGCCGCCGTGCGCCCGGGGGGGCGCGCATCGCGGCGATCGGTGGAGCGGTGGGTCAGTCTGACCCACCGCTACACTGATCTCGGTAAAAAGCCTCCGTCGGAGGCTTTTTACCACGTGATCAGCCGTGTCGAATCACGGCTGATCACAATGTAAACAGGAAGAGCCGTTGATCGGCTCTTCCTCACTCGCGTCTGACAGACGCGAGTAGAGGAGAGCCGATCGGCGGCTCTCCTGACAGGGGGGGTTCGCGCTGATTGTTTATCAGCGCAGCCCCCCCTCGGATACCCACACTAGACCACCAGGGAAGCCCCCCAGGACCACCAGGGAAGCCCCAATCATGTGGATGGCCCCCATGGCCATCCACATGTAGTAAAAAAATAAAAATAAAATAAAAACATTAAAAAAAATATGCCAATCAGTGCCCACAAATGGGCACTGACTGGCACTTTCACAATGTGTGGTGGCTGGCATTGCTGGGCACCAGTGCCACCAATGCCACCTACTAGTGTCCATCAGTGCCACCTATCAGTGCCCATCCGTGCCAATCTGTGCCCACCTATCAGTGCCCGTCCATGCCACCTATCAGTGCCACCCATAAGTGCCCATCAGTGCCGCCTATGAGTGCCCATCAGTGCCGCCTATGAGTGCCAATCAGTGCCGCCTATGAGTGCCAATCAGTGCCGCCTATGAGTGCCAATCAGTGCCACCTATGAGTGCCCATCAGTGCCGCATACCAGTGTCACATATCAGTGCCCATCGGTGCCGCCTATCAGTGCCCATCATCAGTGCCCATCAGTGCCACCTCATCAGTGCCACCTCATTGGTGCCACCTCATCGGTGCCCATCAGTGTCACCTTATCAGTGCCCTTCAGTGCCGCCTTATCAGTGCCCATCATTGAAGTAGAAAAGGTACTTATTTACAAAAAAAATTAACAATTTTTTATTTGTTGTGCAAAAAATAAAAATCGCAGAGGCGATCAAATACCACCGAAAGAAAGCTCTATTTGTGGGAACAAAATGATAAAAAATTTGTTTGGGTACAGTGTAGCATGACCACGCAATTGTCATTCAAATTGCGACAGTGCTGAAAGCTCAAAATTGGCTTGGGCAGGAAGCTGTATAAGTGCATGGTATTGAAGTGGTTAAAATCACTGCTCCCGAAAAAACTGCAGTTTTTAAAACTTTTTTTTGCATTGATACATGTCCCCTGGGGCAGGACCCGGGTCCCCAAACACTTTTTATGACAATAACTTGCATATTAACCTTTAAAATGAGCAATTTAGATTTTTCGTGTTCGTGTCCCATAGACTTTAACGGTGTTCGCGTGTTCGAACAAATTTTTTGCCTGTTCGCATGTTCTGGTGCGAACTGAACTGGGGGGTGTTCGGCTCATCCCTAGTGCAGACATGATACATAAGACTGTCAGAGAGTGTGCGGGCATAGTGCAAGAGACAATCAGAGAGTGTGTGGACATGATATAGATGGTCAGAGAGTGTGCGGACATGATATAGGGGATAAAAATAAAACAAATGCAGCGCTAACCTAAACAAAGTGAATATCAGTGACAAAAATAAACCTTAAGGGATAGGTACATGGATGTGCTCTACCCAGATATTCAAATTGTGATAAATGAAAAACATCAATAATACATGTAAACATGTGAAAAAATATTACACCAAAAGCACATGAATCTTCCAATAAAGTGTTCCATGTATAACTCAAACAAAAAGTGAAGTCTGTGTTTAATCCGTGATGGACATACTGAATCCACTATGAGATTTTAAAGGTGTTCACGTTGTAAGCCGTGTTGAAAACAACAGGGGTAGGTGTAAAGATGCGTTCCAACGTCTCCCATACACAGGTAGGTAATGAATACTCTTACCGTGAATCTGATGTCAATAGGCCTGGACGGGAACTCCAAGGTAGATGCTCCAATGTGGATATTGCGAACCTCTCCTCCCGGTATCACAGCTGCGATGGTAGGTGGTAGCTTGTAATAGCGCCCATGGGGGAGTCCCATGATAGTTAGGTAGGTGGTGGAGCTTTACATACATCAATGTAATGATTTTTGCCCTCTTGGGTGCCTGCCCAAAATAGGATGTTGTAGATCAGCCCCTCCCCCAGGCCCATACGTCAGTATGAGCTGGTTGCCGCACCCCCATTGGCTGGATGATTGCGGGGATCGGTGCGGTCTCTTGACGCAATTGGGCAACGTGGGGACACCAATGGTTCCTATAAGTTTGATTACATGGGGCTTAATACATGTGCGCTTGTAATAGCGCACATGGGGGAGTCCCATGATAGTTAGGTAGGTGGTGGAGCTTTACATACATCAATGTAATGATTTTTGCCCTCTTGTCTTCTAGTATCCTTAACATTGAGAGTAATCATATGTCTGGGGACACATAGATAATAGACTGACATCACTATTCCTCGCCATGGCCCATGTTAGGTGGTTGCTCATAGGTGGATGAGTATGTGATATATCATTGGTGTGTGACTTTGAGACACTGATTTAGATCTCAGCTGCCTTGCGTTTACAGACAACCAATGAGTGATAGACACAGTATTTAAATAGCGTGATGCAAGTTAGTGGCTAATACTCCAGTTGAAGGGCCATTGCTCGAAACATGTTGGGTTTTTAGTCTGCTGCCACCCTTGCTATCACGCAATTATTTCAATTTTTTCCTCAAGGTCCTCTTTTTCTTTGTATTTGCATCCATTAATGTTGCATGTACCATTTTTTACCATGATGATATGCCAATAAAGGCTATACTTTTCTACACCATACCCTGGTTTTACTTACACCATATGGAGCCATCCATTTTTTTCTTTTTATGACACCGTGTTTCAAAGCGTTACCTCCAACGGATAGTCCATAAAGAGTTACACCTTTTTGGATAACCACCTACCATCGCAGCTGTGATACCGGGAGGAGAGGTTCGCGATATCCACATTGGAGCATCTACCTTGGAGTTCCCGTCCAGGCCTATTGACATCAGATTCACGGTAAGAGTATTCATTACCTACCTGTGTACGGGAGACGTTGGAGCGCATCTTTACACCTACCCCTGTTGTTTTCAACACGGCTTACAACGTGAACACCTTTAAAATCTCATAGTGGATTCAGTATGTCCATCACGGATTAAACACAGACTTCACTTTTTGTTTGAGTTATACATGGGACACTTTATTGGAAGATTCATGTGTTTTTGGTGTAATATTTTTTCACATGTTTACATGTATTATTGATGTTTTTCATTTATCACAATTTGAATATCTGGGTAGAGCACATCCATGTACGGTACCTATCCCTTAAGGTTTATTTTTGTCACTGATATTCACTTTGTTTAGGTTAGCGCTGCATTTGTTTTATTTTTATATCTTTTCACAATACCGTTTTATTGTTTATGTCAGCAGCTCATTCCTTTACAGGCAGCGCAATTTTCTTTCTTATATATTTGTGTGTTGGTTTAGTAACTATATTATTGCAGCTACCTTTTTTCTATTAACACCATCACTTTTTATAAAGAGTTTTATTTATACCATGGACGTATTTGAGTACAGGACTGCACGGTCCCTTAATACAGATGGTGTTTTCACTCCTCCTAATACCAATACGGAAATTAGTGGCCTTTTCTTACGGTTGAAAAACCCGATGGTCACTGAGATCCATTTGGAGTGGGACATAGCATTCCTCGAACAGTACTCAACAGTACTCAAAGGAACGCCTAATCCCCAGGGGGTTAAGGTGGAAAGTACACCCACAACAGGGTGAGGTTGACACCGATACCTGGTTTAGATACTTCAATGAGGCTGGCCTAAATCTACTTGCCTTTCTTATTGAAAAGAAGAAGGGGAGATTGATGGCCATTGATCTCGAGACTAAGACTCTAAAGCCCTGTACACACGATCAGATATCCTATGGATTTTCGTCTGATGGATTTGTCCATCAGAAATCCGATGAAACTGTTTTCCATCAGTCTTGCCTACACACCATCAGTCAAAAAACCGACCGTTCCAACGTGGTGACGTAAAACACTCCGATGAGCTGAGAAAAATGAAATTCAATGCCACTGAGCATGTGTCGACTTGATTCTGAGCATGCTTGGGTTTTTTATCTGATGGATTTCCCCACAGACGATCGGAAATTGCCATCGGTTTTTTATCCATCAGATAATTTTAAAGACTGATGGGTCCCATACACGTTCGGTTTGTCTGATGAAAACAATCCATCGGACGGTTTTCATCAGTCAAACTGATCGTGTGTACAGGGCTTAAGAGATCTAGTATCGCCTCATAAAACCACTTCTGAATATATATCTCTTTCCTCTGGTCTTAAAAACCAATTGGAGAAGGAGGAAAGAGATCAACGCTCCAAGAAACAGAAAAAATATACCAGGGATATTAGTTATCTATAAGAATAATGTAGTCTTTAGTTGGCAAAAGAAAGACGCCATACCTACCATAGAAAGCACAAATTCATCCCACATGGACACTTCTGCCCTGGAGATGAGTAATGGTAGTTCCAAATCAACGGGACCCCTCGCTTCAGCCCCTCCATCCACCAAAATGGATAACTCTCGAAGTTTGGGATCACTCCCGGTCCTCCAACCCACGGTGACATACCCTTCTAGGGATAAACACAGAGGGAGAGGCGGTAGAAATAGAGGGAGAGGTCCCCAACAGAATAAATCTGAGGGCCCCAGGTTCCCTCACTACCCTACCCGTGACAGATCCCCCCCGTGATCAACGTGGGGACCATGGTGGTCAAAGACCATCGTATCACTCAGGTCGGATTAGGTCCCCTCGCGACCAACGAGGGGACTATGGTGACTATCATCAGGATCATTATTCTACATACCGTAATCCTATTAGAACTAGTAATCGGTATTCTCCCCTAAAGGATTATAATGCTCATGATGGTTATAACAACTATCATCCATACATGGAAAGAGACTTTGACCACTCTAACCGGTCTCCGTACACCTATAATCGTTCCCATCCTGGCCCAAGGGAGGAGGTTTTTCCCCGGGCCCTTGTAGGCCCTCCACGAGGTACAGAACCAAAAGAGGCTCCCGAGGGGGGAGGAAGTCTAGGAAGAAAAGGGAAGCTATAAAGTGCGATGGCATTTTTAATCTTAGTCAGGCAGTATTTACAGAAGCTGAACTTAGGACCCTTGACAAAGGCCTTAAATATCCACCATCCAAACAATTAAACAAATTTGCGACATTTGTGGATGTGCATAAGTACATCCGCAAATTAAACATACAGAGACACTTCATTTCACATCCATCGAAACCTAGGGATTGCAATCTGGAACTAGATGTTGCAGTTCATTCTGGTTTGTCTAATCCTTCCTTGTTTAATCCCCCTCAGGCCACAGCACCGTCCATCAAGGTCTTTAGGGATTTGGTCTGGAAAGACCTAGAATCCCTTCCTAAAGAACGAATTTATGACCATCCTGACATCAAGGTTGGCCTTAAATCTCTGTGTGAATGGAAAGACCTGATCATCCGCTCTGCGGATAAGGGCGAAGGATTAGTCATTTAGATAAAAAGGACTATCACACTGAGATGAGTCGCATATTAGACGATGCTAACACCTATACCCCACTATCTCAGGACCCTACAAAAAAACTTAGAAAGGCCCTGGTAGAATTAGTAGATGCAGGATTTGAGCAGGGGATTTTAGATAAGAAGGAGAAGGAATACCTAGTGCCGGTGGTCCCTCGGATCCCGGTTATGTATTACCTTCCAAAAATACATAAAAATACCACTCATCCCCCCGGTAGGCCCATCGTCAGTGGGATAGATTCGGTTACATCGAGAATCGGCAGGTATATAGATTTTCATTTACAATCGCTGGTTTGTAAAACACCATCATTTTTGAAGGATACTGGTGATACCATACGTAGATTACAGGCGGTTGACTATAGTGATGATTGTATATTGGTGACGGCCGATGTAACATCTCTATATACCTGCATTCCTCACCGGTTGGGATTTAAAGCAGTGGAGCATTTTTTATCCTGTAGTAGCATGATACCTGAAGTACAACAGATTTATATCATGGAATTACTCAGGTTTGCTACACAGTGCAACTATTTTTGGTACCATGATCAATTTTTTCTGTGGCGAAAGGGTGTAGCTATGGGGGCCAAGTTTGCCCCCAGCTTGCCGACCCTTTTTATGGCCAAATGGGAGGAGGATGTCGTCTATGCCCTTCAATGCCCAGAGTTGTTACTCTGGGCTAGGTACATTGACGACATCCTCCTCCTATGGAGAGGTGACGAAGAGTCTCTTCATGAGTTTATGGTCACCCTCAATGACAATGATATGAACATTGTCCTGACTTATGAAAACAGCTATAGCCAGATCCATTTTTTGGACCTGGAGATATCGGTGGAGGATCATCGGTTGGTCACAAAGACGTTCTTCAAGCCAACCGACCATAATGGTTATATCTCCACCGATAGCAGCCACTACAGCTCATGGCTCAAGTCTAGGGATGAGCTCGGTGTTCGAGTCGAACATACGTTCGACTCGAACATCGGCTGTTCGATCGTTCGATGAAGATCGAACTATTTGGGCCGTTCGCGCCAAATTCGAGTGACGCGAACGGCCCACAATACACTGGGCCATCGCAGTGCAATCCTGGCGCTGTGATTGGCCAAGCATGCACTGTGACCCCGCATGCTTGGCCAATCACAGCGCCGGCAGCTAGGAGAGCCATAATTGGCCACAGGCAGGTTGCCTGTGGCCAATTATAGCTCAGGGGGTTTAGCACATGCCCCAAACTATAAAAGGCCGCCAGCGCGGCGGCCTTGTGTAGTGTGTTCCGGCGCAGGGAAAGAGAAGGATAGGCAGGGACAGTGTCATTGTGCTATTCTTTGTGCTATTCCTGTGTGTAGGGAGAGAGAAGGATAGGCAGGGAGAGTGTCAGTGTCATATTCTTTGCTAAACCTTGTGTGCAGGGAGAGAGAAGAATAGGCAGGGGACAGTGTCAGTGTCATATTCTTTGCTAAACCTTGTGTGCAGGGAGAGAGAAGGATAGGCAGGGGACAGTGTCAGTGTCATATTCTTTGCTAAACCTTTTGTGCAGGGAGAGAGAAGGATAGGCAGGGAGAGTGTCAGTGTCATATTCTTTGATAAACCTTGTGTGCAGGGAGAGAGAAGGATAGGCAGGGGACAGTGTCATTGTCATTGTTGCTAAGCCTCCTCCACAGTATACACCTGAAGCTAGCCCTTATTGCTGTGTTTTCCTGGTGTGTTACACTAACAGGCATTTGCAGCACTTACAGCGGGTGAAGTGTGCTTCCTGCTAAATATACACCTGAAGCTAGCCCGTATTGCTGTGTTTTCCTGGTGTGTTACACTAACAGGCATTTGCAGCACTTACAGCGGGCGGAGTGTGCTTCCTGCTAAATATACACCTGAAGCTAGCCCGTATTGCTGTGTTTTCCTGGTGTGTTACACTAACAGGCATTTGCAGCACTTACAGCGGGAGGAGTGTGCTTCCTGCTAAATATACACCTGAAGCTAGCCCGTATTGCTGTGTTTTCCTGGTGTCTTACACTAACAGGCATTTGCAGCACTTACAGTGGGCGGAGTGTGCTTCCTGCTAAATATCCACCTGAAGCTAGCCCGTATTGCTGTGTTTTCCTGGTGTGTTACACTAACAGACATTTGCAGCACTTACAGCGGGCGGAGTGTGCCTCCTGCACATTATACACCTGAAGCTAGCCCGTATTGCTGTGTTTTCCTGGTGTGTTACACTAACAGGCATTTGCAGCACTTACAGCGGGTGTAGTGTGCTTCCTGCTAAATATACACCTGAAGCTAGCCCGTATTGTTGTGTTTTCCTGGTGTGTTACACTAACAGGCATTTGCAGCACTTACAGCGGGCGGAGTGTGCTTCCTGCTAAATATACACCTGAAGCTAGCCCGTATTGCTGTGTTTTCCTGGTGTGTTACACTAACAGGCATTTGCAGCACTTACAGCGGGCGGAGTGTGCCTCCTGCACATTATACACCTGAAGCTAGCCCGTATTACTGTGTTTTCCTGGTGTGTTACACTAACAGGCATTTGCAGCACTTACAGCGGGCGGAGTGTGCCTCCTGCACATTATACACCTGAAGCTAGCCCTTATTGCTCGAGCTTTTTTTCTTTTGTGTTACACTAACAGGCATTTGCAGCACTTACAGCGGGCGGAGTGTGCTTCCTGCAAAATAAACACCTGAAGCTAGCCCTTATTGCTGTTTTTATCTGTTGTGTAACACAGGCAGTCATCTGCAGCACTTACTGCGGGCGTTGTGTGCTTCCTGCAAAATATACACCTGAAGCTACCTCTCATTGCTGGTTTTCCCATCTCCCTGCAGGTCATTGCTATGTCTGGAAGGCCAACAAAGAGAGGCAGACAGTCACGAGCCAATAAAAGAGGGGAAAGCAGGCTCTGTGTCTGGGGGCAACAGTGCTGGTCGTGGACGCGGTGCATTGTCATCAGCACATAGCCATGGGACACGCTTGTCCTTCTTTTCGGCAGCTGGACGTGTTGAGCCGCATCATGCCGAAGACTTGGTAGAGTGGATGACCAAGCCATCCTCATCCTCCTCATCCTCTCTCACCCAGGCTCAGGGTACTGGCAAAGCAGCTGCCAAAGCGTCCTCTTCCCTGGTATCAATGTCATCATCAGTCACTCCTTCCCTAGACCCACCATGTCCTCCTGAGGAGTCCCCCGAACTGTTTGAGCACAGTTTTGGGTACATGCTCCAGGAGGATGCCCAGCGTTTCGAAGGGTCTGATGATGATACCCAGCTAGAGGAAGGCAGTAGCGTGAGAGCAGAGAGAGGGGATGCTCAAGAAGGACACCAATCTGGCAGTCATGTTCCAGCAGCTGCAGCATACTGCCAGATTGGCTCCAGTGATGAGGAGGGATAGGATGATGAGGTCACTGACTCCACGTGGGTGCCTAATAGGAGAGAGGAGGATGAGGAGGAGGCACATCTCCAACGAGGCAGGATGCCCTCGGGGGGCCAGCGTAAGGGCAGCACACCGACTGAATCACACCAAAGAGCTCCGCCTGTGCAGGGCGCTGCCTCTGCCCGTTATTCAAAAAGTTCTTTGGTGTGGGCCTTTTTTGAGTCGAGTGCATCAGATCGCACAGCTGCTGTTTGCAACATATGTCTCAAGCGTATATCGCGTGGCCAAAACATCAGCCGCTTGGGCACCACATGCTTGACCAGACATATGTTGACCTGCCATGCAGCTCATTGGCAAGCCTACCTTAAAGACCCACACCAAAGAACAAAGCGGACCTCTCCTTGCACCGCATCAGCTGGGATCTCCAACCCCACTATACCTTCAGTCCTCTCTGAAACCTGCACTGAGAGGAATGAAGGTGTAGAATTAGGTGTGTCACAGCCAAGTACTTGCGGGCACTCTGCTAGCAGTACAACAATGTCCGATTCTAGCAGGCAAATTTCCCTGCCCCAGCTGCTGGACCGTCGAAAGAAGTTCACTCCCAGCCATCCACATGCCCAGCGGTTGAATGCTAGCTTGGCTAAATTGCTAGCGCTTCAACTGCTGCCTTTTCAGTTGGTAGACTCGGCCCCCTTCCGTGAGTTTGTGCAATGTGCGGTTCCTCAAGGGCAGGTTCCCAAACGCCACTTTTTCTCACAGAAGGCGATTCCGGCTCTCTACCGGCATGTGGAAGGCAATGTCTTGGCCTCGCTGGACAGGGCGGTCAGCGGTAAGGTGCATATTACCACTGACTCATGGTCCAGCAGGCATGGACAGGGACGTTACCTTTCTTTCACGGCCCATTGGGTCACTCTTTTGGCAGCTGGGAAGGATGCAGGACAAGGTGCAGTAATGTTGGAGGTTGTTCCGCCGCCACGCCTCCAAAATGCTACTACTGGTTGTGAAACACCTCTCTCCTCCACCCCCTCCTCTTCTTCTTCCTCCATGGCCTCTTCCTGTGCTTTGTTCTCGGAACCAGCGGTGCTCCGTAGGCGTTCAAGGGGCTACGCAAGTACGCAGGCAAACAGATGCCATGCCGTGCTTGCGCTGATGTGTTTGGGGGACAGGAGCCACACTGGGGCAGAGGTTCTGTCTGCTCTGCAGAGGCAGGCCGAGAGGTGGTTGACGCCACACCAGCTTAAGCCAGGAATGGTGGTTTGCGACAATGGCACCAACCTCCCCTCCGCCCTCCGACAGGGACAACTGACCCATGTGCCCTGTGTGGCTCACGTCCTTAACCTGGTGGTGCAGCGGTTCTTGGGCAGGTCCCCGGGCTTACAGGATGTCCTGAGGCAGGCCAGGAAAGTCTGTGTGCATTTCCGCAGATCTTATAATGCCAGTGCTCGCCTGGCTGTGCTGCAAAAGGAGTTGAACCTGCCCAAGAACCGCCTTATATGTGACATGCCCACCAGGTGGAACTCAACGTTGGCCATGCTGCAGCGGCTGCACACGCAGCAGGGGGCCATCAATGAGTACCTGTGTGACTACGGCACAAGGACAGGGTCAGGGGAGCTCAGGTTTTTTTCACCACGCCAGTGGGGCATGATCAGGGATGCATGCACTGTCCTGGCACCATTTGAGGAGGCCACGAGGATGGTGAGCAGTGACAGTGCATGCATCAGTGACACTGTACCTCTTGTCCACCTGTTGGAACATACGCTGCGTGGAATAATGGACAGGGCACTTAAGGCAGAACAGAGGCAGGAAGAGGAGGACTTCCTTGCCTCTCAAGGCCCCCTTTACCCAGACAGTGTTCCTTCTGTCCCACCCATCGCACAGGAGGAGGAGGAGGATTGTGTCAGCATGGAGGTGGAGCCTGGCACTCAGCATCATCAGCAGCAGTCTTTTAGGGATGATTTACAGTCCCAAGAAACCCGTGGACTTGTACGTGGCTGGGAGGAGGTGGCTGCGGATCATGTCATCCTTAGTGACCCAGAGGACTCCGGACCGAATGCCTCAGCTAACCTACGCTGCATGGCCTCCCTGATCCTGCAAAATCTGCGGGAGGATCCTCGTATTCTTCGGATCAAGGAGAGGGACCATTACTGGCTGGCCACTCTCCTTGATCCACGGTACAAGGGTAAGGTTGCAAACCTTATCTTACCGTTGCAGAGGGAGCAGAGGATGAGACAACTCCGGGAGGCCTTTCAGAAAGGTCTGTGCAATGCGTTCCCAGAGACTGGGAGGTTACAAACTCCTGGTCCTGGACAACGAGTTGCTGAGGCTTCGGTCACTCGGCCCTTCTGCGCCGAGTGAGCCAGCAGAGGGAGAGATAAGGGAGGGGTAAGAAGTCGTCCCAGCCGTGGAGTGTCCGGTAAAAGCAAAATTGTAAGAACAAAAGATCTTGTCATACTAGTGGGGAGGGGAATGAAGTGTTTACTCTTTGTAGAAAGAGAGTATGAAGAAAAAAAAAAAAAGGAAAAAAATTATAATAATAAAATTGAGAAACAGGAAACAATAATGAATGGGGGTAAATAGAGAAAAGGAAAAAGGAAGAAAAAAAGAAAAAAGAGAGAAGAAAAAAGAAGAGAAAAGGGATAGAAAGAGCAAGAGACATGACACACCGACAACATGCATAAAATCACGGTTAAACACCGGTATGTAATCTGTGTGTACAACACACATTGGCTTGTATGCTGCATATTGAGAGACATATACATGTATGTACATATAATGTAGAAATTACATAAGGGAACTAGATACTACTACCTCTGATTCTTAGACGAAGCCCCGTTGGGGCAGGCAGGGAAAAAAGAAAGAACAGGGAATGGAGAGTCATACATAACTTGGTTCAACGTTCCAATGTGGAACAGCAATAAAAGCAAAAACAAACAAACACAAAAAAAAAAAAAATTGTCCTAAAGGGGTGGAGCTTGGATCAAATATTGGCCAGCAAGCGAGGGAAAGGGAATCGATTGCATAACAGAATAGAATAATCAATTTTGCTCGGACAGACAGAGCCTAGCCGAGTCTTCACTCTGGAGGGTCCCATTCGGAGCCTCCCGATGAGAAGCCCTCCAAGAATGGTCTATATGATATACTGCCATTCAAGCCCGGGGGCTTGGTGGCGTTCTGGATAAAAATCCATCTCTGTTCGGATTGAAGTAGCCACTTATTTGTATCTCCTCCTCTTGTACCCGGATGTACTCGGTCCAAGATGATAAAGGAGATTTGTGGAGGTAGACCGTTATGAAAATTACGCCCTCTGTGAGCCAGCAGTTGTTTGGATTCTCCACCTTTTGTGGTCGGGTTTTTTGCCGTCCTCCTCCCCCTTCCCCCTCCTCTTTCTCCGTGGATGTGTCCTTAAGGAGAAGACATAGCCCTGCATGTCTCCTTTGTGAGCCGGGCGGGCACGTTTTTTGCTTTTAAATAAGTTTTTGCTTTTGCAACTATTACTACCTGTGCATGTACATGCACTTATGGTTAGTAGTATTTATATTATTTATTGATTGATTTAATTCTTGTACACATATATTTACTTATGTATGATCTTTATGGAGTGTGGGACATGTTTTTACTCTCTGTTTTATTTTCCTCCCCCCTTCCCCATTCCTCCCTTTCTCCACAGATACCAGTATATGTTTGCAATACAGCATCCTACCCCTGAAGAAGAGGCTCTACCCTAATTAATAGCTTCGAAATGTCGGGTCCGTGTCTCTCCCTGAGACAGACTGGGGTCCTGTTTTTTGCAATTTTTTGTACTATATACTGTTTTTTTGTAATGTACTGTATTTGCGCTCTTATACCAGTTGCTTCGTGTTTAGTCACCCTTGATGTGGCCAATTTCCTTCTTTTTGCTTGGAAATAACAATCAATTATATTTAGAGATTTATTTATTATTATTATTTTTTCAATAAAAAACTATTTTATAAAGAACCTTTTGGTCTTAATACTCTCTTACGAGGTTCAACAAGTCACCCAAAATAAAAGTCCCACCTGAGGTAAAACACACTCCTTCGAAGTGTACTCTTATACTATCTATATCAGGGATGTGAGTGTACTGACCTTCTTCCACACACTAGGACACCAATCCTCCGTTTTTTTGTAACCAGGGTAGCAAATACCCATATCCTCGCCTGGTGTCCTGGATGTTTGGACTCTTTAAGAAATAATTTAATTATATTCACTTATTGTTTCCCCTTTTCTCCTTTTTTCCCCCTGTTTTGGAAGGGGTGATTTTCTATAACCAAATCAAGGATGACTAATTATACACGAAGCAACTGGGAAGGCGCCATGTCTGGTGTCTACCAAAATTTTACCCTTAAAGAGCGAAAAGACACTGAACTAGTATCTATCTTCTTCTCTCTGAAAAAACTCTTAGAAAAGAAATCACTTAATCATTGGCATATACACTTTTTCGAGATTTACGTAAAAAACAAAATTAACCCTTATGGACTTAGAGTCCAAATTTTTCCGACAATGGAAAATACTGATCCCTCCTTCAAAGAGGCATGGGAAGCCAACCTACTAAGATGCTCAGCGGGTATGATGTCCCTCCTAATAGAGGAATATCACAGGACGATTCAGGGGATCGATAGGGAATTGGAACTACTCTATGTACAGCTGACACCGTTCCATAATCATGACTCCTTTAAACAACTAGATGGGGAATTAAACGAACACCTTAAACATTTCAATAGGGACATCCTGGTCAAAAAGGAGAAAAAACTCCTCAGAGATCAGGGTGCCTTCGCGGAACATAAGGCTTTCAATTGGAAAAAAACACAGAACAGAGCAAAACCCTTTTTCAAACCTAGATCCCAGAACCAGGATCAGGGCTTCTCTGATGCCTCTTCAGCCTCATCGGTCTCATCCCGGGGACCGACGAGGACAAAGAGAACTGCCAAAACTAAACGTAAATCCAACGAGAGTGAGGGCTCAAGTGAGAAATTAACTAAAAAGCATATCTCTGAGGCACTAGGTGCATACCACAAACAGGCTGGCCCACGTGGAGTACGTGAAAACTCCACATCCAATATGAATCAAGGAGGAACCTCCTCAAATCAAGATGTGAACTCATCACTTTTTCCTAGAACGATGCCAGCCAGTGGCTCTATGACCCCCATGAACACTGGCCAGAACACGGGTCTCATCCAAGGAACTCAGAACAACGACTCCTTATGAACCCAAGATGGGGTAAGCTCAAAACTAAGTCATAATATACCTGATCAACAAATTATGGCTGACCTAAATGTTATTAACTTATCTTCATATGTTCTATCTAAATGCGAGTTGCATGTTTTGTCTAAGGGTCTTAGCTTTTGTCCCAATCAGGACTTTAACAAATTTGATGCCATCAAAGATCTCCAGTTATTTGCACGCAAATTAATTTTGAAACAAATGTATTCTAAGGAAGAACCCCTCCAACCACAATTTGAGTCCTTGGAACTAAAAGCACTAGATGCCCTAATCAGTCTTTTGGAGGAAAATGAGACCCCTGATCTGATTGACCAAATAGACCTCGATAAATTACTTGGTAGGTTTGACCAAACTGAGCTTCCCCCCCCCCAGCAGTTTTTCGGAAAAATCAGACAAATTTCCAGCACTGAAGAACAACTCTAATGTGCTGGCGTTTGTGAAATTGGTGGGGGGCGATATTTGTAAACTTAAAGGATCATATCCTAAGAGAGATAATCTGTCAAAATCAGAAAGACAGGCCCTGAAAGCATTAAGAGACAATTCCAACATTACAATTAAGCCCTCCGATAAGGGGGGCAACATTGTAATTATGGACAACACATCTTATCTAGACATGTGTGAGAAAATCTTGTCCAACAATTCCTGGTATGGGAAGATCAGTAGAAACAAAATTGACCGCTTCAATCAGGAATTCTATGCCCTGATCGATGCTGCCCATAGACAGAATATTCTAAAATCTACCGAGTGGGAATTTATGAGAACAAAAGCACCCAGAATCCCCACATTCTATTCGCTCCCAAAAGAACACAAAAGCCTTCACAAGCCTACAGGTAGACCCATAGTGTCTGGGAACGGCTGTCTCACAGAAAATCTTAGTGTCTATGTGGACGCTCATTTACGTCCATTTGTGACAGAGATACCGAGTTACATCAAAGATACCCTACATCTTCTGCAAATTCTTGATGGACTATCCATTCCCTCAACGTCGGTTTTGGTCTCCATCGACGTTGAGGCACTGTATAGTTCCATCCCTCACGATAAGGGATTGAGCTGTGTAAGACATGCACTGTTTCAAAACAGTCGTTTCGAACGTAGGACAAATGAGTTCTTACTCAGTGCACTGGACTTCATCTTGCACCACAATCACTTCATGTTCAATGGGTCCCACTACCTCCAGGTGCAGGGGGTGGCGATGGGGACCTCGTGTGCCCCATCATACGCCAACCTGTACCTGGGGGAGTGGGAACGAATGATTGAACAATCCGAGGATCTGGCTCAGTTCATGTGCCATATCAATCATTGGTATAGGTACATCGACGATGTTCTACTGATATGGGATGGACCAACCGATCTATTAGATCTGTTTTTGACCAGCCTTAATCGGAATGAGTTCAATCTCAGCCTTACCATGACTTGGAATGAGACCTTTATCCACTTTCTGGACATAACCATCCAGAAAGATTTCATGGGACACTTAAGCAGCAGTCTGTATCGGAAAGAAACGGCTGGAAACTCCATTCTGCACGCAAGTAGTTTCCATCCGAAAAACCTCATAACCTCCATCCCATACAGCCAGTACCTTCGAATACGCAGAAATTGCACTGAGGATATATCTTTCAAAAAGGAGGCAGACCTTTTGAAAGAACGACTATCGTCACGGGGATATTCAAATAAGATCTTGAAAAGGGCCTATCAGAGAGCCATTGCAAGAACCCGCAACGATACTCTATATAATCCAGCATCGAAATCCAAGAAGGCCATTCCAATCTCTATTATCACGAAGTTCTCCAACCAACAAAAAGCAATGGAAAAATTACTCATAGATATTGGCATGTCCTAAAAATGGACCCCCTCATCGGTCCATACGTGACACGTAATCCCTCCTTCACCTTTAAGAGGGCCAGATCACTTTGTGATATTCTGGTCTCAAGCAAATTGAAACCACTAGGCAAACAATGCCCATGTAAACTTAGAGGGACCTTCACATGTGGAGGGTGTGTTGTGGAGATTTTTATGGAAATGTATTAATGTATGTTGTCAGATGTCCCCCCAGTGTCAGTTTTGCTGTAATGCGCTCATCTGAGCGTATTTGCACATACAGACGTTGGTGGAAGATCGGTGGCGGGAAAATCTTCCTATGGAAACAGCGATGTTTGCTGCATTTAGAGATGTTGTTTTGCGCCCCGTTGGGGGAACTGGCCAGCCCCTGGCGGGGGGCGTTGAATGACTCCGAGCGCACATATCTGTGTCCACAGGAACAGTAGCATAACTATAAAATAATTGTGGTCCATTTGAGGCATAATTGTTATGTAGTTTCCGTCATTTGGTAACAGTGTATGTCACTGTTAGTCAATTCGAATGAACATTGTATCTGTTTGGAAGGATGTCCTTGTATGGTCATTCTCCTGTGGAAGGAACATCCTGTGATGTCCCCGCCCATGGGGGGAGGTGACTGGTTGCTGCAACCAATCACCTCCTGTCTTGAGATCTTTTGAGTTTAATAAAAGCCTATGATTAGGTGTCGGCTGGACAGTCTATGCTGGAATGGCCTGATGAGAAGATAAGCTTTTGTGGTGCTGCCTTTCTTGGATGAATGGGAATGAACGGTGAGTGGATCTTAGCAAACTTAGGCTAAAGATAGCATTATTGCAAAAAGATGAAATCTGATGTGTGCTTAGATAGCACAGGAATTATAGGCTGTGTGCTCTGCAAACAGCCTAGGAATTCCACAACAGGTGTAAATATTGCAGGTTTATGAATACATCCTGCAATATAATCCTACCAAACGGTGAGAGGTACAGCCCCAAACACTATGCAAATTGCCAAACAACATTTGTTGTTTACCTTCTGTTATGTGAGTGTTCCTGTTTTTATATAGGAAAGACCATACAACACTTTTGGCAAAGAGCCTACCGACACATCTTATCCATGAAGGCTTGTAACCCTGATCTGCCCCTGGGGAGACACGTTACAGATTTTCATAACGGTCTACCTCCACAAATCTCCTTTATCATCTTGGACCGAGTACATCCTGGTACAAGAGGAGGAGATACAAATAAGTGGCTACTTCAATCCGAACAGAGATGGATTTTTATCCAGAATGCCACCAAGCCCCCGGGCTTGAATGGCAGTATATCATATAGACCATTCTTGGAGGGCTTCTCATCGGGAGGCTCCGAATGGGACCCTCCAGAGTGAAGACTCGGCTAGGCTCTGTCTGTCCGAGCAAAATTGATTATTCTATTCTGTTATGCAATCGATTCCCTTTCCCTCGCTTGCTGGCCAATATTTGATCCAAGCTCCACCCCTTTAGGACAATTATTTTTTTATTTTTTGTGTTTGTTTGTTTTTGCTTTTATTGCTGTTCCACATTGGAACGTTGAACCAAGTTATGTATGACTCTCCATTCCCTGTTCTTTCTCTTTTCCCTGCCTGCCCCAACGGGGCTTCGTCTAAGAATCAGAGGTAGTAGTATCTAGTTCCCTTATGTAATTTCTACATTATATGTACATACATGTATATGTCTCTCAATATGCAGCATACAAGCCAATGTGTGTTGTACACACAGATTACATACCAGTGTTTAACCGTGATTTTATGCATGTTGTCGGTGTGTCATGTCTCTTGCTCTTTCTATCCCTTTTCTCTTCTTTTTTCTTCTCTCTTTTTTCTTTTTTTCTTCCTTTTTCCTTTTCTCTATTTACCCCCATTCATTATTGTTTCCTGTTTCTCAATTTTATTATTATAATTTTTTTCCTTTTTTTTTTTTTCTTCATACTCTCTTTCTACAAAGAGTAAACACTTCATTCACCTCCCCACGAGTATGACAAGATCTTTTGTTCTTACAATTTTGCTTTTACCGGACACTCCACGGCTGGGACGACTTCTTACCCATCCCTTATCTCTCCCTCTGCTGGCTCACTCGGCGCAGGGAGGGCCGGTTTGTGTGGATAGTCACGCATCCGGCCTGCTTACTGGCTCCTATAGCGTCCTCAGGGTTCCCCTGGTGACGCTTCGGACCATCCCTGCGCCGCGAGCCCTTGACGCGGGCTGACACCCCTTACATCGCCGCTCCTCATTGGTGCACCAGCAGTCAGGTGTTCCTCTGTGTTGTAGCGAGCGGCCCGCCCACACATCTCCTGGGCGAAGGGATGACTTTGCGCGCCGCCGTACTCGGGGGGCGTATCTGGAAGGCCTGCTCCCACGCCCCCTCCCGCTCTCAGCTGTTTGACATCTCTAATCAGCTGTGTAACCTATTTTAAGAGGCTCTTCCTGCCAGTTATTACACTGGACACTCAGGAAGCCGCACTCTCACCATATACAGGATCTAGCCAGGTATGTGTTCCTCTTAATCTCTCCCTCCAGTCACGGAGATGCAGGCTCTTTTGTTTGAAGATGAGACCTGATATCTGTATCAAAGATAGGCTCCAGTTTGATTCCCCTTCTCACTTATTCTTTAATTTTGTAAACTTAGGATGTGGATGTCGCACTTGGCTCTCTGCTTTCTTCTAACGCTGCCTAGAGCCTATGCTCCCTCCCTGACTGGGGGTCCATATATGAGTACCTTACTCAGGTAAGCCCCTTTGTACTTCTCAAACACAATGCAAGAGCCCCCCGCCCTTTTTTGATCATTCTATGCTTTATCTTTAATTAGTGTAGCTTACCAAGGCACATTCTCTGCCCATTTAATTTAACCAATTAATTAATACATTTTTTAGGGCTCTGGCTTTGAGGACTATACAAATCCTGAACTACTGGTCCTTTTCTTTGAGTGCGGTTCAAGAGAGATCATTATTCTTTTTTCTCTCCGACCTTAGGTACGTTCTCTATCACTTACGTCCATATGGATATGCCCGCTGTGCCGCAAAGCCCCATCCTTTTTGAGATACATGCTCACTAAACTATTATCTTTTTATTCTAGATCAGGCACAATCCCCTCGGGAGAGGAACATAGGTGTTGACCTCTCTGCATTCGTGTACAGAACTGTCACCAACGGGGTGCAGGCCATTCCTCTCAATTACGCCCTCTGTGAGCCAGCAGTTGTTTGGATTCTCCACCTTTTGTGGTCGGGTTTTTTGCCGTCCCTCCTCCCCCTTCCCCCTCCTCTTTCTCCGTGGATGTGTCCTTAAGGAGAAGACATAGCCCTGCATGTCTCCTTTGTGAGCCGGGCGGGCACGTTTTTTGCTTTTAAATAAGTTTTTGCTTTTGCAACTATTACTACCTGCGCATGTACATGCACTTATGGTTAGTAGTATTTATATTATTTATTGATTGATTTAATTCTTGTACACATATATTTACTTATGTATGATCTTTATGGAGTGTGGGACATGTTTTTACTCTCTGTTTTATTTTCCTCCCCCCTTCCCCATTCCTCCCTTTCTCCACAGATACCAGTATATGTTTGCAATACAGCATCCTACCCCTGAAGAAGAGGCTCTACCCTAATTAATAGCCTCGAAACGTCGGGTCCGTGTCTCTCCCTGAGACAGACTGGGGTCCTGTTTTTTGCAATTTTTTGTACTATATACTGTTTTTTTGTAATGTACTGTATTTGCGCTCTTATACCAGTTGCTTCATGTTTAGTCACCCTTGATGTGGCCAATTTCCTTCTTTTTGCTTGGAAATAACAATCAATTATATTTAGAGATTTATTTATTATTATTATTATTTTTTCAATAAAAAAACTATTTTATAAAGAACCTTTTGGTCTTAATACTCTCTTACGAGGTTCAACAAGTCACCCAAAATAAAAGTCCCACCTGAGGTAAAACACACTCCTTCGGAGTGTACTCTTATACTATCTATATTAGGGATGTGGGTGTACTGACCTTCTTCCACACACTAGGACACCAATCCTCCGTTTTTTTTAAAAACTTAGAAAGGCCCTGGTAGAATTAGTAGATGCAGGATTTGAGCAGGGGATTTTAGATAAGAAGGAGAAGGAATACCTAGTGCCGGTGGTCCCTCGGATCCCGGTTATGTATTACCTTCCGAAAATACATAAAAATACCACTTATCCCCCCAGTAGGCCCATCGTCAGTGGGATAGATTTGGTTACATCGAGAATCGGCAGGTATATAGATTTTCATTTACAATCGCTGGTTTGTAAAACACCATCCTTTTTGAAGGATACTGGTGATACCATACGTAGATTACAGGCGGTTGACTATAGTGATGATTGTATATTGGTGACGGCCGATGTAACATCTCTATATACCTGCATTCCTCACCGGTTGGGATTTAAAGCAGTGGAACATTTTTTATCCTGTAGTAGCATGATACCTGAAGTACAACAGATTTATATAATGGAATTACTTAGGTTTGCTACACAGTGCAACTATTTTTGGTACCATGATCAATTTTTTCTGCAGCGAAATGGTGTAGCTATGGGGACCAAGTTTGCCCCCAGCTTGGCAAACCTTTTTATGGTCAAATGGGAGGAGGATGTCGTCTATGCCCTTCAACACCCAGAGTTGTTACTCTGGGCTAGGTAAATTGACGACATCCTCCTCCTATGGAGAGGTGACGAAGAGTCTCTTCATGAGTTTATGGTCACCCTCAATGACAATGATATGAACATTGTCCTGACTTATGAAAACAGCTATAGCCAGATCCATTTTTTGGACCTGGAGATATCGGTGGAGGATCATCGGTTGGTCACAAAGACGTTCTTCAAGCCAACCGACCATAATGGTTATATCTCCACCGATAGCAGCCACTACAGCTCGTGGCTCAAGTCTAGGGATGAGCTCGGTGTTTGAGTCGAACATACGTTCGACTCGAACATCGGCTGTTCGATCGGTCAACGAAGATCGAACTATTTGGGCCGTTCGCGCCAAATCCGAGTGACGCAAACGGCCCACAATACACTGCGCCATCGCAGTGCAATCCCGGCGCTGTGATTGGCCAAGCATGCACTGTGACCCCGCATGCTTGGCCAATCACAGCGCCGGCAGCTAGGAGAGCCATAATTGGCCACAGGCAGGTTGCCTGTGGCCAATTATAGCTCAGGGGGTTTAGCACACGCCCCACACTATAAAAGGCCACCAGCACGGCGGCCTTGTGTAGTGTGTTCCGGCGCAGGGAAAGAGAAGGAAAGGCAGGGACAGTGTCATTGTGCTATTCTTTGTGCTATTCCTGTGTGTAGGGAGAGAAAAGGATAGGCAGGGAGATTGTCAGTGTCATATTCTTTGCTAAACCTTGTGTGCAGGGAGAGAGAAGGATAGGCAGGGGACAGTGTCAGTGTCATATTCTTTGCTAAACCTTGTGTGCAGGGAGAGAGAAGGATAGGCAGGGAGAGTGTCAGTGTCATATTCTTTGCTAAACTTTGTGTGCAGGGAGAGCGAAGGATAGGCAGGGGACAGTGTCAGTGTCATATTCTTTGCTAAACCATGTATGCAGGGAGAGAGAAGGATAGGCAGGGAGAGTGTCAGTGTCATATTCTTTGATAATCCTTGTGTGCAGGGAGAGAGAAGGATAGGCAGGGGACAGTGTCAGTGTCATTGTTGCTAAGCCTCCTGCACAGTATACACCTGAAGCTAGCCCTTATTGCTGTGTTTTCCTGGTGTGTTACACTAACAGGCATTTGCAGCACTTACAGCGGGTGGAGTGTGCTTCCTGCAAAATATACACCTGAAGCTAGCCCGTATTGCTGTGTTTTCCTGGTGTGTTACACTAACAGGCATTTGCAGCACTTACAGTGGGCGGAGTGTGCTTCCTGCTAAATATCCACGTGAAGCTAGCCTGTATTGCTGTGTTTTCCTGGTGTGTTACACTAACAGGCATTTGCAGCATTTACAGCGGGCGGAGTGTGCCTCCTGCACATTATACACCTGAAGCTAGCCCGGATTGCTGTGTTTTCCTGGTGTGTTACACTAACAGGCATTTGCAGCACTTACAGCGGGTGGAGTGTGCTTCCTGCTAAATATACACCTGAAGCTAGCCCGTGTTGCTGTGTTTTCCTGGTGTGTTACACTAACAGGCATTTGCAGCACTTACAGTGGGCGGAGTGTGCTTCCTGCTAAATATCCACGTGAAGCTAGCCTGTATTGCTGTGTTTTCCTGGTGTGTTACACTAACAGGCATTTGCAGCATTTACAGCGGGCGGAGTGTGCCTCCTGCACATTATACACCTGAAGCTAGCCCGGATTGCTGTGTTTTCCTGGTGTGTTACACTAACAGGCATTTGCAGCACTTACAGCGGGTGGAGTGTGCTTCCTGCTAAATATACACCTGAAGCTAGCCCGTGTTGCTGTGTTTTCCTGGTGTGTTACACTAACAGGCATTTGCAGCACTTACAGCGGGCGGAGTGTGCTTCCTGCTAAATATACACCTGAAGCTAGCCCGTATTGCTGTGTTTTCCTGGTGTGTTACACTAACAGGCATTTGCAGCACTTACAGCGGGCGGAGTGTGCCTCCTGCACATTATACACCTGAAGCTAGCCCGTATTACTGTGTTTTCCTGGTGTGTTACACTAACAGGCATTTGCAGCACTTACAGCGGGCGGAGTGTGCCTCCTGCACATTATACACCTGAAGCTAGCCCTTATTGCTCGAGCTTTTTTTCTTTTGTGTTACACTAACAGGCATTTGCAGCACTTACAGCGGGCGGAGTGTGCTTCCTGCAAAATAAACACCTGAAGCTAGCCCTTCTTGCTGTTTTTTCCTGTTGTGTAACACAGGCAGTCATCTGCAGCACTTACAGCGGGCGTTGTGTGCTTCCTGCAAAATATACACCTGAAGCTACCCCTTATTGCTGGTTTTCCCATCTCCCTGCAGGCCATTGCTATGTCTGGAAGGCCAACAAAGAGAGGCAGACAGTCACGAGCCAATAAAAGAGGGCAAGCAGGCTCTGTGTCTGGGGGCAACAGTGCTGGTCATGGACGCGGTGCATTGTCATCAGCACATGGCCATGGGACACGCTTGTCCTTCTTTTCGGCAGCTGGACGTGTTGAGCCGCATCATGCCGAAGACTTGGTAGAGTGGATGACCAAGCCCTCATCCTCCTCATTCTCTCTCACCCAGGCTCAGGGTACTGGCAAAGCAGCTGCCAAAGCGTCCTCTTCCCTGGTATCAATGTCATCATCAGTCACTCCTTCCCTAGACCCACCATGTCCTCCTGAGGAGTCCCCCGAACTGTTTGAGCACAGTGTTGGGTACATGCTCCAAGAGGATGCCCAGCGTTTTGAAGGGTCTGATGATGATACCCAGCTAGAGGAAGGCAGTAGCGTGAGAGCAGAGAGAGGGGATGCTCAAGAAGGACACCAATCTGGCAGTCATGTTCCAGCAGCTGCAGCATACTGCCAGATTGGCTCCAGTGATGAGGAGGGAGGGGATGATGAGGTCACTGACTCCACGTGGGTGCCTAATAGGAGAGAGGAGGAGGAGGAGGATGAGGAGGAGGCACATCTCCAACGAGGCAGGATGCCCTCGGGGGGGGCCAGCGTAAGGGCAGCACACCGACTGAATCACACCGCAGAGCTCCGCCTGTGCAGGGCGCTGCCTCTGCCCGTTATTCAAAAAGTTCTTTGCTGTGGGCCTTTTTTGAGTCGAGTGCATCAGATCGCACAGCTGCTGTTTGCAACATGTCTCAAGCGTATATCGCGTGGCCAAAACATCAGCCGCTTGGGTACCACATGCTTGACCAGACATATGTTGACCTGCCATGCAGCTCGTTGGCAAGCCTACCTTAAAGACCCACACCAAAAAACAAAGTGGACCTCTCCTTGCACCGCATCAGCTGGGATCTCCAACCCCACTATACCTTCAGTCCTCTCTGAAACCTGCACTGAGAGGAAATGAAGGTGTCGAATTAGGTGTGTCACAGCCAAGTACTTGCGGGCACTCTGCTAGCAGTACACCGATGTCCGATTCTAGCAGGCAAATTTCCCTGCCCCAGCTGCTGGATCGTCGAAAGAAGTTCACTCCCAGCCATCCACATGCCCAGCGGTTGAATGCTAGCTTGGCTAAATTGCTAGCGCTTCAACTGCTGCCTTTTCAGTTGGTAGACTTGGCCCCCTTCCGTGAGTTTTTGCAATGTGCGGTTCCTCAGTGGCATGTTCCCAAACGCCACTTTTTCTCACGGAAGGCGATTCCGGCTCTCTACCGGCATGTGGAAGGCAATGTCTTGGCCTCGCTGGACAGGGCGGTCAGCGGTAAGGTGCATATTACCGCTGACTCGTGGTCCAGCAGGCATGGACAGGAACGTTACCTTTCTTTCACGGCCCATTGGGTCACTCTTTTGGCAGCTGGGAAGGATGCAGGACAAGGTGCAGTAGTGTTGGAGGTTGTTCCGCTGCCACGCCTCCAAAATGCTACTACTGGTTGTGAAACACCTCTCTCCTCCACCCCCTCCTCTTCTTCTTCCTCCATGGCCTCTTCCTGTGCTTTGTCCTCGGAACCAGCGGTGCTCCGTAGGCGTTCAAGGGGCTACGCAAGTACGCAGGCAAAAATATGCCATGCCATGCTTGCGCTGGTGTGTTTGGGGGACAGGAGCCACACTGGGGCAGAGGTTCTGTCTGCTCTGCAGGGGCAGGCCGAGAGGTGGTTGACGCCACGCCAGCTTAAGGCAGGAATGGTGGTTTGCGACAATGGCACCAACCTCCTCTCCGCCCTCCGACAGGGACAACTGACCCATGTGCCCTGTGTGGCTCACGCCCTTAACCTGGTGGTGCAGCGGTTCTTGGGGAGGTACCCGGGCTTACAGGATGTCCTGAGGCAGGCCAGGAAAGTCTGTGTGCATTTCCGCAGATCTTATAATGCCAGTGCTCGCCTGGCTGAGCTGCAAAAGGAGTTGAACCTGCCCAAGAACCGCCTTATATGTGACATGCCCACCAGGTGGAACTCAACGTTGGCCATGCTGCAGCGGCTGCACACGCAGCAGAGGGCCATCAATGAGTACCTGTGCGACTACGGCACCAGGACAGGGTCAGGGGAGCTTGGTTTTTTTTCACTACGCCAGTGGGGCATGATCAGGGATGCATGCACTGTCCTGGCACCATTTGAGGAGGCCACGAGGATGGTGAGCAGTGACAGTGCATGCATCAGTGACATTGTACCTCTTGTCCACCTGTTGGAACATACGCTGCGTGTTATAATGGACAGGGCACTTGAGGCAGAACAGAGGCAGGAAGAGGAGGACTTCCTTGCCTCTCAAGGCCCCCTTTACCCAGACAGTGTTCCTTCTGTCCCATTCATCGCACAGGAGGAGGAGGAGGAGGAGGAGGATTGTGTCAGCATGGAGGTGGAGCCTGGCACTCAGCATCATCAGCAGCAGTCTTTTAGGGATGATTTACAGTCCCAAGACACCTGTGGACTTGTACGTAGCTGGGAGGAGGTGGCTGCGGATCATGTCGTCCTTAGTGACCCAGAGGACTCCGGACCGAATGCCTAAGCTAACCTACGCTGCATGGCCTCCCTGATCCTGCAAAGTCTGCGGAAGGATCCTCGTAGTCTTCGGATCAAGGAGAGGGACCATTACTGGCTGGCCACTCTCCTTGATCCACGGTACAAGGGTAAGGTTGCGGACCTTATCTTACCGTCGCAGAGGGAGCAGAGGATAAGACAACTCCGGGAGGCCTTGCAGAAAGGTCTGTGCAACGCGTTCCCAGAGACTGGGAGGTTACAAACTCCTGGTCCTGGACAACGAGTTGCTGAGGCTTCGGTCAGTCAAAGAAGGAGCGGCGGGGAAGGTGGCCATCTGACCGATGCGTTCAGACAATTCTTTAGTCCGCAGCCCCAAGGTATGATCGGTTCCAGCAACCATCGCCAGCGTCTGATATACATGGTGCAGGAATACCTAGGGGCAAGGTCAGACTTGGACACCTTCCCCACCGAAAATCCTCTGGCTTACTGGGTCTTGAGGATGGATCATTGGCCAGAGCTTGCACAGTATGCAATTGAGCAACTGGCCTGTCCTGCATCCAGTGTTCTTTCAGAACGCACATTCAGTGCTGCTGGAGGATTTGTCACGGATCACAGGGTGCGCCTGTCCACCGACTCGGTTGATCGACTGACTTTCATAAAGATGAACCAGTCTTGGATCACCACCAGCTACCAAACACCTGAAGCTGATATAACAGACTAATTTATTTTCAAATGTCACATCCCTTCAAGACTGATGCTGATGCTGAGTGACTGTCCTGTTATGTTGACTGACTATCCTCCTCCTCCTCAATGATCCGATTGATGATGATAGCTTGGAAGAACATTTTTGTTTCTGGGTGCCGCCACCAGTGCCTAAGGCCCAATTTTTCAGCCCCTGTTTAACAGGGGCATGTAATTACAATTTTTTATGCAATGCTTTGCAGCAGGGCTCATTCCTGCACTCCAACTAGAGTATCTGGGAGAGGTTGCAGTGTCGTGGCACCAGCACCAGTGCATAAGGCCCGATTTTTCAGCCCCTGTTTCACAGGGGCATGTAATTACAATTTTTGATGCAATGCTTTGCAGCAGGGCTCATTCCTGAACTCCAACTAGAGTATCTGGGAGAGGTTGCAGTGTCGTGGGACCAGCACCAGTGCCTAAGGCCCAATTTTTAAGCCCCTGTTTAACAGGGGCGTGTAATTACAATTTTTGATGCAATACTTTGCAACAGGGCTCATTGCTGTGCTCCAAGTACAGTTTCTGTGAGGGGTTGCAGTGTTGTGGCACCAGTGCCTAAGGCCCAATTTTTCTGCCCCTGTTTAACAGGGGCATGTAATTACAATTCTTGATCTAATAATTCACAGCAGGGCCCATTCCTGCGCCCACCAAGAGTAACTGTGAGGCCTTACAGTGTTGTGTCAACACCACCACCACCAAAGGCCCAATTTTTCAGCCCCTGTTCAACAGGGGCATGCAATTAGAATTCTTGATCTAATAATTCACAGCAGGGCCCATTCATGCGCCCACCAAGAGTAACTGTGAGGGCTTACAGTGTTGTGTCAACACCACCACCACCACCACCAAAGGCCCATTTTTGTGTCAACACCAACATGTAAGGGGCAAATTTCAGCAGAGTATATAGGGCAGGCCCCTACTTTCAAACATCCAACTTACAAATGACTCCTACTTGCAAACGGAAGGAGACAACAGGAAGTGAGAGTAAATCTACCCCTAGGAAGGGAAATTCTCTCCTGTAAGAGTTAATATGGGAAAAAGGTGTCTCCTCTCTACTGATGCTTTATCACCAATCCTTGTTTCAATAAAAACCCCACTTTTCAAAAACATTTGTCATTGGGACGGAAAGTGAGGTGAAATGTTCTGAACAGGGGCACAGACAGCAAAACAAATGTTACAGGGGTGATAACCCTTCCCTATGTTTTCCAAAAAGCTTAAAAATAGATTTTTTGGCTGGAGCTACACTTAAACAATGTACCTGTTCAAAATTACAAACAGATTCTACATAAGAACAAACCTACAGTCCCTGTCTTGTATGCACCGCCTGTATACGGCTGTTCAGAGTATATAGGGCCTTTTTTATTTTGTGTGCGGGGTTCCCCTTAATATCCATACAAGACTCAAAGGGGCTGGTAATGGGCTGGGGTAGGGGGGGGGGTGATGGGGTAGCTATGCCATTTTTCTTAAAGATTTTCATCCATATTACCGGGACCAGACATTACATTAAAGCCGCAAGCAGTTTTAAATGGCTTTTTTTCCTTTTAGAAATGTCATTTTGTGCAGGGACAGTTCTAAACACGGGAAACACGTGCCACTTCACAGGCATACTTTAGACACCCCCCAGGTACGATATTTAAAGGAATATTTGACTTTTTTTTTTTCACTTTATGCATCATTAAAATGACTGCTCCCGAAAAACGGCCGTTTTTAAAACTTCTTTTTGCATTGATACATGTCCCCTGGTGCAGAACCCGGGTTCCCAAACCCTTTTTAGGACAATAACATACATAATAGTCATTATAATTAGCACTTTAGATTTCGAACGTTCGCATCCATTGTATTTAATAGGGCTCGTGCAAACTTTCGGTCCGTTCGCGCGTTCTGGTGCGAACCAAACCCTGGGGTGTTCGGCTCATCCCTAATCCTGTGTATGACCCAGGCTTGTCCCTTGACCTGTTCCAGTGACTTTACCTCTGCTTGCTAACCTGTGTATGACTTCTGGCTTGGCTCCTGACTCCGTCTCTGTTTCTCCCTGCTGCACAGCCTCATCAGATACTTCCGAGGTACCCCCGCCTGGCAGTCTACCCTGCTCACCAGCTGATATCCAACATCACCTCAGCTTGTCGCAGCTGGCAACCCCTGACTCTTTGGGTTTAGCACTCCCTGTGCCACCTTCAGGGGGCGCTCTGCACTTAGTCGCAAGGGAAGCCCTCCCAGCACTTCGGTCTCTGGTAAGGTACGTGACAGTTATAAAACGCAATTTTCCACTCGTCGCCCTCCTTAATCCTGACGAGATTGTATGCCCCTCTCAAATTAAGCTTTGTGAAAACCGTTGCTCCCTTGAGGCGGTCGAATAACTCCGTAATCAACGGGATCGGATAGGCATTCTTAATGGTGAGACGATTGAGACCCCTATAATCAATGCAAGGTCTCAGTTCACCACTCTTCTTCTTCACAAAAAAGAAACCAGCACCAGCAGGAGACGAGGATTTGCGGATGACACCTCGAGAGAGTGCGACTGCAACATACTCCTCCATGGCCTTATCCTCCAAGACCGACAAAGGGTAAATCCGGCCACGAGGGGGTATGGCACCAGGCTGAAGGTCAATTGCGCAATCATACAACCGGTGTGGAGGCAAAGTACCGGCTTGACCTTTGTCAAAGACATCGCTAAAATCGCGGTACTCCTCCGGCAGGGAGGAGAGTGAAGAGGTGCACAGGACCTTGGCTACCTTCTGGAAGCATCTCTTACTGTATTGTGGTGACCAGGACAGAACCTCAGCACAAAGCCAATCAAAAGAGGGGTTGTGCCTCTGTAACCAAGGATAACCAATAACCAGCGGAAACTCACATGGGCAGGCTGTAGAGGTCTCCCGTCAAGAGCCTCAATGGCAAGTGGAGTGTCATGCAGCTGCAGCGGAATCGAGTGCTTCGATACAAAGGCAGCATCAATGAACAGGCCTGCAGCCCCGGAGTCGATTAGAGCCTGTATCTCGACGGACGACTCAGCCCAAGATAGGGTAACCGAAGCCAGGGGCTTTTCCTTCTGGGAACCTGGAGACGAAACAATGCCACCTAAGGTCTGTCTGTGACAGGACCTCAAGGTTCGGGCGTTCCCTGGACGGGTAGAACAAGACTTCAAAAAGTGACCAGCCTGGCCACAATAAAGGCACAATCTCTCCCTCATCCTAAGGGCTCTCATCCGCAGAGAGACGAGTGAAGCCCAAATGCATGGGTTCATCTTCACAGACCGACTTGGTACCAGGAGGCATGGGAGGTGAGGGAGGCAAGGGTGGGACTGGAAAGCTCGGAGACAAACGTACAGGAGGCTTCCGCAAGCGCTCCTTAAGAGAGAGTCTCTCTCTGAGTCTGGAGTCAATGAGGATGGCAAATGTGATGAAGCTCTCCAGCTCAGTGGGTATATCCCGGGCTGCTATCTCATGCTGGATGTTATCCGAGAGACCATGAGAAAAGGCAGCCACAAGGGCCTCATTGTTCCAAGCAACCTCTGCTGCCAGAGTACAGAATTCAATGGCGTAATCGGCAACAGTCCTCATACTCTGTTTGATGGACATGAGGCTCCTGGCAGCAGAAGCGGAGCGTGCGGGAATGTTAAATACCCTTTTGAAGGAAGCCACAAATTCTGGGTAACTCAGGACCACGGGTTTTTGCATCTCCCATAGAGGGTTTGCCCAGGCCAAGGCTCTGTCAGAAAGCAAAGATATCAGGAAACCTACTGTTGCTTCTGTCCGTGGGAATCTGGGCAGCATCTCAAAGTATATCTCAACCTGGTTGAGAAACCCTCTGCACTGAACTGGATCGCCCCCAAATCGCTGAGGAAGCGGAGCGGAACCAGACATACCTCCTATAGAGGTAATACTCAAGGCGGGTGCCTGCACAGAGACTGGGGCAACAGTAGGGTCGGCCTGCAACATAGGTTCTACCGGAGCAGCCACAGTGGGAGATTCCAGACGAGCCGTGCAACTCAGGAGCGTCTGTAACGCCATGGGAAACTGATCCATGCGGTGATCCAGGTCATCCAATCTGGAAAAAATATTATCAACAAGTGAATTGGCTGCATCTTCTGAATTCATGGCCTTCGCCTACTGTCAGAACCATGAATCCGACCAAGACAGAAGTACAGTTAAATCACACTTTTTTAATAATAAAAATAAAAAGGTAAACAAAGTAAGCGTAGTCAAAACATAGCCAGAGTTCAGTAACCGGATTGGGTAGTCGGCCAAGCCAATGTTAAAGAGCCAGCAATAAAGGTAGTAGTACAGCAAGCAGGATCAGTAGCCAGAAGGAATGACAGCCAAGCAAGTCTTCCAAGTTGACAAAGGCGAAGGCAGAGATGAAGTGAGCTGGAAGGCTTTAAGTAGGCAAGACTGACGGTCAGAGAGTGTGCGGACATGATACAGGTGACGGTCCGAGAGTTTGCGGACATGATACAATAGACAATCAGAAAGTGAGCGGACATGATAAAGGAGACGGTCAGAGAGTGTGCGGACATGATACAGGAGACGGTCCGAGAGTGTGCGGACATGATACAAGAGACGATCATAGAGTGTGCAAACATGATACAGGAGCTGGTCAGAGAGTGTGCGGACATGATACAGGAGATGGTCAGAGACTGTGCGGACATGATACAGGAGATGGTCAGAGACTGTGCGGACATGGACAGGAACGCAGGAGAAAGTCTCTGTGATGTTGACAAAGGCGAAGGCAGAGATGAAGTGAGCTGGAAGGCTTTAAGTAGGCAAGACTGACGAGCAGATCATCAACAGGTGAGTCACTGTGGAGAGAAAGGAGCTGGCAATTAGCCGACAGCTGAGCCTGACAGTGTGGACATGATACAAGAGACAATCAGAGAGTGTGTGGACATGGTACAAGAGACGGTCAGAGACTGGGCGGGCATGATACAGGAGAAGGTCAGAGGGTGTGCAGACATGATACAGGAGATGGTCAGAGACTGTGCGGACAGGATACAAGAGATGGTCACAGTGTGTGCAGACATGATACAGGAGACAGTCAGAGAGTGTACGGACATGATACAGGAGATGGTCAGAGACTGTGCGGCCATAATACAGGAGACGGTCAGAGTGTGCAGACATGGTAAAAGAGACGATCATAGAGTGTGCAGACATGATATAGGAGACAGAGTGTGCGGACATGATACAGGAGACGGTCAGAGAGTGTGCGGACATGGTACAAGAGACCATCTGAGAGTGTGCGGACATGGTACAGGAGACGGTCAGGGAGTGTGCGGACATGGTACAGGAGACAGTCAAAGAGTGTGCAGACATGATACAGGAGACGGCCCGAGAGTGTGCGGACATGATACAAGAGACGGTCATAGAGTGTGCAAACATGATACAGGAGACGGTCAGAGAGTGTGCGGACATGATACAGGAGATGGTCAGAGACTGTGCGGACATGATACAGGAGATGGTCAGAGACTGTGCGGACATGATACAGAAGATGGTCAGAGACTGTGTGGACATGATACAAGAGATAGTCAGAGAGTGTGCGGACATGCTACAGGAGATATAAGTAATGAACCACAAAGAAGAGAAAACAAAGGATTTCTTTCCTTCAGATGTTGCCACCATCCCAAATAGTAGGAATAAACACTGAAAGGGCATAAGTACCCCCGGTACAACGGGATTTTAGGGGCAAACAAAAAAGGCAAGGGTTTATAAAAATATTATTTATTAGAAAAAAATCTTATGTTTTTTTTAAAAGAGCATTTCACCCTTCTTTCTGATAGGTCAGCATACCTAACCTTCCCTCCCCCTTTTTTTCTGTTCTCTTGGATGTATATTTTGGGTAAACCGTTTCAATATTGTGACATTACACAATTCATATCTAATGCCAATCAGCTCACTCTATGCAATTCATGGGTGCTAAAGGTTTTTTCCGTGTTTGGTTTTTCTACATTGGGATATCTGATTGCATTTTGAGACTTCTGGGCTTTCGGATGCTGGGAGTGCTTTGCTGGGACCTTTGTGTGGGCCGATCCGAGCCGGAATGGAGATCACTGTCCTTTTATGAATGGCAATGGCAGCTTTGCTCTATTTCTCAGGACCTTGTGTCCTTCATTTTTAATAACAATTAAATATTCTGACATATAAATCTACAAATCCAGTGCGTGGCATGTATAATGGATGTACTTGTGGCTCCAATGATGTTGATGATTTTTGGAACTATTCTCTGAGTTTTTTATTTTTCTGCTTCATTCCAGAATATATTTGTACTTTCTCCTACCAAGAGCCTCCGAAGAAAGGATTGGTGTTCCTGAAACATGTTAGGCTAGAGGAGTAAAACTTTTGTCACTGGAAATTTGTACAAATGTTTCAATTTACGATTGTACCATTCTATGTACACTGTGTGAATATTAATATGCTTGACATACTTCTATATTTGCATACAGTTAATCCCTCTTTTAAAAAAAACATACGATTTTTTTCTAATAAATAATATTTTTAGAAACCCTTGCCTTTGTTTGCCCTTAAAATCCGGTTGTACCGGGAGGTACTTATGCCCTTTCAGGGTTTATTCCTGCTACAGGAGATGGTCAGAGAGTTTGCGGACATGGTACAGGAGATGGTCAGAGAGTGTACGGATATGGTATAGGAGATGGTCAGGGAGTGTGCGGACATGATACAGGAGATGTCAGAGAGTGTGCGGACATGGTACAGGAGACGGTCAAAGAGTGTGCGGACATGATACAGGAGATGGTCAGATAGTGTGCGGACATGATACAGAAGACGGTCAGAGAGTGTGCGGACATGATACAGGAGATGGTCAGAGACTGTGCGGACATGATAAAGGAGATGGTCAGAGACTGTGCGGACATGATACAGAAGATGTCAGAGAGTTTACGGACATGGTACAGGAGATGGTCAGAGAGTGTACGGATATGGTATAGGAGACAGTTAGAGAGTGTGCAGACATGGTGCAAGAGACAGTCAGAGAGTATGCGGACATGATACAGGAGATTGTCAGAGACTGCATGGACAGGATACAAGAGATGGTCACAGTGTGTACGGACATAATACAGGAGATGGTCGGAGAGTGTGCGGACATGGTACAAGAGACGTTTAGAGAGTGTGCGGACATGGTACAGGAGACAGTCAGAGAGTGTCCGGACATGATACAGGTGACGGTCAGAGAGTGTGTGGACATGGTACAAGAGGCGGTCAGAAAATGTGTGGACTGGGGAGGATTTTTCCGGGAATCTCAAAAAATTTAAATAATACATGCAATATTTAAGACAGCAACATGTACAAAAATGCATGAAACAAATTATAAAATTATTTCACAGTAATACAGAACCCCGGAGAGACTCCATAGATGTTTCCCAAATGCGACAGGGGAGTGCCGGAGATGCCAGACAGAACAGGGTAGTATGTTACACATTTTTTGGTCCTGCCCTAGAAAATTATTTTATTTATTTATTATTTTTTTTTTTGGGGGGGGGGGGGTTATAGGAAGGAGAGTGGAAGGGGATTGTAAATAGGAAGGAGGAGATTGAACACTCTGGGACAGTAGCCGAGTAGGAAGAGCCATGGGATAGCATCGCCCCAGGCCTAATTATAGGGGATGATACAAGAGGAGGGGAGTAGCGGAGAAAGCTGTATTTTTATTTTTTTGTAGTTTTGTTATTATTGTATTTTTTTTTTTTATGCTTTCCCTCTCACACCCACCTCGTTGATTACTGTGACCCAGACTAGGAGTCGCACTAGCCCCATCTGGCCCTAAGTAGATATTATCTTGGGGGGAGGGAGTTGTTGGGAAGGGTGAAAATTAAATGTATCAATTTATCTTAAGTAATATGAAGTGTAGGAGGATATGCTTGGTTTGTACGAGGCTGATTTATCTACTCGATTTTGTATATGTGTGATTTGGTTCCCTGTATAATTGAGAAAGTGAAAAATAAAGAAATTGGAAAGAAAAGAAACTGTGTGGACATGATACAGGAGACGGTCAAAGAGTGTGTGGACATGATACATGAGATGGTCAGAGACTGTGCGGACAGGATACAAGAGATGGTCACAGTGTGTGCTGACATGAACAAGGAGACAGTCAGAGAGTGTGCGGACATGGTACAAGAGACGGTCAGAGACTGTGTGAACATGATACAGGAGACGGTCAGAGACTGTGCGGACAGGATACAAGAGATGGTCACAGTGTGTGCAAACATGATACAGGAGACGGTCAGAGAGTGTGCGGACATGGGACAAGAGACGGTCAGAAACTGTGTGGACATGATACAGGAGACGGTCAGAGTGTGCAGACATGATACAGGAGATGGTCAGAGACTGTGCAGAAAGGATACAAGAGATGGTCACAGTGTGTGCAGACATGTTACAGGAGACGGTCAGAGAGTGTGCGGACATGGTACAAGAGACGGTCAGAGACTGTGCGGACATGAGACAGGAGATGGTCAGAGAGTGTGTGGCCATGGTACAGGAGATGGTCAGAGAGTGAACGGACATGGTATAGGAGACAGTTAGAGAGTGTGCGGACATGGTACAAGAGACGGTCAAAGAGTATGCAGACATGAGACAGGGGATGGTCATAGAGTGTGCGGATATGGTACAAGAGACAGTCAGAGACTGTGTAGACATGATACAGGAGATGGTCAGAGAGTGTGCGGACATAATACAGGAGATGGTCAGAGAATGTGCGGACAGGATACAAGTGATGGTCACAGTGTGTGCGGACATGAACAAGGAGACGGGGGGCGTGGCCTAGCAATGGCGGAGTAGGAGGATGTGAGTGTGCTGAGCTCCGACCAAGCCTCCAGACGCCTAGAGGATGCTAGACTTTGTAGCCTGTAGCCTTGCCTATGCTATAAGAAATATGGTAACAGTGGTCATAGTTTTGGATGCAATTTGAGCCATACGGAATCACCATACAGACTCTGTTCCCGGAGCTCTGAAAAACCCGCTCCGCAAGATCCGTCCCTCTGTGTGGACATTACTGTACAATCTTACCAAGGTCTGTGGTGGTGGCAACAGCAGTAACAGCGGAGGTGTGTCGGGTCAGCGGTCAACGAGTGGAGAGCAAGTGAGCGAAGGAGTGGAGGAGTGGTGGAGCGGAGGAACAAGACGGTAGTCAGAGAGGGACAGCTGAGATTGCGGAAGCGGAAGTTAACGGCCCAGCATAGCAGCGGTGGGATGGCATCGTTTTGCTAGTGTGGTTGCAGGACTGGGGGTCTGAAGGGGACTGAAGTATTGGAGGATCGCGCTCTGGAAAGGCGAGACTCAGCGGTCCCAGCAGGACGTGCAGGTGAGGTGGAGAGGAGGTGGAGGAGAGGTGTCTGTTCCACAGTCTGGGGGATACTTTCCCTGAATTTATTGAACTGTCGCTCAACTGGCTATTGTAACTGCTCCTCAAATAATATACAGAGTATACAGAGTACACAGAGTATACGCTATATGTTACTATATGCTAAGATATATTAGACTATATTGAGAGTATATAGTATATATGTTATATTTGCTATTACACATTAACATATAACATATAACAGATAACATACATTAGACTGTATTAAGGGTATGGGTCTAGCTAACTAGATACACTTTTTTACCCTACATCGGTGATATTACTTGGGATGAACACGGGATGAGCAATATAAGGAGTATAAAAAGCACAAAGAGCCTAAAGAATAAGGGTGAGGAGAAGCAAGAAACAAAACAGACCCAGAAGTGTATTATAAAGCCGCAACCCGTGCAACAAGAGATTAAAGATTTTTTCCCACGAACACGGGCAGCCGTAGCTAGAGCTTCAATCGTAGCGACACAAGGTGTGGAATATACTGAAATACCCAGAGCCGCTCCCCGAATGAGTCTCCCGCTGACCCCTGAAATAAGTGTGGAATTCATACCCGTTGACACCCAGACAATAGGAATGGATAAAAAGGTAGGAGAATTAGACTTAATGGCTATTCTACAAACCTTACCAACTCGAGATGAGATGGCCATACTACAAACGCTCCCAACAAGAGAAGAGATGGAAACATTGGTTTGCCGCCTGGAGGAGAACCATCGAAAGGAAATGCAGGCAATTAGAACAGAGGTACAGAATTTATCAGAAAAAATCTCTCAGGAAGGAAACCGCACAACAAAATTGGAGGATCGGATTGCACGATTAGAAAGACAGGAAAATAATTGGTTTCGAAAGCCCACACAAGAGGGGCAGGACTACTCAATACAATTAAAATTTGAGGAAATCGAAGATCGGAGCCAGAGGTTGAACCTCAGGTTTAGAGGGATTTCGGAAGAAATTGAGGGAGTCTCATTACACACAACAGTTTTATCAATAGGTAAACAATTGGGAGTAGAGACTGCCCCAAAAGAAATTGAATTTGATAGACTGCACAGAGCACTAGGGCCCCGGTCCTTGAACCTAGAAAGACCTAGAGATGTTATTGGACGATTTCATCACTATACCCACAAAGAACAGGTTAGTCGTAAAGCATGGGAAGTCGGGACGATAATGTTTGAGGGAATGTCAATTAAAATCTTACCCGATCTTTCTCGGGCAACTCTACAACGAAGGGCGATATTAAGACCGATTTTGGAAAAGATTAAATCTGCAGGGGGGTCATATACTTGGGGATACCCAATAGCATTCTTCGTAAAGAAGGGACCCCTTTCATTTTTACTCTCCCAACTGTCTGAATTACCAGAGTTATTCAATTTTCTGGGAGTAGAGGGGTGTGAGGTCCCAGATTGGTTACATCCAATTGACAGAAGACAACCCAGAAGAGGATCCCAAACACGAAAATTGGGCACTTTGACACAGATAAGTGGGGGACAACAATTTTAGAGACTTCAGGGAAAGGCATTGGAGAACCGTAAAATTAATATGAATAGAACTACATAAACTACTTGTAACGGGAGTGCCCGGGGAACCCAGAATCTCTTGGACAGTATGGGATACCCTTGCTTCAGCTTCCCCAATGCCTCTTATGTGTCAACCACCCTGTGTCTCCCTTAGGGGCACAGGGTGAATGAAAACCCCCACTATAATCTGTGATTGTGTGACAGAGGGTCACTTTGGACACAGGGTGAGCCAGGAAATAATGGACATTAAGAATATGGCTTGGATTGCTTGAAATTGAAATGGTAATATTAATCCCCAAAATGTACTGGTGTTCGACTCTGAACTGAACAGGTTAATTGAGAGATGCTGATGTGTCACCTATCTGCTTTTGTAATGCTAATGAACCTCACCTATTGTGAGGGGGTTAGCTCGGCAGCGGGTGTGTGTGACCCCCGGGATGGGCTCCCCACACAAAAACAGGCCCAGCAAACGGAGGTTGTGGTTTTCAAAATCAAAAAAAGGTGCGGTTTATTTTCTATTTACAGTGACAAAACACAGCAAAGCCAAAAGAAACATAAACAAAATAAATCCTGGTCAACTTGACCTCTGACTAAACATACAGGTTTCCTAACTAACAACTGGGATCAGCCTAGTGCTGTCCTAGTCCCTAAGTCCCTGGTTTTAAATGTCCAAGCAAATAGCCACACAGGCTTTGTCTCACCGCACAGGGGTTCACTCTCCCTAGACAGTCCACACAGGTCTGGGTCCAGGCATGAGCTAACACCTAATGAATCTGGGAGTTTTTATAGAGGCCTTAAACGAGCTGACAAGCTTCAGCTGGTCTCATCAACTCCCTGCCTGCACGACGCCCAGCCCTCTCCCTAGAGGTATGAATCATCCATGAGCCCACTAGCCTCAGCTGGGCTTCATCAACTCTCTCCCTAGTTGTATAAGTCGGCGTAAAGCCTGAATCTGGGCGAAATATATCTACCCCCCTGGATGCAACCAGGTGACTTTACCTTCCTGCTGTCACACTATGCTACAGGTCCTTTCATTGTGATGATGTGGATTGGAGCTTAGTAGACCGTCTGGCTGCCTATTATTATGGGATGTTTAAGTGTCTTCTGTGAGGAGGGGGGGGGAAATCACCCCTCCTGCTAAGACTGGTTATCAAAGGAGAAGTTTGAACACACCTGACCTGTATTTCCATTGTCATTGGACAGTTTAACCCGCCCTGTTCTCCCAAGGATGGGAGGGAAGGGTTTTGAAGAGAAATGTGTTACCATGTGTTTTGAAAATAAAGTCTTTCCCTGTTTTGGAACTTGAAATACAGAGCGTTGTCTCGTATCTCTGGAAGGATTAATCCTATGGGAAGTGGTCGCCTGGCTGTGGAGGGTCGATAGTGGTTGTGTGTTCAGAGAGGGAATATTCTAAACGGCGTTAACCCCTTTCGTATTTGGGGTGTCGTTACATTGGTTGGCAGCAGTGGGATCTTCCCTCCAGTTACTGGGACACTCCAAACCACCGCAGTGAATGACCAGCTATGCAGCCTGCAGGAGAGCCACGCTGAAAGACTTACTTGAGAGCCGTGGAGGCACCGGTGGGACAAAGAACAAGGCCACCTTGATCAGGGAACTAGCGGAGATGGATCAGAGGGATGGTGATGCAGGACCCCGGTCAGTTGAAGACTTGTTTCAACAACGAGTTTGACAGCGGTTGGCATTATATGGTGCTAGCCCATCAGAGACCGCCATACGGGAAGCCATTAGAGACATCCAGTGGCAGGATGAGCGGCAACATGAGCAGAGAATGGCGGAAATACGGCAATCGAAAACAAAACATAAAGAAGCAGCACCAACTGAAAGGAGAGGAGAGATACAGATACCAGCCGCCATGGAAGAGGAATTCAGAAGGAGGTTGCGAGAGATGCAGATACAGCATAGAGGACCAGTATCAGAGGAGGTCCTGCTGGGATGGTCTGATTCGATCCGCTGCGAACTCTAGAAGAAAGCGCTAGCTCTCGAGCAGCAACACCAGGGAAAGGTTCTCCCCTCCAACCATGTAAGGTACTGGTCGCAGTATGATGTACGAATGCTGTTATTGGGAGAACAACCGAAGCAGGAGTGGACAGCTGAGTTAAGCAGGCTGATCTGGGCAGAGATGCGGTTGGACGAGAGCTACAGAGCCCTCCGGTGGTATGTAGCCCAAGAGTGCCCATGGTCAGCGTATGACAGCCCCACGGAAGGCTTTGACAATGATGGCCTGGGATTGTTGTATTGGAGGCTGTCCAGTGACCGTGACTTTGGGAGTGATCAGGAGTGGCGTTTGGAGGAAATAATGGAGCACAGAGAGCAAAAACTGAATGTCTCGGAAGGGCACTGGGCAGAGGAAGATTTGGAGTTTCTGGCCATTCAGGAATGGGAGCTGGAGATCGCCTACAGACAGCTGCTAGAATCTGCTCAGCAGCAGGGTGGTGCTACCTTTGCCTGGGACTATCAGGAAATACCAGTTGGCAACTATGAAATCCTGGCTGAAGAATCGGCAGTGGAAAATCTGAAGATTGCCATCCCTAAAGCCGAAGTGGATGATGTGGAGTTCCAGGGAGCTAGGGCAGTTGGCTCATCTCCCCAGCCACAGATTACAGAAGGTATGGACTTAATGGGCTGTTCAGAGGGTGTTATGGATTATGCATCGCCTGCTCAAGTACTGGCAGCAGGACAAAGTACTGCAGACCCCTGCTCTACACCCGTGGCAGTTTTGGAGGCCCGAGTTGAGAAGGTGATGGTTCCTCTTTCCGAGTGGATTTCAGAGATGCAAGGAGGAGAAGCAGCCATTTTCCCTCCCCAACAGTTAGCCAGAGCAGATGGTGTGGAGTCCCCAGCAGAAGTGCTGGCAACAGGGCAGAGTGCTAGCAACCTCTGCCCAGCACCGGAAACAACTGTGGAATTTCAGGGAGCCGGGGCAGTTGGCCCCTCTCTCCAGCAACAAGCTGAGGTAATAAAGCTTTTAACCCCAACTGAATCACTGGCAGTAGGGCAGAATGCTACTGGCCTCTGCACACAATGGCAGCTTGAGCTGATATCGGTGGATGGGACTGCGGTCTCCACTCACAGCAACCCAGCAGAAGAGCTGGCAACAGAGCAGAGTACCGCGGGCCTCTGCTCTCAACTAACAGAAGAGGGAGTTCCTGTGGTACTGGATGGGACGTCGGTCTTCACTGACCCAACCCCAGAAAATGATGTGACACTGAGACCGGAGGATGTCAGCCTTGCTTTGCAAACACTGGGGGATTTTCACCTACTACAAGTGGATGGGACTTCAGTCTCCACTTGTATACTCCAGGGAGGCTGGGCAGTCGGCCCAGATCCCTAACAGCATGACGGACTGAGCCCAGTCACCCTGTCTTCTCCCCAGCGGCGGGTATGTTCTCTGAGAGAGGCAGAGGTTGACTGGGTAAGTAATGCTCTGCTTGGAGCAATTGATTTGGGGTACTGTGGGGATACCGGCATTAGAAGAATGGAACTATGGACTAACTTCGGAGTCAACCCATCTGGGGTCCCCTCCTGTGTTCGCCCCTGCCGAAAGGTGAGAGATGTAACGGGAGCGCCCGTGGAACCCAGAATCTCTTGGACAGTATGGGATACTCTTGCTTCAGCTTCCCCAATGCCTCTTATGTGTCAACCACCCTGTGTCTCCCTTAGGGGCACAGGGTGAATGAAAACCCCCACTATAATCTGTGATTGTGTGACAGGGGGTCACTTTGGACACAGGGTGAGCCAGGAAATAATGGACATTAAGAATATGGCTTGGATTGCTTGAAATTGAAATGGTAATATTAATCCCCAAAATGTACTGGTGTTCGACTCTGACCTGAACAGGTTAATTGAGAGATGCTGATGTGTCACCTATCTGCTTGTGTAATGCTAATGAACCTCACCTATGCTACAGGTCCTTTCATTGTGATGATGTGGATTGGAGCTTAGTAGACCGTCTGGCTGCCTATTATTATGGGATGTTTAAGTGTCTTCTGTGAGGAGGGGGGGGGAAATCACCCCTCCTGCTAAGACTGGTTATCGGTGGATGTGACTGCGGTCTTCACTCACAGCAACCCAGCAGAAGAGCTGGCAACAGAGCAGAGTGCCGCGGGCCTCTGCTCTCAACTAACAGAAGAGGGAGTTCCTGTGGTACTGGATGGGACTTCGGTCTTCACTGACCCAACCCCAGAAAATGATGTGACACTGAGACCGGAGGATGTCAGCCTTGCTTTGCAAACATTGGGGGATTTTCACCTACTACAAGTGGATGGGACTTCAGTCTCCACTTGTATACTCCAGGGAGGCTGGGCAGTCGGCCCAGATCCCCAACAGCATGACGGACTGAGCCCAGTCACCCTGTCTTCTCCCCAGCGGCGGGTATGTTCTCTGAGAGAGGCAGAGGTTGACTGGGTAAGTAATGCTCTGCTTGGAGCAATTGATTTGGGGTACTGTGGGGATACCGGCATTAGAAGAATGGAACTATGGACTAACTTCGGAGTCAACCCGTCTGGGGTCCCCTCCTGTGTTCGTCCCCTGCCGAAAGGGGAGAGATGTAACGGGAGCGCCCGGGGAACCCAGAATCTCTTGGACAGTATGGGATACCCTTGCTTCAGCTTCCCCAATGCCTCTTATGTGTCAACCACCCTGTGTCTCCCTTAGGGGCACAGGGTGAATGAAAACCCCCACTATAATCTGTGATTGTGTGACAGGGGGTCACTTTGGACACAGGGTGAGCCAGGAAATAATGGACATCAAGAATATGGCTTGGATTGCTTGAAATTGAAATGGTAATATTAATCCCCAAAATGTACTGGTGTTCGACTCTGACCTGAACAGGTTAATTGAGAGATGCTGATGTGTCACCTATCTGCTTGTGTAATGCTAATGAACCTCACCTATGCTACAGGTCCTTTCATTGTGATGATGTGGATTGGAGCTTAGTAGACCGTCTGGCTGCCTATTATTATGGGATGTTTAAGTGTCTTCTGTGAGGAGGGGGGGGGGATCACCCCTCCTGCTAAGACTGGTTATCAAAGGATAAGTTTGAACACACCTGACCTGTATCACCATTGTCATTGGACAGTTTAACCCGCCCTGTTCCCCCAAGGATGGGAGGGAAGGGTTTTGAAGAGAAATGTGTTACCATGTGTTTTGAAAATAAAGTCATTCCCTGTTTTGGAACTTGAAATACAGAGCGTTGTCTCGTATCTCTGGAAGGATTAATCCTATGGGAAGTGGTCGCCTGGCTGTGGAGGGTCGATAGTGGTTGTGTGTTCAGAGAGGGAATATTCTAAACGGCGTTAACCCCTTTCGTATTTGGGGTGTCGTTACATTGGTTGGCAGCAGTGGGATCTTCCCTCCAGTTACTGGGACACTCCAAACCACCGCAGTGAATGACCAGCTATGCAGCCTGCAGGAGAGCCACGCTGAAAGACTTACTTGAGAGCCGTGGAGGCACCGGTGGGACAAAGAACAAGGCCACCTTGATCAGGGAACTAGCGGAGATGGATCAGAGGGATGGTGATGCAGGACCCCGGTCAGTTGAAGACTTGTTTCAACAACGAGTTTGACAGCGGTTGGCATTATATGGTGCTAGCCCATCAGAGACCGCCATACGGGAAGCCATTAGAGACATCCAGCGGCAGGATGAGCGGCAACATGAGCAGAGAATGGCGGAAATACGGCAATCGGAGACAAAACCTAAAGAAGCAGCACCAACTGAAAGGAGAGGAGAGATACAGATACCAGCCGCCATGGAAGAGGAATTCAGAAGGAGGTTGCGAGAGATGCAGATACAGCATAGAGGACCAGTATCAGAGGAGGTCCTGCTGGGATGGTCTGATTCGATCCGCTGCGAACTCTGGAAGAAAGCGCTAGCTCTCGAGCAGCAACACCAGGGAAAGGTTCTCCCCTCCAACCATGTAAGGTACTGGTCGCAGTATGATGTACGAATGCTGTTATTGGGAGAACAACCGAAGCAGGAGTGGACAGCTGAGTTAAGCAGGCTGATCTGGGCAGAGATGCGGTTGGACGAGAGCTACAGAGCCCTCCGGTGGTATGTAGCCCAAGAGTGCCCATGGTCAGCGTATGACAGCCCCACGGAAGGCTTTGACTATGATGGCCTGGGATTGTTGTATTGGAGGCTGTCCAGTGACCGTGACTTTGGGAGTGATCAGGAGTGGCGTTTGGAAGAAATAATGGAGCACAGAGAGCGAAAACTGAATGTCTCGGAAGGGCACTGGGCAGAGGAAGATTTGGAGTTTCTGGCCATTCAGGAATGGGAGCTGGAGATCGCCTACAGACAGCTGCTAGAATCTGCTCAGCAGCAGGGTGGTGCTACCTTTGCCTGGGACTATCAGGAAATACCAGTTGGCAACTATGAAATCCTGGCTGAAGAATCGGCAGTGGAAAATCTGAAGATTGCCATCCCTAAAGCCGAAGTGGATGATGTGGAGTTCCAGGGAGCTAGGGCAGTTGGCTCATCTCCCCAGCCACAGATTACAGAAGGTATGGACTTAATGGGCTGTTCAGAGGGTGTTATGGATTATGCATCGCCTGCTCAAGTACTGGCAGCAGGACAAAGTACTGCAGACCCCTGCTCTACACCCGTGGCAGTTTTGGAGGCCCGAGTTGAGAAGGTGATGGTTCCTCTTTCCGAGTGGATTTCAGAGATGCAAGGAGGAGAAGCAGCCATTTTCCCTCCCCAACAGTTAGCCAGAGCAGATGGTGTGGAGTCCCCAGCAGAATTGCTGGCAACAGGGCAGAGTGCTAGCAACCTCTGCCCAGCACTGGAAACAACTGTGGAGTTTTAGGGAGCCGGGGCAGTTGGCCCCTCTCTCCAGCAACAAGCTGAGGTAGTAAAGCTTTTAACCACAACTGAATCACTGGCAGTAGGGCAGAATGCTACTGGCCTCTGCACACAATGGCAGCTTGAGCTGATATCGGTGGATGGGACTGCGGTCTCCACTCACAGCAACCCAGCAGAAGAGCTGGCAACAGAGCAGAGTACCGCAGGCCTCTGCTCTCAACTAACAGAAGAGGGAGTTTCTGTGGTACTGGATGGGACTTCGGTCTTCACTGACCCAACCCCAGAAAATGATGTGACACTGAGACCGGAGGATGTCAGCCTTGCTTTGCAAACACTGGGGGATTTTCACCTACTACAAGTGGATGGGACTTCAGTCTCCACTTGTATACTCCAGGGAGGCTGGGCAGTCGGCCCAGATCCCCAACAGCATGACGGACTGAGCCCAGTCACCCTGTCTTCTCCCCAGCGGCGGGTATGTTCTCTGAGAGAGGCAGAGGTTGGCTGGGTAAGTAATGCTCTGCTTGGAGCAATTGATTTGTGGTACTGTGGGGATACCGGCATTAGCAGAATGGAACTATGGACTAACTTTGGAGTCAACACGTCTGGGGTCCCCTCCTGTGTTCGTCCCCTGCCGAAAGGGGAGAGATGTAACGGGAGCGCCCGGGGAACCCAGAATCTCTTGGACAGTATGGGATACCCTTGCTTCAGCTTCCCCAATGCCTCTTATGTGTCAACCACCCTGTGTCTCCCTTAGGGGCACAGGGTGAATGAAAACCCCCACTATAATCTGTGATTGTGTGACAGGGGGTCACTTTGGACACAGGGTGAGCCAGGAAATAATGGACATTAAGAATATGGCTTGGATTGCTTGAAATTGAAATGGTAATATTAATCCCCAAAATGTACTGGTGTTCGACTCTGACCTGAACAGGTTAATTGAGAGATGCTGATGTGTCACCTATCTGCTTGTGTAATGCTAATGAACCTCACCTATGCTACAGGTCCTTTCATTGTGATGATGTGGATTGGAGCTTAGTAGACCATCTGGCTGCCTATTATTATGGGATGTTTAAGTTTCTTCTGTGAGGAGGGGGGGGGAAATCACCCCTCCTGCTAAGACTGGTTATCGGTGGATGGGACTGCGGTCTCCACTCACAGCAACCCAGCAGAAGAGCTGGCAACAGAGCAGAGTGCCGCGGGCCTCTGCTCTCAACTAACAGAAGAGGGAGTTCCTGTGGTACTGGATGGGACTTCGGTCTTCACTGACCCAACCCCAGAAAATGATGTGACACTGAGACCGGAGGATGTCAGCCTTGCTTTGCAAACACTGGGGGATTTTCACCTACTACAAGTGGATGGGACTTCAGTCTCCACTTGTATACTCCAGGGAGGCTGGGCAGTCGGCCCAGATCCCCAACAGCATGACGGACTGAGCCCAGTCACCCTGTCTTCTCCCCAGCGGCGGGTATGTTCTCTGAGAGAGGCAGAGGTTGACTGGGTAAGTAATGATGATTTGGAGCAATTGATTTGGGGTACTGTGGGAATACCGGCATTAGAAGAATGGAACTATGGACTAACTTCGGAGTCAACCCGTCTGGGGTCCCCTCCTGTGTTCGTCCCCTGCCGAAAGGGGAGAGATGTAACGGGAGCGCCCGGGGAACCCAGAATCTCTTGGACAGTATGGGATACCCTTGCTTCAGCTTCCCCAATGCCTCTTATGTGTCAACCACCCTGTGTCTCCCTTAGGGGCACAGGGTGAATGAAAACCCCCACTATAATCTGTGATTGTGTGACAGGGGGTCACTTTGGACACAGGGTGAGCCAGGAAATAATGGACATTAAGAATATGGCTTGGATTGCTTGAAATTGAAATGGTAATATTAATCCCCAAAATGTACTGGTGTTCGACTCTGACCTGAACAGGTTAATTGAGAGATGCTGATGTGTCACCTATCTGCTTGTGTAATGCTAATGAACCTCACCTATGCTACAGGTCCTTTCATTGTGATGATGTGGATTGGAGCTTAGTAGACCGTCTGGCTGCCTATTATTATGGGATGTTTAAGTGTCTTCTGTGAGGAAGGGGGGGGGGAATCACCCCTCCTGCTAAGACTGGTTATCAAAGGAGAAGTTTGAACACACCTGACCTGTATCACCATTGTCATTGGACAGTTTAACCCGCCCTGTTCCCCCAAGGATGGGAGGGAAGGGTTTTGAAGAGAAATGTGTTACCATGTGTTTTGAAAATAAAGTCATTCCCTGTTTTGGAACTTGAAATACAGAGCGTTGTCTCGTATCTCTGGAAGGATTAATCCTATGGGAAGTGGTCGCCTGGCTGTGGAGGGTCGATAGTGGTTGTGTGTTCAGAGAGGGAATATTCTAAACGGCGTTAACCCCTTTCGTATTTGGGGTGTCGTTACACTACTTTAATACCCCAAGTTTATCTTTCTCTATTTCTGAAATACATATAGAGTTGTATCTAGAGCCTAACCCCAGGGGGTCGCTCTCCTCCTTTTTTTTTTTCTCGCCTTTCTTTTTTGGGAATTTTTCCGGGACTTAGAAGAACGGGGCCACTGAAACAAAGAGTATCCTGGATGAAATGAGGATTAATAAACTATGCACCGACCATCTCTCACTTAAATACTTCCCTGCCCCCCCCATTGGCCCTTATGATACTAAAGTGTCCCTTTTCTTTTTTTTTTTTCTCCCCCTATTACACTAACTGGACTTTGATTCCCCTCCAAGGTTAGAGTGTTTTTCTATGGGAGAAGTCCCCTGAGATTCTATGGACTGTCTGACTGAATCTATGCAAAATTCATCTTTTTTTAATTTTTTTTTATTATCATTTGTATTGTGAGTAGTGGTTATTGATGTTTCAGATGGGCGGTTTAGCTCTTTTTTTTTTTTTTTCACCGCTTTTTTTCTTTTTTCTTATTGAGACGAGGGTGGATAGAAGGAATAGGGGGGGGTTGGAATTTGGGGGGGGGAGGGGAATACATTTAATAATAATAAATACACGTATAAATAAGACACAATTTATATAACTTACTATTATAATTTAGTTCAGATTTTTCTTTTCCACATATTTAGGTCTTTCACATAATAAAGGGGAGATGGGGGGGTTGGGGTAAAGGGAAGGGAGGTGAGGGAGGGAAGGGGACACCTTACACCTTACACACACCACAGGGGAAAAGGGGTGTTAGGAAGGCATGGATTCAGGAGACAGTCTAATGGGTTTAAAGGGAGGAGGGGAAGGGGATGGATAGGAGAGGGGGGAGAGAGAGAGAGGGAAGGGAAGACAGAAGGGAAGAAGGGAAAGGGAAGGGGGAGAAGGGGGGAGGGGAGGGGAGAGGAGGATGTTACCTATTGTTAGGGAATAGGGAGGGAGAGGAAGGGGATGTATATGTAGGAAAATGGTGAATGGTAAAGGTTAAATGTTATATAATAGAAAAAGATATAGAGAATATAATTTTATAAGGCATTTTATGAATATGTGGAATATAATTTATATTAAAGAAATATGACCATTTTGAAATTGGATAATAAAAAAGAAAGGGGATAAATGAGCTGGCTCTATCAGCAGGGGAGGACCTTGGAGGAAGAGGATATCTGGTTTAGGCGTAGGCCTAGTAGAGATTAGCAGGAAAGGTAGAATTTAAAATAATTCATTTTAGAACCCACTCTACGAAGATTAAGGGGGCCAGACATATGGTGGACAGACGGAGAATGTAAGAGGAAGGTCGGCAGACAGGGGGAAGAAGGACCAGGAATACTATTATAAGAGGAGGAAGGAGAAAGAGGAAGGGAGGAGAGGGAGGAGGAAGGAAGGGGAAAAGGTTAATACTCAGAAATAGACGAGGAAGGGAGAGGACTTGGGATAAGAGCTGGGGAACAAATATAGGAAGAGACGGGGCTAGGCTACAGGATTATAAAAGAGAGAGAAGGGGAGGAGAAAGAAAGAAAAGAGAAAAAGAGAAAATAGCGGACTGGAGGGTTTGGAAGGAGCCCGCCCACCCACGTCATTGCTGGACCAACACCCCCAATTCGGCTGCCTACGGGAAAATTGAAGTTCAAGTAGGAGCCGTGGTTTAATACCTAATACAAAAAAATTCCGCGCCGCCTAGTGGAATAGCAGCTCACACAACCAGTTGAAAATGGTGAGAACAAACAAAAACAAAAAAGTGTAGCGCTAAACTAAATGAGGACTGCACTTTGATCAAGTGCAGTATAAACAGTGATATGTGATTAAACAATCAACATGACATCTAACACAGATATGTGAAAATGTTCAGATAATCCACCGTGATGAAAATTAAATCAAACAATCCACCATGATGAGAATTATATAACATTGAAAATCATCAAAAAAATACTGTCACATACATTACATACATTAACCACTTAAGCCCCGGACCATTTCGGGCCATTAGGACCAAGCCTGTTTTTGGGATTCGGCACTGCGCTGCTTTAACTGTAAATTGTGCGGACATGCAATGTTGTACCCAAATGAAATTTGCGTCCTTTTCTTCCCACAAATAGAGCTTTCTTTTAATGGTATTTGATTGCCTCTGCGATTTTTATTTTTTGCGATATAAATGGAAAAAGAACGAAAATTTTGAAAAAAAAAGATATTTTCTACTTTTTGTTATAAGACAAATCGAATAAACTCAATTTTAGTCATACATTTAGGCCAAAATGTATTCAGCCACATGTCTTTAGTAAAAAAAATGTCAATAAGCGTATATTTATTGGTTTGCGCAAAAGTTATAGCGTTTACAAACTAGGGTACATTTTCTGAAATTTACACAGCTTTAAATTTATGACTGCCTATCTCATTTCTTGAGGTGCTAAAATGGCAGGGCAGTACAAAACCCCCCCAAATGACCCCATTTTGGAAAGTAGACACCCCAAGGAAATTGCTGAGAGGCATGTTGAGCCCATTGAATATTTTTTTTTTTGTCCCAAGTGATTGAATAATGACAAAAAAAAAAAAAAAATTACAAAAAGTTGTCACTAAATGATATATTGCTCACACATGCCATGGTTATATGTGGAATTGCACCCCAAAATACATTCTGCTGCTTCTCCTGAGTACGGGGATACCACATGTGTGGGACTTTTTAGGAGCCTAGCCACGTACGGGACCCCGGAAACCAAGCACCACCTTCAGGATTTCTAAGGGCGCAAATTTTTGATTTCACTCCTCACTACCTATCACAGTTTCGAAGGCCATAAAATGCCAAAATAGCACAAAATCCCCCCAAATGACCCCATTTTGGAAAGTAGACACCCCAAGCTATTTACTGAGAGGCATGTTCAGTCCATGGAATATTTTATATTTTGCCACAAGTTGCGGGAATATGACAAACTTTTTTTTTTTTGCACAAAGTTGTCACTAAATGATATATTGCTCACACATGCCATGGGCATATGTGAAATTACACCCCAAAATACATTCTGCTGCTTCTCCTGAGTACGGGGATACCACATGTGTGGGACTTTTTGGGAGCCTAGCCGCGTACGGGACCCCAAAAACCAAGCACCGCCTTCAAGGTTTCTAAGGGCATACATTTTTGATTTCACTCCTCACTACCTATCACAGTTTTGAAGGCCATAAAATGCCAAGATGGTACAAAACCCCCCAAATGACCCCATTTTGGAAAGTAGACACCCCAAGCTATTTGCTGAGAGGCATGTTGACCCCATTGAATATTTTTTTTTTTTGTCCCAAATGATTGAATAATGACAAAAAGAAAAAAAAAATGTACAAAAAGTTGTCACTAAATGATATATTGCTCACACATGCCATGGTTATATGTGGAATTGCACCCCAAAATACATTCTGCTGCTTTTCCTGAGTACGGGGATACCACATGTGTGGGACTTTTTGGGAGCCTAGCCGCGTACGGGACCCCAAAAACCAAGCACCGCCTTCAAGGTTTCTAAGGGCATACATTTTTGATTTCACTCCTCACTACCTATCACAGTTTTGAAGGCCATAAAATGCCAAGATGGCACAAAACCCCCCCAAATGACCCCATTTTGGAAAGTAGACACCCCAAGCTATTTGCTGAGAGGCATGTTGACCCCATTGAATATTTTTTTTTTGTCCCAAATGATTGAATAATGACAAAAAGAAAAAAAAAATGTACAAAAAGTTGTCACTAAATGATATATTGCTCACACATGCCATGGTTATATGTGGAATTGCACCCCAAAATACATTCTGCTGCTTTTCCTGAGTACGGGGATACCACATGTGTGGGACTTTTTGGGAGCCTAGCCGCGTACAGGGCCCCAAAAACCAAGCACTGCGAACGCTGCAGTTATGTGTGTTGTGTTTGGTAAGTGACAGTGATCGATCGATACTGCACTTGGGTGGGCTGGGCTGGGCTGGGCGGAGGGGCTAAACGCAGGCGCTAGCAGGTATCTGGGCTGATCCCGCTAACACTGCGTTTTTGGGAACCCTAAACCGCTGGGGATGCTAGTATAGATCTGATCAGATCTGATCAGATACTATACCACTAAGGGGGGTGTATGCTTTGCGCGTGGGTGTTAGCGTTACTGTCACTAACCTAACACTGCCTGGGGCGACGCAGACCCTCTCTGGCGCTAAAACCTAATTGATCTCACCCGCCGGGCGATCAGGGGGGTTAAACCTTTATTGGGTTATATACGGCGGGTGCCCTGATGCTATAAAAAGCAAACTAATCAACCAGCGTCACCCGTAACCTTTATATGGTGATCACTGGTGAAAGGGTTAACTAGGGGCAATCAGGGGGTTAAAACCTTTATTAGGTTAAATATGGGGGTACCTGACACTATATAAAAACCTGACGGGTAACCTAAATAACTAAATAACTTACTGGCTAACCAGTGACACCAGTGACGCTTATACGGCGATCACTGGTGAAAGGGTTAACTCTAGGGGCAATCAGGGGGTTAAAATAATATATGGGGGTACCTGACTCTAATAAAAACCTGCGGCGAACCTAAAAAAAAATAACTGCCTATCTAAAACACCAGCGACACGAATACAGCGATCGGAAAAACAATCGCTTAGTGACGCTGAAGTTAGGGGGTGAAAGGGTTACCTGGGGGGTGATCAAGGGGTTAAACCTTTATTAGGGGGGGGGGTTAGGGGGCTACCCTGGACCTAAAGGGGCCTAATCCTAACTGCCCTGCAACTTTTTACAATCACAGATGACACTAAATGCAGTGATCAGTAAAATAAATGATCACTGCAATCAGTGACACTGTGATTGGGGGCTTTGGGGTGATCTGGGGGTGACTGGGGGGTGATTTGTGTGCCTATGTGTACCTACGTGTCAGTGGACTGTTGGTGCACTAACCTGCTTCTTCTCTGCTCGGCGCCGGGAACGGAAAGACCGCGGCGAGGGAGATGACATCACTTCCTCCAGCCTTGTTTACATCACATGGCGGAGGAAGCATTTTCATTGGCCGGGAGCGATCGCGAGGGGGGGGGGGCGGAATCGAGCGCCCCCCCCCCCTCATGCCTGATCGCTCCCGAACACTTAACGGCCGCTCACTGCAGTGAAGGGGGGTCCGGATGGACCCCCCAACTGCACAAAGGCGATCACGTAGATCTACGTGATTCTGCCTGTCCGTGCCATTCTGCCGACGTAAATTCGTGGTAGGCGGTCGTTAAGTGGTTAAATGACAATATAATAAATGAATATTAAATGGTGAATGACAATCAAAATAATAGTGCTCCCAAAAAAACTTGACGTGAAGTGACCACCACCAATCGATTGTAGAAAAGGCTTACCGGAGAGAGTGGACCCCAAAAACATACGTTCAAAGGGTCAACCAGGCAAGGGTAAGCCACTGTGAACAGCAAATCCTCAGCAGCAATTCAAACGGGAACCACAAGCTTCAATCCAGGATGGAAAAAAGTAATCGCTCCTGTCCGAATGTGCGATGAAACTTACGGACAGTGTCCGATTGGGACCAGGTAGTGTTACCAGATGAGTTGCAAAAAAGTAAAGGAAAGAAAAGGCACATAGTGTGATACTGTATAAAAGGGTAATTTAATGTAGGTAGGAACACTTACATTTAAAAGAGTATAACAGCGCTTGTCAAATAGTCAAAAATGGCAACAGTAAGGTCTCCCGACGCGTTTCGCATCCTAATGCATCATCTGGGGTGATCCCCCACTGCTGCCCACCCTAAATATATAGATAATGTGACCCCCTGTTAGAGAGGCCATCCCCTGGGCGTTCCTGTGTTTATAAATCACTTCCTGGTTCAACCAAGATGGAAGCCCCCTATGTGTTCCAAGCCTCTATCTGGGACTCACTCCGTATATGTGATAACATGAAATCTGGAGGTGTACCAACATGGCCGCCCACCATGTGTGTCAAGCCTCTAATTGATTCAAGCAGGACTGGGCTATCTACTAAATGTTTAATCCAAATTAATAAACCTTTATTTGTATAAGGCAACAAGCCTGGTATAACCAGGCAGTGCCATTAATATGACAAAAAGCTCATCCAAGCCGCACAACGAACGACCGCATTGCATTGCAGGCTTGTGTATCAAGCCTCGTTCTGGATCCATGCTGCGGATCTAGCCTCGCTCAGATTTTCCGGAAGTAATACAGTGTCGCTTGCGTGCCGCGCCTCGATCCGACGTGCGGGCGCGCACCAAGCCTCACTGTGAACTTACTGACATCGCACGTCCACAATTGACATTGGAGAGGATGGCGCAACGTCGCGGGCGCGCACCAAGCCTCACTATGAGGTTGCTGACATCGCGCATCCGCGAGTTTTATAATGGGACAGACGGCACAGCATGGTCTGTGACTGCATAGCGACACGCCCAAAAGAGAAAATATGTTAATAACGTGAATGCAATCACGTGGTGCCTCGCCAGCCAATTAAAATCTGGACAGCAACATAATAGAAGTGTGTTGTATTCTGGAACGCAATGATAAATGCGTTCCAGCAATGGCTGACAGGAGGACTATAAACTATCTGATTAAATCAGTATATAAAAAATCTAATGACAGAATTTATACTATGCAAGTGGTTCCACCGAAAATTAAAATAAAAACATACAATTTAATGTAAAACCAAGAATAACTCGGCATAATAAAAATTAATTATAAAACTAAAATGATAAAAATGGACGTGACCACAGTCCATAATATGATATTTAGAGATCTGTGAAATGAATCACACTCTCCTACAGAGCTTCAATATAATCCCTGTATTCCTATGTAGGCCATATTAATGTGCAGAAAGTGGTTGGCTTGGAATATAACTAAATAGGTGAGCGCCTCCCCATATATTAGCATTTACTCACGCCCAAGGGATGTACTCCCACAAAATACATAAAGCAACATTATATATTTCTATATGTACATGGCCTACTGGAAACATATCATTAGAAACATGAATGACAAAAATATATATAAAATAAGACTGATAAAATTATTGGTGAAGGAGAAAGATAAAATGAGTCCATGTCTACCTAGGATTTATTAATAAATGAATTAATGTCCCACTCGACATTCAAACCAGAAGGCGTGTGCGACTGTAACTCATAAATCCAGTAAGTTTCAAGTTGCGATACACCCCTGGTTTTAGGGCTACCCCTCCAAGGGGAGACAAATTGATCGATTACCAGGAATTGAGTGCCAGCAGGGTTTCTATTGTGATGTGCCCTGTAGTGCCTCGGTACTGTGTGCTGTGTGTCACCACTCAGAATGAGGGCTATGTGCTCGCAACCCGCACAGAAAAAGATCGTATAGTGCGGCCAACGTATTGCTTACCACACGGACAAGTTATAAGATAAACCACATATTTAGTGGCACATGTGTAAAAACGCTTGATGGAATAAGTTTTACCCGTGATGGTGGAATTAAATTCCAAAGTCTTACTTCTCCCTGAAGTGTTAAATTTACACACAGAGCATTTCCTACAAGGGTGATAACCCACTAGTTGATAAAAAAAGGAGGGCCGCACCGGGGGATTGATAATATTAGGTGCGATTTTACTCTGAAGTGTAGGGACACCTCTAAACACCACTTTGGTTTGTTCCGGTAATACACTGTGTAGAACTCGATCATTCTTCAGTACTCCCCAATGTTTCGCTATGATGGCTCTAACTTGTTTATGTTGGGTGGAAAAGGATGTAAGCATTGCCCATTTAAAGTTGTTATCCTGTTCTCTTTTCGGTTTAACCTCCAAAAGGGAACCTCTGTCTATTTCTAAGGTCCTCTCAAGGTCCCGTTCAATATCTATGGGGTTATAACCCTTCTCAATAAACCTAAGTTTAAGAACATCAGCCTGTGCTTTGAATGACTCTGTGGTGGTACAATTTCTACGGAGTCTTAAGAACTGGCTCCGTGGGACTGAGTTCAACCAGGAACGATGGTGACAGCTGTCAATGGAAATAAACCCATTTCGATCAGTTTTTTTGAAAGAGGTTTGAAACTTAAACCTCTGATCGATAATGCTGATCTCTAAGTCTAGAAATTGTATTTTGTCTCTACTGGCTGTATGAGTAAGAGAGATGCCTCTATCATTATGGTTGAGATGGCACATGAAGGTCTCCAATGACGCCATGTCACCATCCCAAAGGAGGAGGATGTCGTCTATATATCTTACCCACAGCACCAACGATGGAGTGTCATGGGCGTAGACGACATCCTCCTCCCACTTAGCCATAAAAAGATTGGCGAGGCTGGGGGCAAATTTTGCCCCCATAGCCACGCCACGTGATTGCAAATAAAAATGGTCATTAAACCAAAAATAACTATGTTTAGTGGCAAACTCTAACAATTCCATAATAAACTGGCATTGAAATGAGGCCAGAGAAGGTTCCTTCTCCAAGAAATACTGAACTGCCTCAAGTCCTTTAACATGAGGTATACAAGTGTATAATGAAGCGACATCCACTGTCACCATGATGATGTCGCTGCATATATTAACACTTTCCAATTTTCTAATGGTGGCACCCGTATCACACAGATAGGATGGCACCCGTCTTACCAAGGGCTGTAAGTAGTGATCAATATACTGACCGACTCTGGAAGTGACCGAATTGATACCACTTACAATTGGTCGACCAGGTGGATGTATGGGGTCCTTATGGACCTTGGGCAAAAAGTATATAGTGGGAATCCTAGGGACTGTGGGGACTAAAAAAGCTTTCTCCTTCTTATTTAAAATGGATCAATCAAAACCACTGTCAACCAACTTTTGAAGATCAGCTTTAAAGCGAGAAGTGGGGTTAGTACCGTATTTATCGGCGTATAACACGCACCGGCGTATAACACGCACCCCAAGTTTAGGAGGGAATTTTAAGGAAAAAAACTTTTAGGAGGGAAATTCAAGGAAAAAAAACTTACATTTAAATGCAGCATGCAGCCTTGCCCAGTGTCCATCTGCAGCCTTGCCCAGTGTCCATCTGTCCATCTGCAGCCGTGCCCAGTGTCCATCTGTCCATCTGCAGCCGTGCCCAGTGTCCATCTGTCCATCTGCAGCCTTGCCCAGTGTCCATCTGTCCATCTGCAGCCGTGCCCAGTGTCCATCTGTCCATCTGCAGCCGTGCCCAGTGTCCATCTGTCCATCTGTAGCCTTGCCCAGTGTCCATCTGTCCATCTGCAGCCGTGCCCAGTGTCCATCTGTAGCCTTGCCCAGTGTCCATCTGTCCATCTGCAGCCGTGCCCAGTGTCCATCTGTCCATCTGCAGCCGTGCCCAGTGTCCATCTGTCCATCTGCAGCCTTGCCCAGTGCCTTTGCGATCGTGTCAGTCCCGGCGGTTTTTAAAATTTGGCGCCGATTTCTGTGGAGAGGAGCGAGTGGGGCCGAGTGTACTTCGGCTGGACTCGGCTCCTCTCGCAGTTCCGCCCATCTCCACTGACTGCGCCGCTGACGGAGAAAGCCGAGTGTACTTCGGCTAGACTCGTGTCTGCTCACAGTCACAGGCAGGACTGCGAGAGGAGCCGAGACTAGGCGAAGTACACTCGGCTTTCTCTATGTCAGCGGCGCAGTCAGAGATGGGCGGGACTGCGAGAGGAGCCGAGTAAAGCCGATTGTACTTCGGCTTCGGCTCCACTCGCTCCTCTCGCTCGTTTTCAGCAGGGGAATTCGACGGAGTATCGGCGTATAACACGCACCCACGATTTTCCCCTGATTTTAAGGGGAAAAAAGTGCGTGTTATACGCCGATAAATACGGTAGTTAACATCTGGTATGTACCAGGCTCATTTAAAATCCTGTACATCTCCTTTTCATAGTCACATTTATCTAATATGACTATGCCACCCCCTTTGTCCGCCGGACGAATTACCAAATCTCTGTTGTGACACAGAGATTTAAGGCCGGTATCAGACAAAGGGCGGCGGTGTGTACGGCTCACCGGCAACTCTGCTAGATCTTTAAGTACAAGATCCTTAAAAATACTAACTGCAGGTGCCACCGGGACTGGTGGGTTGAATAAGGACGGATTAGACAAACCCGAGTGAACGGTTCCAGATGTGGCCGCTCTATTTTCACTCATGATGGGATTGGTGATAAGGTAACGTTGTATGTTCACTTTACGAATATACTTTTGAATATCGATGAATGTGTCAAATTTATTCAATTTCTTGGGTGGGGCAAACTTGAGGCCCTTATCCAAGACAGTTAATTCATCATTCGTAAAGACTTTGGAGCTTAAATTAAAAACCCCTTGGCCCTTTACATGCGCCTTTTCTTTCCTTTTCTGGATTCTCCTCCCCCCTCTGGTCCCTCTCCTGGGTCGGGGCCCCTTTTGCGTGGGGCTAGGTCCCTGTAAAAATCCCGACCTCTGGTGGAAGAATCTCAATCATAATTAGATGAATGGTATGGATTCCTGATGTGCGTGTGATAGCTATCATCACGTACCTCACCAAGTGGAGAGAATCTGTTGTGAGTAGAAATGGGTGGAGGGCCATAATATGGGGATTGGTATCGGTGGTACCCGGAATGTTCACCATACCTGGCTGGGGATGAATCATGATAATAATGATCATAGTCATGATTATATTGGACATTAGAATATTGAGGATACCCTCTGGAATGACCCCTGGTACCCCTGTTGCCTCTAGATTTTCCTCTCCCTCTGTGATGCTGATTTGGAGTGTGAGGACCCGATTGGTGTGCCCTGGTCCAAGAACCTCGAGAATCTCCACCTCGTATATCACGTAGAGGGGGAGCCATAGAAGGCGCAACAGGAAGTTGACTCATATTTGGACCTCTTGAAGAGGTAGGGGCAGATGAGGTGGAAGGCAACAAATCTGGAGTAGAATCCATATCCGCTCCAGAGGAAGCAGAAAAAAGTTTTTGCCAAGCAAAAACTGTGCCATCTTTGTAATCACCTGTATCCCTAGAATATTTTTTATGTTTTTTGTGCTTTTGATCCCTATCTTCCTTTTCCAGGAAGTTTTGCAGATTAGCTGAGAGGGATGCATACTCTAGAGAGTTTTTATGTGACAATAACTTGTCTTTGAGATCTTTGATCTCTCTATCCAACACCGTCAGCCTAACCTTTTTCTTGGAGATCAAAACGCCCAAAAACTTAATGCCCGCATCATTAAAATAATTAAACCATACGTGACATCTCAGTAGGAAATATAACATGGACAGATCATGCACCTATCACAATGGAGTTGACTCTAACGGGGGGGAATCATTCATCGGAATGGAGATGGCGGTTAAACGAAAGTTTATTACAAAATTCCCAAATTAAGGAAGACTTAATTAAAGAAATTACGTGGTATTTTCAGATAAATGATAATGGAGAAAGTGACCCAGGAATAGTTTGGGAAGCCCATAAATCGGTAATTAGAGGTATTTTAATTAAACATGGCTCTCGAGTAAAAAAGGCCAGAGAAGAACAGTTAAAATATCTACTAGAAAAGTTACAGGGATTAGAGACACAACATAAGAAGACAACAGAAAGAGAATTAGGAAATTAAGTAGCGTACGTAAGGAGACAAATAGCATACTTACTTCGATATAAGGCTGAAGCGGTTCTATAATATGGGAGGAAAGAGATGTATAACTCGGGAGATAAATGCGGTTATTAGCAAAAAAAATTAAAAAACAATTAACATGGTCATATATCCCAATTATTAAAGGAAAAGCAGATCTGAAAAAGTCACTCCCAAAAGAGATAGCACAAGAATTTCGAGAATACTACTCTTCTTTATATAATCTTCCAGAAACAGGAGTCCCCCCTCGGGCTATAAGGAAATATGTGACTTCATCATGTCTGTCCAGATTATCATCACCAGACCGAAGAAAATTAGAAGGGCCAATTACCATAGAGGAAGTGCAAAAAATAATGAAGACAATAGAACATGGTAAGGCACCAGGCCCGGATGGCTTTACCATACAATATTACAAAAAAATTATTTTACAACTAGGTCCATACATGACTAAAGGTATTTAATGTAGTTGGACAAACATTGGTGTTACCTTCTGAGTCTGTAGCTGCCCATATCACGGCCATTCCGAAAGAAGGGAAGGATCCTCAGATATGTAGCAGCTATAGACCAATATCTTTATTAAATGTTGATTTAAAAATTTTGACAAAAATATTAGCACATCACATACAGCCCCATCTACCGCAACTAGTACATCTGGATCAAGTAGGGTTTATCCCTAGAAGAGAAGCCAGGGATAGCACTATTAAAGTATTACATTTTATATATCAAGTAAATCAAAAAAAGATATCAAGTGTTTTTCTGAACACAGATGCAGAAAAAGCATTCGACAGAGTTAACTGGAAATTTATGTTTGAGGTTTTAAAACAAATGGGCTTAGGAGAGCGGATGGTACAATGGATAGCGGGAGTATATGTGAGCCCTTGGGCATTGGTAAAAGTAAATGGGGTTTATTCTAAGTCTTTTACAATTACAAACGGAACACGACAGGGCTGTCCCCTCTCGCCTCTCTTATATGCCTTGACACTAGAACCATTCTTAAATAAAATTAGACAGAACCCGGATATTAGGGGTATTGAATTTGGGGAAAAAGAATATAAAGTTTCTGCTTATGCAGATGACATGCTTTTCTCATTATCAAGACCACAAACCTCGCTACCTATTCTTATGAAAGAAGTAGAACTATACGGGAGTATGTCGAACCTTAACCGTCTTAAGCCCCGGACCATTTTTTAGCTAAAGGACCAGAGGTGTTTTCAGAATTTGGCACTGCGCTGCTTTAACTAGAAATTGTGCGGACATGCAATGTTGTACCCAAACGAAATTTGCGTCCTTTTCTTCCCACAAATAGAGATTTATTTTAATGGTATTTGATTGCCTCTGCGATTTTTTTATTTTTTTGCGATATAAACAGAAAAAGACTGAAAATTTAGAAAAAAAATTATATTTTCTACTTTTTGTTATAAGAAAAATCGAATAAACTCAATTTTAGTCATACATTTAGGCCAAAATGTATTCAGCCACATGTCTTTAGTAAAAAAAAAAGTCAATAAGCGTATATTTATTGGTTTGCGCAAAAGTTATAGCGTCTACAAACTAGGGTACATTTTCTGGAATTTACACAGCTTTTAATTTATGACTGCCTATCTCATTTCTTGAGGTGCTAAAATGGCAGAGCAGTACAAAACCCCCCCAAATGAACCCATTTTGGAAAGTAGACACCCCAAGGAAATTGCTGAGAGGCATGTTGAGCCCATTGAATATTTTTTTTTTTGTCCCAAGTGAATAATGACTAAAAAAAAACTTTGGGACTTTTTAGGAGCCTAGCCGCGTACGGGCCCCCAAAAACCAAGCACCGCCTTCAGGATTTCTAAGGGCGCAAATTTTTGATTTCACTCCTCACTACCTATCACAGTTTCGAAGGCCAAAAAATGCCAAAATAGCACAAAACCCCCCCAAATGACCCCATTTTGGAAAGTAGACACCCCAAGCTATTTACTGAGAGGCATGTTGAGTCCATGGAATATTTTATATTTTGACACAAGTTGCGGGAATATGACAAACTTTTTTTTTTTGCACAAAGTTGTCACTAAATGATATATTGCTCACACATGCCATGGGCATATGTGAAATTACACCCCAAAATACATTCTGCTGCTTCTCCTGAGTACGGGAATACCACATGTGTGGAACTTTTTGGGAGCCTAGCCGCGTACGGGGCCCCAAAAGCCAAGCACCGCCTTCAAGATTTCTAAGGGCATCAATTTTTGATTTCACTCCTCACTACCTATCACTACCTATCACAGTTTTGAAGGCCATAAAATGCCAAGATGGCACAAACCCCCAACCAAATGACCCCATTTAGGAAAGTAGACACCCCAAGCTTTTTGCTGAGAGGCATGCTGAGCCCATTGAATTTTTTTTTTTGTCCTAAATGATTGAATAATGACAAAAAAAAATGTACAAAAAGTTGTCACTAAATGATATATTGCTCAAACATGCCATAGTTATATGTGGAATTGCACCCCAAAATACATTTTGCTGCTTCTCCTGAGTACGGGGATACCACATGTGTGGGACTTTTTGAGAGCCTAGCCGCGTACAGGGCCCCAAAAACCAAGCACCTCCTTCAAGATTTCTAAGGGCGCAAATTTTTGATTTCACTCCTCACTACCTATCACAGTTTCGAAGGCCATAAAATGCCAAAATAGCACAAAACCCCCCCAAATTACCCCATTTTGGAAAGTAGACACCCCAAGCTATTTACTGAGAGGCATGTTGAGTCCATGGAATATTTTATATTTTGCCACAAGTTGCGGGAATATGACAAACTTTTTTTTTTTTTGCACAAAGTTGTCACTAAATGATATATTGCTCACACATGCCATGGGCATATGTGAAATTACACCCCCAAATACATTTTGCTGCTTCTCCTGAGTACGGGGATACCACATGTGTGGGACTTTTTGAGAGCCTAGCCGCGTACGGGGCCCCAAAATCCAAGCACCTCCTTCAAGATTTCTAAGGGCGCAAATTTTTGATTTCACTCCTCACTACCTATCACAGTTTCGAAGGCCATAAAATGCCAAAATAGCACAAAACCCCCCCAAATTACCCCATTTTGGAAAGTAGACACCCCAAGCTATTTACTGAGAGGCATGTTGAGTCCATGGAATATTTTATATTTTGCCACAAGTTGCGGGAATATGACAAACTTTTTTTTTTTTGGACAAAGTTGTCACTAAATGATATATTGCTCACACATGCCATGGGCATATGTGAAATTACACCCCCAAATACATTTTGCTGCTTCTCCTGAGTACGGGGATACCACATGTGTGGGACTTTTTGAGAGCCTAGCCGCGTACGGGGCCCCAAAAACCAAGCACCTCCTTCAAGATTTCTAAGGGCGCAAATTTTTGATTTCACTCCTCACTACCTATCACAGTTTCGAAGGCCATAAAATGCCAAAATAGCACAAAACCCCCCCAAATGACCCCATTTTGGAAAGTAGACACCCCAAGCTATTTGCTGAGAGGCATGTTGAGCCCATTGAATATATTTTTTTTGTCCCAAGTGATTGAATAATGACAAAAAGAAAAAAAATGTACAAAAAGTTGTCACTAAATGATATATTGCTCACACATGCCATGGGCATATGTGAAATTACACCCCAAAATACATTCTGCTGCTTCTCCTGAGTACGGGGATACCACATGTGTGGGACTTTTTGAGAGCCTAGCCGCGTACGGGGCCCCAAAAACCAAGCACCGCCTTCAAGATTTCTAAGGGCGCAAATTTTTGATTTCACTTCTCACTACCTATCAGTTTTGAAGGCCATAAAATGCCAAGATAGCACAAAACCCCCACAAAAGACCCCATTTTGGAAAGTAGACACCCCAAGCTATTTGCTGAGAGGCATGGTGAGTATTTTACAGCTCTCATTTGTTTTTGAAAATGAAGAAAGAACATTTATTTATTTTTATTTTTATTTTTTCAATTTTCAAAACTTTGTGACAAAAAGCAAGATCTGCAAAATACTCAACATACCTCTCAGCAAATAGCTTGGGGTGTCTACTTTCCAAAATGGGGTCATTTGGGAAGGTTTTGTGCCATCTGGGCATTCCATTACCTCCAAAACTGTGATAGGCAGTGAGGAGTGAAATCAAAAATTTACACCCTTAGAAATCCTGAAGGCGGTGCTTGGTTTTCGGGGTCCTGTACGCGGCTAGGCTCCCAAAATGTCTCACACATGTGGTATCCCCGTACTCAGGAAAAGCAACAGAATGTATTTTGGGGTGTAATTCCACATATAACCATGGCATGTTTGAGCAATATATCATTTAGTGACAACTTTTTGTAAATTTTTATTTTTTTATTTTTGTCATTATTCAATCACTTGGGACAAAAAAATATATATTCAATGGGCTCAACATGCCTCTCAGCAAATAGCTTGGGGTGTCTACTTTCCAAAATGGGGTCATTTGGGGGGGGGGTTGAACTGTCCTGGCATTTTATGCACAACATTAGGAAGCTTATGTCACACATCATCCACGCTTCTAACCACTTGAAGACAAAGCCCTTTCTGCCACTTTTTGTTTACATGAAAACATTTTTTTTTTTGCAAGAAAATTACGTTGAACCCCAAAACATTATATATTTTTTTAAAGCAAAGGCCCTACAGATTAAAATAGTGGGTGTTGCATTTTTTTTTCCTTACAGTATTTGCGCAGCGATTTTTCAAACGCATTTTTTTGGGGAAAAAACACACTTTTTTATTTTTAATGCACTAAAACACACTATATTGCCCAAATGTTTGATGAAATAAAAAAGATGATCTTAGGCCGAGTACATGGATACCAAACACGACATGCTTTAAAATTGCGCACAAACGCGCAGCGGCGACAAACTACATACATTTTTAAAAGCCTTTAAAAGCCTTTACAGGTTACCACATTAGATTTACAGAGGAGGTCTACTGCTAAAATTACTGCACTCGATCTGATCTTTGCGGTGATACCTCACATGCATGGTGCAATTGCTGTTTACATATGACGCTAGACCGACGCTTGCGTTCGCCTTTGCGCAAGAGCAGGGGGGACAGGGGTGCTTTTTTTTTTTTTTTTTTTTTTATTATTTATTTTGCTTTTTTATTTTATTTTTAAACTGTTCCTTTCATTTTTTTTTTTTTTTTTTACCATTTTTATTGTTATCTTAGGGAATGTAAATATCCCCTATGAAAGCAATAGGTAGTGACAGGTGCTCTTTTTTTGAAAAGAATTGGGGGGACAGACCCTAGATCTTTCCTCTGCCCTCAAAGCATCTGACCACACCAAGATCGGTGTGATAAAATGCTTTCCCAATTTCCCAATGGCACCGTTTATATCCGGGGGGGACATTCCCTCCCACTGCTTGTAAAAGCAGTCTAGAGGCTAATTATCTGCTAGGATTGCTTTTACATGAAAGCCGGCCGCTGGCTGAAAAGAATGATACCAAGATGATACCTAAACCCGCAGGCCTCAATCTGGTATAACCATTCAAAGTCCAGCAACATACCAGTACGTTGCTGGTCCTTGTTGGACATGTATTGTAATCTTTTTTTTCATGCAGCCTATTGGCTGAACGAAAAAAAGAGATTGATCGGTGGGTATGTCCACCATTAGAATACCTCCCTTCATCCACCCACTTCTAATGATGGGCATACATGCACCATTTATATATGCCGAAGCATGGGGGCATCCTCCCGCAAAAAAGTTATGCCGCATACACACGGTCAGACTTTTCCACGGGCAAGCCTCCGTCGGAATTTCGACCGTATGTACGCGGCATAAAAGGTTATGCCGCGTACACACGGTCTGACTTTTCCACGGGCAAGCCTCTGTCGGAATTTCGACCGTATGTACGCGGCTGTCAGTGTACGTACCTTGCCGGGCGCGTCGGTGGTCGCTTCGGTGTGCGTTCGCATGCGCCGATGCGCGCTGTGGTTTGGCATGTTCCCGTCCGCGCTGGTGCACATCCTGGATCGCGGGCGCGCGTGCCTGTGCGCGTCGGTGCACCGGTGCGTGCGGGTGCATGTGCGCGCATTGCGGGCGCGCGCGCGTGCACCGTTGCGCGCGCCGGCGCACGCCGGTTTGCTTATTTAAACCCCTGGAACACTTCAGACTGGTGCTGTCTGATCTGCAGTCCCCTGTGTATCCTGCTATTGTTGTTCGCCCGAAATCCGACCTTCTGACCACCCGGCTTGTTACTGGACTTTCCTTGCTATCCGCCTGCACCCGACCTCGGCCTGTCTTTGACCCTGAACCTGCCTACCCCGCTGTACCATATTGCCTGAACGTTGCCGAACCCTGCCTGTCTGACCGCTCCTTCTGCTTCTGCCCCGCTACGCTGCTCTATATACCTGCCTGCCTACCTACCTGCCTGCAGCCTGCCTGGCTTAGCTACCCTCCTGAACCCAGGATCTGGAGCCGCCTTCTTGGAACCTATCTCAGGCTCTCTTACCCTTCCGCACTCCCGTGCCTCCTGTCTGCACTACCAGGGGCCCGTGAGTCGGATCCGTACGGGTGACCTCTCTCTGCTCCAACGGACTCGCTGATCAGGTGCGTATCCCGCTGACAGCGGCATTAGGAGCAAAATCGCTCCTCCGCCCCTGCTGCCCCCATGCTTCGGCATATATGCTCTTTTTTTTTAACTGTGGTGGTGAAATCACCTCCTACAGCGTTGGAGTCACGGCTTTATGTATCGTGGGAGCAAACGCTGTTGCTGTCAAGATAAATAGATCCGCGCTGCAACTGAATGGCGTACCTGCTAAGCAAATGATGGTTAACATTAAAACAAAGTAACATTACAGTACAACAGTAAGACCTTACCATACCATACCTGCAAAGCAAATACCAAAAAAAAAACTAGTAAAAGATAAAACATTTTTTTAACGCAACCTGTGCCTAAAATATATATATGCCGAAGCATGGGGTCATCCTCCCGCAAAAAAGTTATGCCGCGTACACACGGTCAGACTTTTCCACGGGCAAGCCTCTGTCAGAATTTCGACCGTATGTACGCGGCATAAAAGGTTATGCCGCGTACACACGGTCTGACTTTTCCAGCCTCCGTCGGAGTTTCGACCGTATGTACGCGGCATTAGGAGCACAAGCGCTCCTCCGCCCCTGCTGCCCCCATGCTTCGGCATATATGCTCTTTTTTTTAACTGTGGTGGTGAAATCACCTCCTACAGCACTAGAGTCACGGCTTTATGTATCGTGGGAGCAAACGCTGTTGCTGTCAAGATAAATAATTCCACGCTGCAGCTGAATGGCGCACCTGAAAACAAAAAATGACATACCTGAAAAGCAAGCATGATAAAACATTGCAGAATAGAATACAGTAAAAAAGAGCAGAACAATAGAGAGAAAATAGAGAGAGAGAGAGAGAACAATAAAACGACAACTATTTTTTTTTCTTTTTTTTTTTATATTTTCTTTGTGTTTTTTGTTTTTAAGTTTTTTTTTTCTTTTTTACACTTTTTTTTGTAACTTTAACAACTGTAATGGTTCGGGTCTCTCAAAATGCGATGGCATCTTGGGAGAACCTGTGTAAGTGTGTCCTAGTCTGTGAAATGCTGTACCCTACGCTAAAACTTCACTTTTGAGTGGAAGCGTTCAAAACATTCACCAATGCAAAGACCAGGATTGTCAAGACAGAGTGGACAAAAATAACGGGTGTCACGCCTAAATCAGCGCTTGCTACAGACACGACATCTTTTTTGGGGGGTTCGTTGGGTAGGGGTACTCTGGAGGACATACGGATAATGCCTCTCGTGCAGCCGGCTTACTGCATTTGGTAGGGGATGGTGAGGTGCAGAACCGCCTGGATACAGGAGTTCTGTGACTATCTCATTCTGGAATTTTAGAAGAGATAACGTCCCACCTGAAGCTCTGTATAGCACATGAGCGTTCAGCAAAGCCAATTGGAATAAGGATAGAGACACTTTTTTGTACCAGCGAATTTCGACCGTATGTACGCGGCATAAAAGGTTATGCCGCGTACACACGGTCTGACTTTTCCACGGGCAAGCCTCTGTCGGAATTTCGACCGTATGTACGCGGCTGTCAGTGTACGTACCTTGCCGGGCGCGTCGGTGGTCGCTTCGGTGTGCGTTCGCATGCGCCGATGCGCGCTGTGGTTTGGCATGTTCCCGTCCGCGCTGGTGCACATCCTGGATCGCGGGCGCGCGTGCCTGTGCGCGTCGGTGCACCGGTGCGTGCGGGTGCATGTGCGCGCATTGCGGGCGCGCGCGCGTGCGCCGTTGCGCGCGCCGGCGCACGCCGGTTTGCTTATTTAAACCCCTGGACCACCCGGCTTGTTACTGGACTTTCCTTGCTATCCGCCTGCACCCGACCTCGGCCTGTCTTTGACCCTGAACCTGCCTACCCCGCTGTACCATATTGCCTGAACGTTGCCGAACCCTGCCTGTCTGACCGCTCCTTCTGCTTCTGCCCCGCTACGCTGCTCTATATACCTGCCTGCCTACCTACCTGCCTGCAGCCTGCCTGGCTTAGCTACCCTCCTGAACCCAGGATCCGGAGCCGCCTTCTTGGAACCTATCTCAGGCTCTCTTACCCTTCCGCACTCCCGTGCCTCCTGTCTGCACTACCAGGGGCCCGTGAGTCGGATCCGTACGGGTGACCTCTCTCTGCTCCAACGGACTCGCTGATCAGGTGCGTATCCCGCTGACAGTATCAGACAGCCCCATGTCCGAGTCCGAGCAGGGGAGGGATCCCATGGAGGAATTATGCCGACACCTGAACGGGCTGACGCAAGCCGTGAAAGACCTCCAAGCCGGCTATACCAGGTTGGAGGAAAGAGTTCAAGTCCTGTCCTCGCCTGCCAGCCCGCAAGGCACCACATCCACGGGATATCCGGCTACACCCTCCGTCGTCATGCTTCCTCCAGAACCCAGGGTCCCTACACCCGAGAAGTTTGCGGATGATCGCAGCAAATACCGTGCGTTCCGCAACGCCTGCGAGCTTTTCTTCGCCCTACAACCCCGCACCTTTTCCCTGGAAGTAACCAAAGTGGGTTTCGTCATCTCCCTGCTGATCGACGAGCCGCAGGCCTGGGCTCACCGCCTTCTAGAGCAGAAAGATGCCTCCTTGGAGACCCTTGCCACGTTCTTTGCCGCGATGTCTCAACTCTAAGAGGTTCCGCAACAAGCGGCTACTGCAGAATCTGTTCTTCACTCTCTCCTGCAAGGTCGCAGAGCGGCCGAGGACTATGCGGCAGAATTCAAACGTTGGAGCTCCGACACAGAGTGGAATGACGCTGCTTTGCGCTACCAATTCCGGATGGGCCTGTCGGATCAGCTCAAGGACGAGCTAGCACGTGTCGGAGTTCCTCAAACCCTGGACAAGTTAATAGATCTGTCAATTCAGATCGACCGGCGCCTGAGAGAGCGTCGCTCCGAGAGGACCTCCAGTCAGTTCCAACCCACCTGGTTGCTCCCCAAGGTCTCAAACCCAGTCCGTCTTGCACCTCCGGCTCCCCCGTCTCCGGCGTTAGATGACCCAGAACCCATGCAACTGGGCTTACTGCGCCCATCGCTCTCTCCCGAAGAACGCCAGCATAGGCGTAGTAACAATCTGTGCATGTACTGTGGCGAACCGGGACACTACGTGAGATCCTGTCCGGCTAAGATGCGTAAGTGCCTGCCTGTCTCTTCTACTTGTGCCTCTTTGTTGCCTAACCCAACTTCTCACTTGGCTCTCTCCATCTCTTTACAGCCCCCCGGAAGGACTTCCGCAATCCTAGTACCCGCCATAATTGATTCGGGGGCATGCAGCTGCTTTATCGATTTGACATTTGCTGCCAGTCATCACATTCCCCTGCAGCCGAAATCCCGGGGACTTGCCGTACATCTCGCTGACGGCTCCATTATCAAATCCGGCCCCGTCACTCAGGAAACCGTCCCTTTGATGGCCTCGGTGGCAACCCACCATCAGGAGTTCCTAAGTCTGGATGCCATCTCCTCTCCGCTATTCCCCGTCATTCTGGGGATGCCCTGGCTGCAAGCCCACAACCCCAACATTGACTGGGCTACAGGGAGAGTTAAATTCCTCTCAGATTATTGCCTGCAACACTGCCTGCAACAAGCCTCTACCGACCACCCTCACCTGCTCTGTCTGGGCACAGACCCTGACCTTCAGAAAACCATCCCTGAGCCCTACCATGATTTTCTGGACGTGTTCAGAAAGAAGGGAGCAGAAACCCTTCCTCCTCACAGACCATATGATTGCCCTATAGAACTTTTGCCTGGGACCGAAGTACCTTTTGGGAGGATCTTCCCGTTGACTGAGCAGGAATTGGGCACCCTGAAAGTCTACATTGACGACAACCTAAAGAAAGGGTTCATCCGCCCGTCCACCTCACCTGCAGGTGCGGGCATCTTTTTCGTTGAAAAAAAGGACCATTCCCTACGCCCCTGTATTGATTATCGGCAGTTGAACAAGATCACCATTAAAAACCGTTATCCCTTACCTCTCGTGCCGGAACTGTTCCAGAGGCTGGGAACGGCGGTCATATTCACCAAGCTTGACCTCCGAGGAGCGTACAACCTGATCCGCATTCGAGAGGGGGATGAGTGGAAGACGGCCTTCCGCACACGGTTCGGGCACTACGAGTACCTAGTTATGCCGTTCGGACTGTGTAACGCGCCGGCTACCTTTCAACATTTTGTCAATGACATCTTCCGTGATTACCTGGACTTGTACGTCATAGTATACCTGGACGATATCTTGATATTCTCCTCCTCTGTAGACGACCATCGCAGGCATGTCCGGAATGTCCTTGTTCGGCTCAGACGACATGGGCTTTACGCCAAGCCAGAGAAATGTGAGTTCGAGCGGCAAAGCATCCAGTTTCTCGGTCTGATCATTTCAATTGAGGGCATTAAAATGGACCCTCAGAAGGTGTCGGCTATCCTGGACTGGCCTGCCCCCACAGATAAAAAAAGGGGTCCAGCGCTTCATCGGATTCTCCAACTTCTACCGGAAGTTCATCAGAAGTTTCTCTGCAATTGTCGCCCCCCTTACCGAACTGACCAAACAAGGAAACCGCTTCTACTGGTCCCCTAGAGCCCAAGCTGCCTTTGACAAACTGAAGGAATTATTTGTCTCTGCCTCCATCTTGAAGCACCCTGACCCTGCATTACCTTTCGTCCTGGAAGTGGACGCGTCCGAAAATGCAGTGGGGGCTGTGCTATCCCAGCGTCAGGGGGCTAAAGCCTTACTTTATCCAGTGGCCTTCTTCTCGCGCAAGCTTTCCACGGCGGAACGTAACTATGACGTGGGTGACCGGGAACTCCTGGCTATCAAGGCCGCATTAGAAGAATGGCGTTACCTGCTCGAGGGGGCGGCACACCCCATTTTGGTCTACACGGACCACAAGAACCTCGAGTACCTGAGAACAGCCAAGAGGTTGAAGCCAAGGCAGGCAAGGTGGGCACTTTTTTTCTCAAGGTTTCTGTTCCACATCACCTACAGGCCTGGCTCAAAAAACATTAAACCGGACGCACTGTCCCGAATGTTCAGCACTCCTGAAGAGAACTTACCTGTTGACACCATCCTCCCTGCCGGGAATTTCCTGCTGCTTCAAGAAGACCTCAAGCCCCGTATTAAGCGGGCGTCTGCTGGCTTGACCTTTCTTCCGGAGGACTGTGTCAGGGCACAAGATGGTCTGATCAGGCACGAGGGCAAAATTCTGGTCCCTGAGGGTCTTCGGATAGCTGTTCTGGAGCTCTGCCATGACCACAAGTTGGCTGGACATTTCGGTACCTTGAAAACGGCCGAGCTCATCAAGCGCACGTTCTGGTGGCCGCAGCTGGGTAGTGACTGCAAGAGATACGTGGACTCATGCAACACCTGCTCCCGGAACAAGAATAGCCGGATGAGGGCCTGGGGTCTATTAAAACCTCTACCTGTCCCTGAAAGACCCTGGAAGATGGTGTCGATGGACTTCATAGTGGAGCTCCCTCTGTCCGAAGGGTTCTCCACGGTCTTCGTTGTCGTTGACAGGCTGTCCAAGATGGCTCATTTTTTGCCCATGAAAGGTACACCTTCCGCCATGGAAACGGCGAGGGTTTTTATCAGGGAAATAGTGAGGCTCCATGGAGTTCCGGCAAGTATTGTCTCAGACCGAGGCGCCCAGTTCACCTCCAGATTTTGGAAGGCTCTTTGTGATTCTCTGGAAATCAAGTTGGCATTCTCTTCGGCATACCACCCCCAGACGAATGGTCAAACTGAGAGGACCAACCAAACATTAGAGCAGTACCTCCGTTGTTTTTCCTCCTTTTCCCAGGATGATTGGGCCTCCCTACTCCCCATTGCTGAATTCGCTTACAACAACTCCCTGCACTCTGCCACTAAGCAAACCCCATTCTTTGCCAACTATGGATTCCATCCCTCCTTCTTGCCAAGTACCATACCCGAATGCACTATCCCTGCGGTGTCCGAAACAATGGATTTCTTCTTCTCCAATAACAAACTTCTACAGGAGACCATGTCCAAGACCCAGGAGTACAACAAGAGGATGTTTGATAGGAAAAGGAGAGGGGAACTCATTCTGGAGCCCGGCAACCAGGTGTGGTTATCCACAATTAACCTAAAGATGGCCTGCCCGTCCAGGAAATTGGGCCCTAAGTTCATGGGACCTTTCTCGGTAAAAAGGAGGATCAACAATGTAGCATATGAGCTCGACCTGCCTAATTCCATGAAGGTCCACCCAGTCTTTCATGTGACCCTGTTAAAGCCGGTTGTCCCTAACCCCTTCGCTGGCCGTAACATTGGCCCACCGGAACCTGTTCTGATTGACGGCGAGGAGGAGTTTGAGGTGGAGGCAATCCTGGACTGTAGGAAGAGACACAACCAGGTACAATATCTGATTAAGTGGAGGGGTTGCGGCCCAGAAGATAACTCCTGGGAACCCGAAAGCGGCATACATGCGGAGGAACTCATGCAAGCTTTCAGGAGGTCTCACGCCGCGAAGATCGCTCAATTGGGCATCCGGAGGCTGCCCTAAAGGGGGGGCACTGTCAATGTACGTACCTTGCCGGGCGCGTTGGTGGTCGCTTCGGTGTGCGTTCGCGTGCGCCGATGCGCGCTGTGGTTTGGCATGTTCCCGTCCGTGCTGGTGCACTTCCTGGATCGCGGGCGCTCGTGCCTGTGCGCGTCGGTGCGCCGGTGCGTGCGGGTGCATGCGCGCGCATTGCGGGCGCGCGTTCGCGCGGTTGCTATGTTGCGCGCGCCGGCGCACGCCGGTTTGCTTATTTAAACCCCTGGAACACTTCAGACCGGTGATGTCTGATCTGCAGTCCCCTGTGTATCCTGCTCCTGTTGTTCGCCCGAAATCCGACCTTCTGACCACCCGGCTTGTTACTGGACTTTCCTTGCTATCCGCCTGCACCCGACCTCGGCCTGTCTTTGACCCTGAACCTGCCTACCCCGCTGTACCATATTGCCTGAACGTTGCCGAACCCTGCCTGTCTGACCGCTCCTTCTGCTTCTGCCCCGCTACGCTGCTCTATATACCTGCCTGCCTACCTACCTGCCTGCAGCCTGCCTGACTTAGCTACCCTCCTGAACCCAGGATCCGGAGCCGCCTTCTTGGAACCTATCTCAGGCTCTCTTACCCTTCCGCACTCCCGTGCCTCCTGTCTGCACTACCAGGGGCCCGTGAGTCGGATCCGTACGGGTGACCTCTCTCTGCTCCAACGGACTCGCTGATCAGGTGCGTATCCCGCTGACAGCGGCATTAGGAGCAAAATCGCTCCTCCGCCCCTGCTGCCCCCATGCTTCGGCATATATGCTCTTTTTTTTTAACTGTGGTGGTGAAATCACCTCCTACAGCGTTGGAGTCACGGCTTTATGTATCGTGGGAGCAAACGCTGTTGCTGTCAAGATAAATAGATCCGCGCTGCAACTGAATGGCGTACCTGCTAAGCAAATGATGGTTAACATTAAAACAAAGTAACATTACAGTACAACAGTAAGACCTTACCATACCATACCTGCAAAGCAAATACCAAAAAAAAACCTAGTAAAAGATAAAACATTTTTTTAACGCAACCTGTGCCTAAAATATATATATGCCGAAGCATGGGGGCATCCTCCCGCAAAAAAGTTATGCCGCGTACACACGGTCAGACTTTTCCACGGGCAAGCCTCTGTCAGAATTTCGACCGTATGTACGCGGCATAAAAGGTTATGCCGCGTACACACGGTCTGACTTTTCCAGCCTCCGTCGGAGTTTCGACCGTATGTACGCGGCATTAGGAGCACAAGCGCTCCTCCGCCCCTGCTGCCCCCATGCTTCGGCATATATGCTCTTTTTTTTAACTGTGGTGGTGAAATCACCTCCTACAGAACTGGAGTCACGGCTTTATGTATCGTGGGAGCAAACGCTGTTGCTGTCAAGATAAATAATTCCGCGCTGCAGCTGAATGGCGCACCTGAAAACAAAAAATGACATACCTGAAAAGCAAGCATGATAAAACATTGCAGAATAGAATACAGTAAAAAAGAGCAGAACAATAGAGAGAAAATAGAGAGAGAGAGAGAGAACAATAAAACGACAACTATTTTTTTTTTCTTTTTTTTTATATTTTCTTTGTGTTTTTTGTTTTTACGTTTTTTTTTTTCTTTTTTACACTTTTTTTTGTAACTTTAACAACTGTAATGGTTCGGGTCTCTCAAAATGCGATGGCATCTTGGGAGACCCTGTGTAAGTGTGTCCTAGTCTGTGAAATGCTGTACCCTACGCTAAAACTTCACTTTTGAGTGGAAGCGTTCAAAACATTCACCAATGCAAAGACCAGGATTGTCAAGACAGAGTGGACAAAAATAACGGGTGTCACGCCTAAATCAGCGCTTGCTACAGACACGACATCTTTTTTGGGGGGTTCGTTGGGTAGGGGTACTCTGGAGGACATACGGATAATGCCTCTCGTGCAGCCGGCTTACTGCATTTGGTAGGGAATGGTGAGGTGCAGAACCGCCTGGATACAGGAGTTCTGTGACTATCTCATTCTGGAATTTTAGAAGAGATAACGTCCCACCTGAAGCTCTGTATAGCACATGAGCGTTCAGCAAAGCCAATTGGAATAAGGATAGAGACACTTTTTTGTACCAGCGTCTCGCCTTACGGTCAATTAGATACAGCGCCAACAACTGGTCGTTGAGGTCCACCCCTCCCATATTTTGGTTATATTCGTGGACACAGAGGGGTTTCTCCACAACACCAGTTGCCGTACGAATTTTGACTGTCGTGTCTGCATGAAGGGAGGTAAGAAGGAAAACATTATTTTTGTCCCTCCACTTCATAGCGAGCAAGTTATTACACTTCAAGCAGGCTCTCTCCCCCAGCCTAAGACGGGAATCTACAAGCCTCTGGGGAAAGCCCCGTCGATTAGGTCGCATGGTGCCACATGCTCCAATCCGATGATCAAACAAGTGACTAAACAGTGGCACGCTCGTGTAATAATTGTCCACATAAAAGTGGTACCCCTTTCCGAATAAGGGTGACACCAAGTTCCACACTATCTTGCCAGCGCTCCCAATGTAATCCGGGCAGTTGACCGGCTCAACCTGACTATCTTTTCCCTTATAAACCATAAAGCTCCATATATAGCCTGTTGCCCTGTCACAGAACTTATAGAGCTTGACCCCGTATCTGGCACGCTTGCTGGGAAGGTACTGCTTGAAAGACAAGCGGACAGAAAATTTAATCAGGGACTCATCAACGCAGACAACTTGATCGGCAAAACGTTCGTTGAAGTGGTTTATGAGAAGCCGAATTTTGTAGAGCCGGTCGTATTCAGGGTCTCCACGTGGACGACAAAGTTCATTGTCGTTGAAGTGCATGAACCGCAAAATCTGCTCGTATAGTTTCCTGGGCATGGAGGCAGAGAACACGGGCATGTGGTCAATTGGGTGTGTGGACCAATAAACACGCAATGACGGGAATTTATGTGTGCCCATGTTGAGGGAAAGGCCCAGAAAGGTCTTAAATTCAGAAACCGTAATTGGTTTCCAATCTTTGGCAATGGAAGGCAACTGAGGACTAGCGGCGATGAATTGACCAGCATATAAATTACTCTGGTCCACAATAGATCTATAGAGATCTTCCGTGAAAAACAGCGAATAATAATCGATTGGCATAAAATCAGCTGTTTCCACCTGAATACCGGGTTGGGCAGTGAATGGGGGAATTACGGGTTCTGCAGAAGTGGTGGGGACCCAATCAGGATAGGCGAATTCTGCAGGAAGGGCACTATGGGCACGACGGGCCTGCCTTTGTCTTCTTGGTGGCAGCGGGACACTACTTGTGCTTGCCACCTCGCCAGCTTGAACTGCACTTATGGGACTCGCCACGTCACCACGTGATACTGCAGTGCTGGATGTACGCCCAGGCTGTACTAGGCCGCTGGTGCTTGCCAATTCACCAGAAGGAATAGCGGCGCTAGTACTACTCTGCTCCATGACATGAGAGACCTGCGGTTCTTGCTCCTCAACAACCTCAGAAGATCGGGATCGGGTACGCCTGACCTTAGCAGGGACCTCATCTTCATCGTCAGAGCTATCTGACATGGAGCCGCTGACTTCACTGTCTTCTACGGGAAGATATTCTGAGCCTGAATCTGACAGATGCGTGACCTCCTCTTCACTATCTGTCATGCTCAGAATCTCGTAGGCCTCTTTACTAGTGTACCTTCGTCTTGCCATTTTGGGCTCTAAATTTAGGGGTACACTAGTAAGATTCACAGGTAAAAAAGCACCTGACTGTCAGCAAATGTATCACACGCTTCAAAAAAAACTGTTAGCGATCGCAGGGATCAGGACTGTCTCTGCGAACGCTGCAGTTATGTGTGTTGTGTTTGGTAAGTGACAGTGATCGATCGATACTGCACTTGGGTGGGCTGGGCTGGGCGGAGGGGCTAAACGCAGGTGCTAGCAGGTATCTGGGCTGATCCCACTAACACTGCGTTTTTGGGAACCCTAAACTGCTGGGGACCCTAGTATAGATCTGATCAGATCAGATATTGATCTGTTCAGATACTATACCACTAAGGGAGGTGTATGCTTTGCGCGTGGGTGTTAGTGTTACTGGCACTAACCTAACGCTGCCTGGGGCGACGCAGACCCTCTCTGGCGCTAAAACCTAATTGATATCAGCCGCCGGGCGATCAGGGGGTTCAACCTTTATTGGGTTATATACGGCAGGTGCCCTGATGCTATAAAAAGCAAACTAACCAACCAGCGTCACCCGTAAAACTTATATGGTGATCACTGGTGAAAGGGTTAACTAGGGGCAATCAGGGGGTTAAAACCTTTATTAGGTTATAGATGGGGGTACCTGACACTATATAAAAACCTGACGGGTAACCTAAATAACTAAATAATGAACTGGCTAACCAGTGTTATACGGTGATCACTGGTGAAAGGGTTAACTCTAGGGGCAATCAGGGGGTTAAAATAATATATGGGGGTACCTGACGATATAAAAACCTGCGGCGAAACTAAAAATAAATAACTGGCTATCTAGGGCACCACCAGCACTAAATACAGCGATCGGAAATACAATCGCTTAGTGACGCTGGCGTTAGGGGGTGAAAGGGTTACCTGGGGGGCGATCAAGGGGTTAAACCTTTATTAGGGGGGTTAGGGGGCTACCCTGGACCTAAAGGGGCCTAAACCTAACTGCCCTGCAACTTTTTACTGTCACAAATGACACTGATTGCAGTAATCAGTAAAAAAATGACCACTGCAAACGGTGCATAGTGACTGGGGGTACTGGGGGTGATCTGGGGGGTGATCTGGGGGTGACTTGGGGGTGAAAAGTGTGCCTACGTGTACTGGTGTCAGTGGGCTGTTGGTGCACTTACTGTGAGATGTCTTCTCTCCTCGCGCCGGATCGAAAAGACCGCCACGAGGAGAGATGACATCACTTCCTCTGCCTGTGTTTACATTACACAGGCAGAGGAAGGTTTTCATTCGCCGGGAGCGATCGCGAGGGGGTGGCCGGAATCGAAACGCCGTCCCCTCATCACGGATCACTCCCGAACAAATAACCACTGCTCACTGTATAGAAGGGGGGTCCAGCAGGACCCCCCAACTATACAAAGGCAGTCACGTACCAGCACGTGATTGTGCCTGTCCGTGCCATTCTGCCGACGTATAATTACAGTGGGCGGTCGTTAAGTGGTTAAAATAAACTATGGTAAATCAGAGGCGATGGAGATGGCACTCCCAGGTTCCATTAAAAACGTATTAGAATAAAGTTTTAAATTTAAGTGGACGAGGAAAGCATTCAATTATTTAGGAACACAGATGCCCGCAAGCTTAACGAATACCTTCGAGCTAAATTTTGAACCATTAATTAGATCTGTAAGAATGCTACTGGAAGGCTGGAATAAAGGTATGCACTCATGGTTTGGGAGATGTAATATCCTAAAAATTTGTGTGATGCCAAAATTCCTTTATCTATTTCTTGCATTACCGATAAGAATTCCTAAGTCTTTTTTTAGTCAAGCCCACACTTTGTTTATGAAATTCATCTGGGCTAGTAAAAGACCAAGAATAAGTAGGAAACTTCTAACTCTACCAAAAAGAGCAGGAGGAATATCGGCACCAGATATATATAAATATTATCAGGTGGCACACCTTGGGAGGTTAGTAGACTGGAGCAGACACAGGGACTATAAATTATGGATTAATATAGAGCAGCGAATAAGTTCAATTCCCCTAAACAGAGCATTATGGTGCTATACGGCCCTTCCGCCTTTAGTAAAATCCCATCCCATGATAGGAACGACGCTATGGATAGGAAATAAAATATGTCAGAATTCCAAACTTAAAAATAAAAATTCTCCCTTATACCCGATAATAGGAAACCCAGATTTTATACCTGGGATAGAATTACCAATATTTAAGAAATTGAGGGAAAAGGGTATTTTCTAGGCTTGTGCAATTCGTTTCGTAACGAATCGAAATTCGTCCGAATTTAGCAACTTTCGGACATTCGGAAGCATTCGAATTTCCGAACAAAGCAATTACGAATAAAACCGAATCCGAAATAAATTATACCGCAAAATAGCGAATGCCCGAATGTCTTCGGCATAATTCGTTATGAAAAAAGTTACGAATGTACGAATCCATTCGAAGCACAATAACACTCACTCTGCTCTCTGCTTCTCCCTCACCATGCTGAACTCCCTCTCAAAATGGTGTACAGGGGCGGAGGCTATAGCCGCATGAAAAAACAAAAGTAAAATACGAGATTTCGAATCCATTCGAAGCACAATAACACTCTGCTCTACTCTCTGCTTCTCCCTCACCGTGCTGAACCCTCTCAAAATGGTGTACAGGGGCGGAGCCTATAGCCGCATGTAAAAAACGAAAGTAAAATACGAGATTTCGAATCGTTACAAATAACCGCTATGTATTTAGAAAAGTACAAATCCATTCGAAGCACATTAGGCATAATAGGCAGCGTCGTTGTGAGAGAGACACGGAAAATTACGAATCAACGAACCCAAAAAAAGTTAGTGTTGTGTCCAGAATCAACGAAAAACAACGTACTCTACCGAAAGTACGAATTATAAAGCAAAAAAAAATTCAACGAAAAATGTCGCTTGCGAAAATACGAATTAGTCCGAACACGAAAAATCCCATCTAGCAAAATTACGAATGATTACGAATCAACAGGACCGGAAAGAAACGAACCGAAACGGAACGAATTTTTCCGTTGTGCACAAGAAGCGAACCGAAACGGAACAAATTTTTCCGTTGTGCACAAGTCTAGTATTTTCCAAGCATCTGATTTTGTAGGAGAAAGGGGGTGGGTAACAATGGATACGCTTACAAAACAAGGAGGGAAATTCTAAATCCCGATATGGCAAGCTCGGCAGATCCGACACTACTTATAAACTTTGGGATCGGTAGGAATATATAGTCGGACACGGACAAGATTTGAGGAATATTGTGAAAGCGGGGAACCCCTACCACATGTGATATCTAAAATGTATGCACTGTGGATTGCACCCCCAGAGGACTTTAAAATGGAATGCTTGGGTAAATGGCAAAGGGATATAGGACATACCTTCTCTCCAGCACAATGCCAGAACATAATAGACTTGTCAATAAAATCCTTGAGGTGTATAAAAATACAGGAATCAAATTATAAAATACTAAACACGTTGGTATCATACGCCCGTGGCTCTAAATAAATTTTTTCAAGAACTTTCTGACAGGTGCTGGAGAGGATGTGGTGAAAAAGGAACAATGATACATATATTTTGGTCGTGCCCAGCAATCAGACAATTCTGGGAGACAGTACATAGAATCACATAGACATTTACTGAATACCTAATCCCACAGGAACCAGATCTTTTTTTGCTACACAATACACAAATTCCACCTAAAAGATATAGTAATTCAATGTTGTGCCACTTAATATATGCAGCAAAAAGTTGTATTGCAACTAATTGGAAAAATACAAAAGCCCCAACGGTTTCGGAGTGGCTTAAGAAAGTTAGGAGGGTAGGAATAATGGAGAAATTGTTACCTATAACATTAGAGAGAAAGGAACAAATTAAAGAAATCTGGGCTCCATGGGATGTATATATACAATCAGAAGAGGGTAAAAGGTTATTGGTAGAGTGAAAAGCGAGATAAGTGTCATAAGGGAGAAGTCAAGGAGGAGGGAAATTCCCCCCCCCCTTTTTTCCCTCTTTTTTTTTTCTCGAGAGGGTGGATTATGGAGATTGAAGGGAACGTGAAATGGGTGTAGGGATATTGGGGAGAACTTGGAATAAGTGGGAATAACAGGGGGAGATGAGAATAGGTAAGTAAATAAGTAAAAAAGAGATTAAGGAATTTAGATAGATAAAATAAGATTGTATGAAGGAATAAATATGGTCTTGCTGAAGATATATATATATATATATATATATATATATATTAAATTAATATACTATGGACAATGTATAGATTTAATTTTTTTTGAAAGATATAAAGTAAAGAAATAGGTCCTGAACTATATTTAGAAATGTTACAGTTATAATATAGAAGCATAGACTCAAATTTATTAACTTGATTTGTCTTCTTATTCTCTTTCTTTTTCGTTATTTGACTTATAATTTAAGATATAAGTATGTATGTATAAACCCTACTGTTGAAAAGAGAGAAATAAAGAATTTACAAAAAAGAACAAGGAGACGGTCAGAGAGTGTGCGGACATGGTACAAGAGACGGTCAGAGACTGTGTGAACATGATACAGGAGACGGTCAGAGACTGCGCGGACAGGATACAAGAGATGGTCACAGTGTGTGTGGACATGATACAGGAGACGGTCAGAGAGTGTGTGGACATGGTACAAGAGACGGTCAGAAACTGTGTGGACATGATACAGGAGACGGTCAGAGAGTGTGCAGACATGATACAGGAGATGTTCAGAGACTGTGCGGACAGGATACAAGAGATGGTCACAGTGTGTGCGGACATGATACAGGAGACGGTCAGAGAGTGTGCGGACATGGTACAAGAGACGGTCAGAGACTGTGCGGATATGATACAGGAGATGGTCAGAGAGTGTGCGGACACGATACAGGAGATGGTCAGAGACTGTGCAGACAGGATACAAGAGATGGTCACAGTGTGTGCGGACATGATACAGGAGATGGTCAGAGAGTGTGCGGACATGGTACAAGACACGGTCAGAGACTGTGCGGATATGATACAGGAGATGGTCAGAGAGTGTGCGGACATGATACAGGAGATGGTCAGAGACTGTGCGGACAGGATACAAGAGATGGTCACTGTTGTAAAATGTGCAATATTATATCTATTAATCTATAATCTATAACTATTGCATCTATGTATTAATTGTATAGTCCCTTATTTGCTAGTCTAACCTATCAGAGCGTGTTAGGCCTGATGATACAATGTTAATTATGAGATAGACACAGTTGCTTCGTAAATCAAGTCATATTACATTTAGTCCTCTAAAAATAGGAAACATATCGTAACATCAGATACAGTCTACAACAACAGTACTAATGAAAATGATACTTATTCTCTCCTCGAGGCAAAGGTCCTGCTTGCTGAGCTCCCAGATGTAATAGAGAACTAGGCCTCTGTAGGCCTTTGTAGGCTTCTGCAGGCTACATGTCTTAGGCCCAAAAATGGCCTTCAGAGCAAGGTCCCAGCCAGATAACAGAGGTCCTTGCAGTCAAAAAGGGAATAGACCAAGCTCTGTGTTACGAACCCTTTTTACAAAACTCACTCATTACTCATTCGAGCTCCTTCCCCTTGTCCGCCCGTCTATCTCTCGACCAATCGTTGCACTTTCATGATTCTTGTCTTGTTAGTGATTGTCCTGCCATACCTGGCATGACAGTCCATTGTCATCAACCTCTTTGAAGCTTCTCGCACAGCAGGTGGGCTAGAGATAAGCCTTTTCCTGCTATACTACTATGCAGACTCTGTCTGAGGACATCAAGTGTCATTTTGCTGTAAAAACAGATGTGTGGACCAGGCTGCCCCCAACATATGCCGCTTTGCACCTAAAGAGCGCATTTCATCCTTCTTCAGACATGGCTCCCATTGAACAGTCCATATGGTCCGAACAGCCCTTAACTGTCTTCATGTGTTGCGTTTTCAACATGCACCTCAGAAACAGCCCCTGTGGAACAGTCCATAATTATCTTCCAACATGTGCTTCAGAACCAGTACCTCTGGAACAGTCCATAATGGTTTTACCGTTTTTAACATAGGCTTCAGAACCAGCTCCTATAGAACAGTCCATAACGGTCTTAACGTGCTGTGTTTCCCCACATGTGCCGCTTTGCTACTGGGTGACACACCAATATCAATCTTCCTTGACCGCTTCCCTGTCACCGTTCTGTATCTTCTTCTTCTTCTTGATATCTTCATGACGGGGTATAGTACCGGCAAGGGGTATCCATTCACTCACCATTCACCCGCACACACTCAGAGCAACAACTTAACCAGCTTCCAGATACAGAGCCTCAAGGAGGACCTTATTTGGCCATATTACTAGCCTAATATATATTTTTTCTCCATCCAGAATATGAGTACCGTGTATTGACCTGGTATGCAAAGGACATAGTGGTCCTGCTTCCGACAGAGGGAAATATCAACCTACCCCCAGCTTCCGTATTCTCTGATCACATGTGGGTCACTTAGCCACCAATGCAACAAGATAGAATCCCCAGTCAGTAAGCCCATTGATGCCACAAAATATACAGACCGAGTCTGCACTTCTGTATATGGGATCATACAGCACTAAACCTTTCACAATCCAAACCCGTACAGCCCATCCAGGCATTCGATCACCACTTTGGATTAGTGTAAGCGCTGTGTTTTGGCAAAGTCTTACTGAGCGGTGATGCTAACTCATCAGGCCACTGCCCCTCATGTGGAGATACTGTCGATCAGCTTGATGCTGGTCGATAACTCCGCCTGCCCCTGTGTGCATTCTAGAGTCAATGGCATATCTGTCCCATACCATCTCACACTCTCTACCAACTCTCACCATGGTTGACAAAATCTTGAGCCACTTTACACTGGATGTTTCTGTGACTCCGTTGAATGTTATCAAGTGGAGGGGGGCACCAATCTCTCTGAGTAACAAAGCCCCGCCTGCTGTCTGAAGCTATGGATGGGAGTTTGTTCCCTAGGAGATCGATGTCCACTCCACTAACAACACCCATCCCAACTCTTATTCCCCCAATATAGTGCTGAATACATCCCTCCTCTTTCGGGTTACTCCTCAGAAATAAGCGTTCCACATATCTCTGGGAGCAAGCCACTGATATACTGACCGCACTTGATTCAGAGTATATTCAGCACATATAGGGTGATAGGTTTTTATCAACCACTATGAGATGCTGAAGCGCCATGTGGTGAAGGTATACTGTACCCTGGTAGCCAGTGTTTATTCCCTTTGTTCAACGGAGCATGCTCCTGTGTGTGTTCACTGGCATTACCTGTGCAGGGTTTCAACCCTCTCAGGTGAGACATCAATTAGGTGTATCTCCCACATGTCCAGTTCTGGTGTCCTACATGTCCACTAACCGAGAGCTTCTCTATAGGACTGCTAAGATTGAGACACCACCCCTATGAGGAAGTTTTCACCCCATTGATGTGTCACCTGGTACCCTCTAGTCTGGCCAACAGACACCTTTAATTGTCAACCTCCTAGGTACCTGCACCATATTAATTCAGTTACGTCAATACATTTCACACATTAAAACATTTCCTGCTTTCAATTCCTCGTCCCATAATAAAAAAGAAAAAAAACATATATTACATCTCTTGTTCTGAAGCATTGGATAGGTTATATTCCTTCCCCAACCTCCAACCCATTGCATTTGTATTCCTAGTCCGTTTGCATTCCTAAATGACAGGAGAGACTTTGGCAAAATGTTTCACAAGTCTTGTTGTTGGGCAAAGTCCTTCAGATTCAGTATCAGCGCAAAAATTCTCCATAAGAAAAAGAAACCTTATATTTCAAGTATTAGTCTCAATCTTTTCTCTCCTGAACGTTTATAAGAACAAATTTTCGGTGTGGTATGGCACAGACGAACTGCCAACCAGATGAACATCTTTCATCTCTGTTCCAGAATCCTCTCCAATCTCGCTCCACCAAGATTCTGGAAGTTAAGAACAAGAGCAGAATCAAATTCTTATCCATAATATATCTACTAACATAGGAATTTAGTATTCCTGACTTATGAACAAATTACCAAAACAACCATGATTCCTTTCGGATGAACCCATTCTAAAATGGATCCCCATGGTATGAGCAGAAATCTAAACTAAAAATTTTAAAATAAAAGATGAACGCGAACGTTGCTTCTCAAAAATTCAAAATTTTAAGCATTCAAAAAGGCCATGCATTATCTGTACTTTCTTATCTATGCTCTACTCCGCCTTTCAGGTGGATAAATCCCAAACCTTTGGAATTTTTTCCACCTGAATGAAAAGAAAAACAAACTAAAACAAACTTTCGTAGCCAAAATGGCTTCCTACCAGCTCTTGTCCTAGACAAACTGTAGTCAGCTGCTAATTGAGGACATAGTTAATGACCACCTAGTCAGTTGCTAATGACCCCCTTTTCAAGTGGATTAAACCTAACAATTTTTCCACCTGAACGAAACCAAAAATAAAATAGATGAAACAATATTAAAAAAACAATGACAATAATAATAATAAAAAAAAAAAATTAACTTAAAAAAGAATAAATAAAAAAAGTTAAAAAAAAATAAAAAAAATAAAAAATTTCTTTGAAAAATGAAAATCAGTACAAATTTAAAATCTGGCCATCAACACACAACAACATGGCAAGACAACCATCATCAAACAATGACAAACACTCAACTTTTAATTAAAGACATCCATGGACTTTTCTCATGAGAAGAGTAAAGCCCTGTACACACGATCAGATTTCCTATGGATTCTAGTCCGATGGTTACCGCACTTCTATTTAAATCTTCAACCTTGATTTCTATCATATCAATATTACTTGCATCAACCACCGCATATGGTTTTTCTGTATGCTGCTTGACTCTTATTTTTGCTGGGCACTGAACATGTGCGGAGGTTTCCTCCACCATTGCACATTCAGCTAATTCCTTCCTAAGCAGTATTAAAATACGCTCATTCTCCGATTCTCTCTGATTCAAAGAGACAATGCAACTTTGTCTTTGTTTACAAGTTTCCTCTAACGTCAACTTTCTGTTCCAATACACATTTCTCAGTCACTAATTGTTCAATACAATCACGAATATCTGCATCTGCCTTTTTAACCATACCTTTTATATACTCCACGATGTCATTGAATTGGTGTCTTACCGCATTCCTTTGTATAGTATTAAAGTGAACAATGCCATTCTTAAGGAATTTTTCAAGAAAATCCATTGTTATGTTAACTCTGCAACTAGCTATCCTGAAAACCTGTTTAATCTGTTTGAACAGTTGTTTTACAGATAAACAAACAGATCTAACTAAAAGGTTGTTTACGGTAACTTTTACCTGCCTTTACAACAGCTGCTTACAATCCACACACAGTAATCAACCCAAAAATTAAAATAAAAAACTTGTACCATGCTATTTAAAACTAGCTTGTAACTTGTAGTTCTACAGAGCACACTCTTAATCAGTGCTCTCTTTTTAAATTGCAGGCCACATTGAAGTTCTCTAGGAACAGCACATGGATAAAAATTAAAAACTTAAAAAAATAAAAATAAAAAATAAAAATAGTTGTGGTTTATCCTGTAGATTTCTAACCAAGGGTGATCAGCCCTCTACCCGCCAGGCCACTTACCCAGCTACACAGGCCTATAACAATTTGCATTCGCAATACAATAAACGTTACATATAAACATATTTGATTCTTTCTAGCTTAAAAGGAAACTCAAAAAATACATTAGGGTTTTTTTTGTGAGTTCTATGCAGACTCCTCATACAGGGTGCCAAATGTTGTAAAATGTGCAATATTACATCTATTAATCTATAATCTATAACTATTGCATCTATGTATTAATTGTATAGTCCCTTATTTGCTAGTCTAACCTATCAGAGCGTGTTAGGCCTGATGATACAATGTTAATTATGAGATAGACACAGTTGCTTCGTAAATCAAGTCATATTACATTTATTCCTCTAAAAATAGGAAACATATCGTAACATCAGACACAGTCTACAACAACAGTACTAATGAAAATAATAACTTATTCTCTCCTCGAGGCAAAGGTCCTGCTTGCTGAGCTCCCAGATGTAATAGAGAACTAGGCCTCTGTAGGCCTTTGTAGGCTTCTGCAGGTCACATGTCTTAGGCCCAAAAATGGCCTTCAGAGCAAGGTCCCAGCCAGATAACAGAGGTCCTTGCAGTCAAAAAGGGAATAGACCGAGCTCTGTGTTACGAACCCTTTTTATAAAACTCACTCATTACTCATTTGAGCTCCTTCCCCTTGCCCGCCCGTCTATCTCTCGACCAATCGTTGCACTTTCATGATTCTTGTCTTGTTAGTGATTGTCCTGCCATACCTGGCATGACAGTCCCTTGTCATCAACCTCTTTGAAGCTTCTCGCACAGCAGGTGGGCTAGAGATAAGCCCTTTCCTACTATGCTACTATGCAGACTCTGTCTGAGAACATCAAGTGTCATTTCGCTGTAAAAACAGATGTGTGGACCAGGCTGCCCTCAACAGTCACAGTGTGTGCGGACATGATACAGGAGACGGACAGAGAGTGTGCGGACATGGTACAAGAGACGGTCAGAGACTGTGCGAACATGATACAGGAGACGGTCAGAGACTGTGCGGACAGGATACAAGAGATGGTCACAGTGTGTGTGGACATGATACAGGAGACGGTCAGAGAGTGTGCGGACATGGTACAAGAGACGGTCAGAAACTGTGTGGACATGATACAGGAGACGGTCAGAGAGTGTGTGGACATGATACAGGAGATGGTCAGAGACTGTGCGGACAGGATACAAAAGATGGGCACAGTGTGTGCAGACATGTTACAGGAGGCGGCCAGAGAGTGTGCGGACATGGTACAAGAGACGGTCAGAGACTGTGCGGACATGATACAGGAGATGGTCAGAGAGTGTGTGGCCATGGTACAGGAGATGGTCAGAGAGTGAACGTACATGGTATAGGAGACAGTTAGAGAGTGTGCGAACATGGTACAAGAGACGGTCAAAGAGTATGCAGACATGATACAGGGGATGGTCAGAGAGTGTGCGGATATGGTACAAGAGACAGTCAGAGACTGTGTAGACATGATACAGGAGATGGTCAGAGAGTGTGTGGACATGATACAGGAGATGGTCAGAGACTGTGCAGACGGAATACAAGTGATGGTCACAGTGTGTGCGGACATGATACAGGAGACGGTCAGAGAGTGTGCGGACATGGTACAAGAGACGGTCAGAGAGTGTGTGCGGACATGGTACAGGAGACAGTCAGAGAGTGTGCAGACATGCAAGTAATTTTCAAACTTGCAGCTCAATTGCTTGCTATCTGGCTGGTGACATAAAAAATTGCAACTACCATTATCTTATTTCCCATAAGGTGTTAACCATATTAATACATGCAGAATATCATACATTGCAATGAATCATGTTTCTATCCGGTCAGAGAGTGTCCGGACATGATACAGGAGATGGTCAGAGACTGTGTGGACATGGTGCAAGAGATAATCAGAGAGTGTGCGGACATGATACAGGAGATGGTCTGAGACTGTGATACAGGAGACTGCAGAACTACTTCCAGAGATGGAGATGGGGGTCAGAGATTGTGGACATGATAGAGATAGTCAGAGATTAAGGACACAGCTGACAGCACAGAGCGATGAGGAGAACTTGTGTACAGTGAAGATGCCCACTGCATTCAGGGTGGCACCATGATGTCACATGCATGTGCCCCCCGCCCGAGCCTAAGTTAGGCTGAGCTTGCCTGAGCCCAAGCGACGCATATGCAGATCCAATGCTGGCCCGTGGCCATATTTTCACAGGCGGAAGCTGCGGCCATCTGGGATAAAGCTAATTTCCCGTGATTCTTCCCAGGACACAGTCAGACCGGGTCTAAATGCTGTGAATGTCCGGGGAAAATCGTGACTGCTGGGAACTATGGTTGTACACTTGAAGCACAAGTGCTAGTTGACACTTTTCCAAATTCAGCAACAGTGAGCCCTGTGGTGGGATGACTAATGCACAACATAACTGAACCAGAGCTTGCAGCAGACTTTCAGAATGTTTGCAAAGAAAGTTGATCTGGAGTCATGCATTGCAGACTTGCTGCAATTGCGCAACAAACTTGTGAAGCCTGTCAATAATTTAGCAAGTCATTTTCAAACTTGCAGCTCAATTGCTTGCTATCTGGCAGGTGACAAAAAAAATTTAATCTACCATTATCTTATTTCCCATAAGGTAAGGTGACCAGATTTTTAAAATGAAATCTGGGGACAATTTTTTTTTACTAGTAATGGCGGCAATCAGTGACTCTGCCCGTCGCCGCCGCCACCCGCCTCACAGCCTATCATGTCTTACTCTCTGGGGCCCGGCTACTACAAAGTGGGGAGTGGAGGAAGATCACTCTGCCAGGGAAGGCATGGAGATAAACAGGCAGGCAGCTGGCCAGGACTTGAGCCAAGGCAAAAGAACATGCGAGCGGAGCTGAATGGGCATTCACCCGAAACTGAAGAAATATTCCCTCCGCTCCGACCAGCACATCATCATCAGAAAGGGGAACAGATAATGGAAAAAAATACACCCCCCTAAGCTAGTAGGAGCTGTTGTGGAGAATTTTATGAAGATGTATTTAATATGTATTGTCATAGTGTCACCCAGTGTTGGTACTTCCGCAACCCGCTCTAAAGAGCTGACTAGGGCAGTCTGAGGCTGGTTGAGATTAACTTCCTGATTTGGAGAAGGGTGTTTGCGGAGTGAGGCCTCTCTGCAAAAACATTATCGGTTTAGCGGGTGTGTTCTCTTGTCATCTCTGTATGCCTGATCAGTAGGGATGAGCCGAACACCCCCGGGTTTGGTTCGCACCAGAACCTGCGAACGGACCGAAAGTTCGCGCAAACTTTAGAACCCTATTAAATACAATGGACGCGAACGTTCGAAATCTAAAGTGCTAATTATAACGGCTAATATGCATGTTATTGTCCTAAAAAGGGTTTGGGGACCCGGGTTCTGCCCCAGGGAACATGTATCAATGCAAAAAAAAGTTTTAAAAAAGGCAGTTTTTCGGGAGCAGTCATTTTAATGATGCATAAAGTGAAAAAAAAAAAGGGAAATATTCCTTTAAATATCGTACCTGGGGGGTGTCTAAAGTATGCCTGTGAAGTGGCATGTGTTTCCCGTGTTTAGAACTGTCCCTGCACAAAATGACATTTCTAAAGGAAAAAAAGCCATTTAAAACTGCTTGCGGCTTTAATGTCATGTCTGGTCCCGGTAATATGGATGAAAATCTTTGAGAAAAATGGCATGGCTACCCCATCAACCCCCCCCCCCCCACCCCAGCCCATTACCAGCCCCTTTGGGTCTTGTATGGATATTAAGGGGAACCCCGCACACAAAAAAAAAGGCCCTATATACTCTGAACAGCAGTATACAGGCGGTGCAAACAAGACAGGGACTGTAGGTTTGTTCATAAGTAGAATCTGTTTGTAATTTTGAACACGTACATTGTTTAAGTGTATCTCCAGCCAAAAAATCTATTTTTAAGCTTTTTGGAAAATATAGGGAAGGGTTATCACCCCTGTAACATTTGTTTTGCTGTCTGTGCCCCTGTTCAGAACATTTCACCTCACTTTCCGTCCCAATGACAACTGTTTTTGAAAAGTGGTGTTTTTATTGAAACAAGGATTGGTGATAAAGCATCAGTAGAGAGGAGACACCTTTTTCCCATATTAACTCTTAAGGAGAGAATTTCCCTTCCTAGGGGTAGATTTCCTCTCACTTCCTGTTGTCTCCTTTCGTTTGCAAGTAGGAGTTGTTTGTAATTTGGATGTTTGAAAGTATGGGCCTGCCGTATATACTCTGCAGAAATTGACCCCTTAGGTGTTGGTGTTGGCACAACACTGTAAGCACTCACAGTTACTCTTGGTGGGCGCTGGAACGCCCTGCTGTCAACTATTATATCAGGAATTGTAATTACATGCCATTGTTGAACAGTGGTGGGAAAAATTGGGCCTTTGATGGTGGTGCTGGTGCCACAACACTGTAAGCCCTCACAGTTACTCTTGGTGGGTGCATGAATGGGCCCTGCTGTGAATTATTAGATCAAGAATTGTAATTGCATGCCCCTGTTGAACAGGGGCTGAAAAATTGGGCCTTTGGTGGTGGTGTTGGTGGTGTTGGTGGTGGTGGTGTTGTCACAACACTGTAAGCCCTCACATTTACTCTTGGTGGGCGCATGAATGGGCCCTGCTGTGAATTATTAGATCAATAATTGTAATTGCATGCCCCTGTTGAACAGGGGCTGAAAAATTGGGCCTTTGGTGGTGGTGTTGTCACAACACTGTAAGCCCTCACAGTTACTCTTGGTGGGCGCAGGAATGGGCCCTGCTGTGAATTATTAGATCAAGAATTTTAATTACATGCCCCTGTAGAACAGGGGCTGAAAAATTGGGCCTTAGCCACTGGTGCCACAACACTGCAACCCCTCACAGATACTGTACTTGTAGCACAGTAATGAGCCCTGTTGCAAAGTATTGCATCAAAAAGTGTAATTACATGCCCCTGTTAAACAGGGGCAGAAAAATTGGGCCTTAGCCACTGGTGGCAGCACCCAGAAACAAAAATATTTTTCCAAGATATCATCATGAATCGGATCATTGAGGAGGAGGAGGAGGATAGTCAGTCAACATAACAGGACAATCACCCAGTCAGCATCAGCATCAGTCTTGAAGGGATGTGACATTTGAAAATAAATTATTCTGTTATATCAGCTTCAGGTGCTTTGTAGCTAGTGGTGATCCAAGACTGGTTCATCTTTATGAAGGTCAGTCGATCAACCGAATCGGTGGACAGGCGCACCCTGTGATCCGTGACAAATCCTCCAGCAGCACTGAATGTGCGTTCCGAAAGAACGCTGGATGCAGGACAGGCCAGTAGCTCAATTGCATACTGTGCAAGCTCTGGCCAGTGATCCATCCTTAAGATCCAGTAAGCCAGAGGATTTTCGGTGGGAAAGGTGTCCAAATCTGACCTTGCCCCTAGGTATTCCTGCACCATGTATATCAGACGCTGGCGATGGTTGCTGGAACCGATCATACCTTGGGGCTGCGGACTAAAGAATTGTCTGAACGCATCGGTCAGACGGCCACCTTCCCCACCGCTCCTTCTTTGACTGACCGAAGCCTCAGCAACTCGTTGTCCCAGACCAGGAGTTTGTAACCTCCCAGTCTCTGGGAACGCGTTGCACAGACCTTTCTGCAAGGCCTCCCGGAGTTGTCTCATCCTCTGCTCCCTCTGCGAGGGTAAGATAAGGTCTGCAACCTTAGCCTTGTACCGTGGATCAAGGAGAGGGGCCAGCCAGTAATGGTCCCTCTCCTTGATCCGAAGAATACGAGGATCCTTCCGCAGACTTTGCAGGATCAGGGAGGCCATGCAGCGGAGGTTAGCTGAGGCATTAGGTCCGGAGTCCTCTGGGTCACTAAGGACGACATGATCCGCAGCCACCTCCTCCCAGCCACGTACAAGTCCACGGGTTTCTTGGGACTGTAAATCATCCCTAAAAGACTGCTGCTGTTGATGCTGCTGAGTGCCAGGCTCCAACCTCCATGCTGACACAATCCTCCTCCTCCTCCTCTTCCTGTGCGATGGGTGGAACAGAAGGAACACTGTCTGGGTAAAGGGGGCCTTGAGAGGCAAGGAAGTCCTTCTCTTCCTGCCTCTGTTGTGCCTCAAGTGCCCTGTCCATTTCTCCACGCAGCGTGTGCTCCAACAGGTGGACAAGAGGTACAGTGTCACTGATGCATGCACTGTCACTGCTCACCATCCTCGTGGCCTCCTCAAATGGTGCCAGGTCAGTGCATGCATCCCTGATCATGCCCCACTGGCGTGGTGAAAAAAACCCGAGCTCCCCTGACCCTGTCCTGGTGCCGTAGTCGCACAGGTACTCATTGATGGCCCTCTGCTGCGTGTGCAGCCGCTGCAGCATGGCCAACGTTGAGTTCCACCTGGTGGGCATGTCACATATAAGGCGGTTCTTGGGCAGGTTCAACTCCTTTTGCAGCTCAGCCAGGCGAGCCCTGGCATTATAAGATCTGCGGAAATGCACACAGACTTTCCTGGCCTGCCTCAGGACATCCTGTAAGCCCGGGTACCTGCCCAAGAACCGCTGCACCACCAGGTTAAGGACGTGAGCCACACAGGGCACATGGGTCAGTCGTCCCTGTCGGAGGGCGGAGAGGAGGTTGGTGCCATTGTCGCAAACCACCATTCCTGCCTTAAGCTGGCGTGGCGTCAACCACCTCTCGGCCTGCCCCTGCAGAGCTGACAGAACCTCTGCCCCAGTGTGGCTCCTGTCCCCCAAACACACCAGCGCAAGCACGGCATGGCATCTTTTTGCCTGCGTACTTGCATAGCCCCTTGAACGCCTACGGAGCACCGCTGGTTCCGAGGACAAAAGTACAGGAAGAGGCCATGGAGGAAGAAGAAGAGGAGGGGGTGGAGGAGAGAGGTGTGTCACAACCAGTAGTAGCATTTTGGAGGCGTGGCGGCGGAACAACCTCCAACACTACTGCACCTTGTCCTGCATCCTTCCCAGCTGCCAAAAGAGTGACCCAATGGGCCGTGAAAGAAAGGTAACGTCCCTGTCCATGCCTTCTGGACCATGAGTCAGCGGTTATATGCACATTACCGCTGACCGCCCTGTCCAGCGAGGCCAAGACATTGCCTTCCACATGCCGGTAGAGAGCCGGAATCGCCTTCCGTGAGAAAAAGTGGCGTTTGGGAACCTGCCACTGAGGAACCGCACATTGCACAAACTCACGGAAGGGGGCCGAGTCTACCAACTGAAAAGGCAGCAGTTGAAGCGCTAGCAATTTAGCCAAGCTAGCATTCAACCGCTGGGCATGTGGATGGCTGGGAGTGAACTTCTTTCGACGGTCCAGCAGCTGGGGCAGGGAAATTTGCCTGCTAGAATCTGCTAGCAGAGTGCCCGCAAGTACTTGGCTGTGACACACCTAATTCTACACCTTCATTCCTCTCAGTGCAGGTTTCAGAGAGGACTGAAGGTATAGTGGGGTTGGAGATCCCAGCTGATGCGGTGCAAGGAGAGGCCCGCTTTGTTCTTTGGTGTGGGTCTTTAAGGTAGGCTTGCCAACGAGCTGCATGGCAGGTCAACATATGTTTGGTCAAGCATGTGGTGCCCAAGCGGCTGATGTTTTGGCCACGCGATATACGCTTGAGACGTATGTTGCAAACAGCAGCTGTGCGATCTGATGCACTCGACTCAAAAAAGGCCCACACCAAAGAACTTTTTGAATAACGGGCAGAGGCAGCATCCTGCACAGGCGGAGCTCTGCGGTGTGATTCAGTCGGTGTGCTGCCCTTACGCTGGACCCCCGAGGGCATCCTGCCTCGTTGGAGATGTGCCTCCTCCTCATCCTCCTCCTTCTCCTCTCTCCTATTAGGCACCCACGTGGAGTCAGTGACCTCATCACCCCCTCCCTCCTCATCACTGGAGCCAATCTGGCAGTATGCTGCAGCTGCTGGAACATGACTGCCAGATTGGTGTCCTTCTTGAGCTCTAGCTGGGTATCACCATCAGACACTTCGAAGCGCTGGGCATCCTCCAGGAGCATGTACCCAACACTGTGCTCAAACAGTTCGGGGGACTCCTCAGGAGGACATGGTGGGTCTAGGGAAGGAGTGACTGATGATGATATTGATACCAGGGAAGAGGACGCATTGGCAGCTGCTTTGCCAGTACCCTGAGCCTGGGTGAGAGAGGATGAGGAGGGCTTGGTCATCCACTCTACCAAGTCTTCGGCATGATGTGGCTCAACACGTCCAGCTGCCGAAAATAAGGACAAGCGTGTCCCATGGCCACGTGCTGATGACGATGCACCGCGTCCACGACCAGCACTGTTGTCTCTAGACACAGAGCCTGCTTGCCCTCTTTTATTGGCTCCTGACTGTCTGCCTCTCCTTGTTTGCCTTCCAGACATTCTAATGGCCTGCAGGGAGATGGGAAAACCAGCAATAAGGGGTAGCTTCAGATGTTTATTTTGCAGGAAGCACACTACGCCCGCTGTAAGTGCTGCAAATGCCTGTTAGTGTAACACAAAAGAAAAAAAGCTCGAGCAATAAGGGCTAGCTTCAGGTGTATAATGTGCAGGAGGCACACTACGCCCGCTGTAAGTGCTGTAAGTGCTGCAAATGCCTGTTAGTGTAACACACTAGGAAAACACAGCAATAAGGCCTAGCTTCAGGTGTATATTTAGCAGGAAGCACACTACGCCCGCTGTAAGTGCTGCAAATGCCTGTTAGTGTAACACACCAGGAAAACACAGCAATACGGGCTAGCTTCAGGTGTATATTTAGCAGGAAGCACACTACGCCCGCTGTAAGTGCTGCAAATGCCTGTTAGTGTAACACACCAGGAAAACACAGCAATAAGGGCTAGCTTCAGGTGTATATTTAGCAGGAAGCACACTACGCCCGCTGTAAGTGCTGCAAATGCCTGTTAGTGTAACACACCAGGAAAACACAGCAATACGGGCTAGCTTCAGGTGTATAATGTGCAGGAGGCACACTACGCCCGCTGTAAGTGCTGCAAATGCCTCTTAGTGTAACACACCAGGAAAACACAGCAATATGGGCTATCTTCAGGTGTATAATGTGCAGGAGGCACACTACGCCCGCTGTAAGTGCTGCAAATGCCTGTTAGTGTAACACACCAGGAAAACACAGCAATACGGGCTAGCTTCAGGTGTATAATGTGTAGGAGGCACACTACGCCCGCTGTAAGTGCTGCAAATGCCTGTTAGTGTAACACACCAGGAAAACACAGCAATAAGGGCTAGCTTCGGGTAGACATGTGCAAAAGGAAAAAATTTGTTTTGTTTCGTTTCGTTTTAATTCGTTAATTAATTAATTTCATTTAGTTAGATTCGTTAAATTTGTTAAATTCGTTTTCGGATTTCGTTTTGTTTTCGACCGAATTCGAAAATCGGTCGCATTCGAAAATATTTCAACCGAATTCGAAAATATTTCTACCGGATTCGAAATTATTTCAACATGATTCGAAATTATTTCAACCGCATTTGAAACTATTTCAACCGGATTCGAAAATATTTTGCGACCCGACTTTGGGTCCACGTATCTCAGGGTCACTTAGTAATAGAAACCCCAAATTTGGAGATGTTATAGTGCTAGTTCTACTGTGTTTGCATACCAAATTTGGGGTTTCTAGCTACAAGTGGTCCCGAGATATGTGGCCCCAAATTCGGGTCGCAAAATGTCATTCTCTGCTGCAGAAATGTGTTTGACATTTTGCGACCCGATTTTGGGTCCACGTATCTCGGGGTCACTTAGGGATAGAAACCCCAAATGTGTTATGCAAACACAGGAGAACTAGCACTACAACATCCTCAAATTTGGGGTTTCTATCGCCAACTAACCCCGAGATACGTGGACCCAAAGTCGGGTCGCAAAATATTTTTGAATCCGGTTGAAATAGTTTCAAATGCGGTTGAAATAGTTTTAAATGTGGTTGAAATAATTTCGAATCATGTTGATACTATTTAAAGTGGATTCGAAAATATTTTGCGAAAAATGAAAATGAAATTGATTCTAACAGTCTGCAGGAGATCTGCAAAAAAAAAAGAAGTGAAATGGCTGTTAATAGTCTACAGGAGATCTGCTAAAAAAAGAAATAGATGCTAATAGTCTGCAGGAGACCTGGTGAGAAAACTAAATAGATACTAATAGTCTGCAGGAGATCTGCAAAAAAAATAAAATAAATGCTAATAGTCTGCAGGAGATCTTATGTAAAAAATAGTAATCTGCAAAAAAAAATTTAACATGAAATAGATAGTATCTATATTCTATTCTATTCTATTGTTTTTCTAGTCTATTCTCTATTTCTATTCTAATCTATTCTATCCAAAGTTAAAATTAATTAATTACATTTTTTTAATTCCTACTATTCGAAATTCAAATTTATTCTATTCGAAATTCGAATTTCATAAGATGGTTGCATATTCTTTCTATTTTATTCTAATAAATTATATTTTTTTTCTATTCTGTTCTAAACTTTTCTATTTGAATTATAAATTTTGGAAGATGGTTAGTTACTTACTTATATACATCTGTCACATAAAAAAAAAGATGTGAAATGGATGTCGATCGCAAGGCAAGTACATATGCTGTATGTCATTGTCCGAGTGCCACGTGACCGGCCACGAGTGCCACGTGACCAAGTTGTGGATTGTCCACTTGCCACGTCACCTGCCACAAGTTATGGGGTTCCTAGCACCAAGTGACCCCCAGATATGGGCGATATGTCAAGTGCTTTTCTGCAGCAGAGAATGAAATTTTGCGACCCGACTTTGAGGCCACGTATCTCGGGGCCACTTATAGTTAGAAACCCCAAAATATTTGGTATGCAAACACATTACAACTAGCACTACAATAACCCCCAATTTGGGGTTTCTATCACCAAGTAACCCCGTTGTAATGCTAGTTCTACTGTGTTTGCATACCAAATTTGGGGTTTCTAGCTATAAGTGGCCCCGAGATATGTGGCCCCAAAGTCGGGTCACAAAATGTCATTCTCTGCTGCAGAAAAGTACTTGACATATCGCCCATATCTGGGGGTCACTTGGTGCTAGGAACCCCATAACTTGTGGCAGGTGACGTGGCAAGTGGACAATCCACAACTTGGTCACGTGGCAGGTCACGTGACACTCGTGGCCGTTCACCTGGCACTCGTGGCCGGTCACGTGGCACTCGTGGCAGGTGTCGTGGCACTCGTGGCAGGTGTTGTGGCAAGTGGACAATGACATACAGCATATGTACTTGCCTTGCGATCGACATCCGTGACAGCCATTTCACATCTTTTTTTTTTATGTGACAGATGTATATAAGTAAGTAAATAACCTTCTTCCAAAATTTATAATTCAAATAGAAAAGATTAGAACAGAATAGAAAAAAATATAATTTAGAAGAATAAAATAGAAAGAATATACAACCATCTTCTGAAATTCGAATTTCGAATAGAATAAATTAGAATTTCGAATAGTATGAATTCAAATTTTTTAATTAATTAATTTTAACTTTGGATAGAAAAGATTATAATAAAATAGAAAATAGACTAGAAAAACAATAACCCCAAATTTGGGGTTTCTATCACCAAGTAACCCCGAGATACATGGACCCAAATTCGGGTCACAAAATATTTTCGAATCCGGTTGAAATAGTTTCAAATGCAGTTGAAATAATTTTGAATCATGTTGATACTATTTCAACCGGATTCGAAAATATTTTGCGACCCGACTTTGGGTCCATGTATTTTGGGGTTAATTGGTGATAGAAACCCAAAATTTGGAGATGTTGTAGTGCTAGTGCTACTGTGTTTGCATACCAAATTTGGGGTTTCTAGCTACAAGTGGCCCCGAGATATGTGGCCCCAAAATCGGGTCGCAAAATTTCATTCTCTGCTCCAGTAAAGTGCTTGACATTTTGCGACCCGACTTTGGGTCCACGTATCTCAGGGTCACTTAGTAATAGAAACCCCAAATGTGGTATGCAAACACAGGAGAACTAGCACTACAACATCCTCAAATTTGGGGTTTCTATCTCCAGCTAACCCCGAGATACGTGGACCCAAAGTCGGGTCGCAAAATATTTTTGAATCCGGTTGAAATAGTTTCAAATGCGGTTGAAATAGTTTTAAATGTGGTTGAAATAATTTCGAATCATGTTGATACTATTTAAAGCGGATTCGAAAATATTTTGCGACCCGACTTTTAAAAAAAAAATGAAATTGATTCTAACAGTCTGCAGGAGATCTGCAAAAAAAAAGAAGAAGTGAAATGGCTGTTGATAGTCTACAGGAGATCTGCTAAAAAAAGAAATAGATGCTAATAGTCTGCAGGAGACCTGGTGAGAAAACTAAATAGATACTAATAGTCTGCAGGAGATCTGCAAAAAAAAATAAATAAATGCTAATAGTCTGCAGGAGATCTTATGTAAAAAATAGTAATCTGCAAAAAAAATTTAACATGAAATAGATAGTATCTATATTCTATTCTATTCTATTGTTTTTCTAGTCTATTCTCTATTTCTATTCTAATCTATTCTATCCAAAGTTAAAATTAATTAATTACATTTTTTTAATTCCTACTATTCGAAATTCTAATTTATTCTATTCGAAATTCGAATTTCATAAGATGGTTGCATATTCTTTCTATTTTATTCTATTAAATTATATTTTTTTTTCTATTCTGTTCTAAACTTTTCTATTTGAATTATAAATTTTGGAAGATGGTTAGTTACTTACTTATATACATCTGTCACATAAAAAAAAAGATGTGAAATGGATGTCGATCGCAAGGCAAGTACATATGCTGTATGTCATTGTCCGAGTGCCACGTGACCGGCCACGAGTGCCACGTGACCAAGTTGTGGATTGTCCACTTGCCACGTCACCTGCCACAAGTTATGGGGTTCCTAGCACCAAGTGACCCCCAGATATGGGCGATATGTCAAGTGCTTTTCTGCAGCAGAGAATGAAATTTTGCGACCCGACTTTGAGGCCACGTATCTCGGGGCCACTTATAGTTAGAAACCCCAAAATATTTGGTATGCAAACACATTACAACTAGCACTACAATAACCCCCAATTTGGGGTTTCTATCACCAAGTAACCCCGTTGTAATGCTAGTTCTACTGTGTTTGCATACCAAATTTGGGGTTTCTAGCTATAAGTGGCCCCGAGATACGTGGCCCCAAAGTCGGGTCACAAAATGTCATTCTCTGCTGCAGAAAAGTACTTGACATATCGCCCATATCTGGGGGTCACTTGGTGCTAGGAACCCCATAACTTGTGGCAGGTGACGTGGCAAGTGGACAATCCACAACTTGGTCACGTGGCAGGTCACGTGACACTCGTGGCCGTTCACCTGGCACTCGTGGCCGGTCACGTGGCACTCGTGGCAGGTGTCGCGGCACTCGTGGCAGGTGTTGTGGCAAGTGGACAATGACATACAGCATATGTACTTGCCTTGCGATCGACATCCGTGACAGCCATTTCACATCTTTTTTTTTTATGTGACAGATGTATATAAGTAAGTAAATAACCTTCTTCCAAAATGTATAATTCAAATAGAAAAGATTAGAACAGAATAGAAAAAAAATATAATTTAGAAGAATAAAATAGAAAGAATATACAACCATCTTCTGAAATTCGAATTTCGAATAGAATAAATTTGAATTTCGAATAGTATGAATTCAAATTTTTTAATTAATTAATTTTAACTTTGGATAGAAAAGATTATAATAAAATAGAAAATAGACTAGAAAAACAATAACCCCAAATTTGGGGTTTCTATCACCAAGTAACCCCGAGATACATGGACCCAAATTCGGGTCACAAAATATTTTCGAATCCGGTTGAAATAGTTTCAAATGCGGTTGAAACAGTTTCAAATGCGGTTGAAATAATTTCAAATCATGTTGATACTATTTAAAATATATTCGAAAATATTTTGCGACCCGACTTTGAAAAAAAAAATGAAATTGATTCTGACAGTCTGCAGGAGATCTGCAAAAAAAAAAAAGAAGTGAAATGGCTGTTTATAGTCTACAGGAGATCTGCTAAAAAAAGAAATAGATGCTAATAGTCTGCAGGAGATCTGGTGAGAAAACAAAATAGATACGAATAGTCTGCAGGAGATCTGCAAAAAAAATTAAATAGATGCTAATAGTCTGCAGGAGATCTTATGGAAACAAATAGTAATCTGCAAAAAAAATTAACATGAAATAGATAGTATCTATATTCTATTCTGTTCTATTGTTTTTCTAGTCTATTCTCTATTTCTATTCTAATCGTTTCTATGCAAAGTCAAAATTAATTAATTCAAAGTTTTTTAATTCCTACTATTCGAAATTCGAATTTATTCTATTCGAAATTCGAATTTCAGAAGATGGTTGTATATTCTTTCTATTTTATTCTATTAAATTATATTTTTTTCTATTCTGTTCTAATCTTTTCTATTTGAATTATACATTTTGGAAGATGGTTAGTTACTTACTTTTATACATCTGTTACATAAAAAAAAAGATGTGAAATGGCTGTCATGGATGTCGATCGCAAGGCAAGTACATATGCTGTATGTCATTGACCGAGTGCCACGTGACCTGCCACGAGTGCCACGTGACCGGCCACGAGTGCCAAGTGACTGGCCACGTGACCAAGTTGTGGATTCTCCACTTGCCACGTCACCTGCCACAAGTTATGGGGTTCCTACCACCAAGTGACCCCCAGATATGGGCGATATGTCAAGTACTTTTCTGCAGCAGAGAATGAAATTTTGCGACCCGACTTTGGGGCCTCGTATCTCGGGGCCACTTATAGCTAGAAACCCCAAAATATTTGGTATGCAAACACATTACAACTAGCACTACAATAACCCCAAACTGTATTTGCATACCAAATTTGGGGTTTCTAGCTATAAGTGGCCCCAAGATACGTGGCCCCAAAGTCGGGTCACAAAATGTCATTCTCTGCTGCAGAAAAGTACTTGACATATCGCCCATATCTGGGGGTCACTTGGTGCTAGGAACCCCATAACTTGTGGCAGGTGACGTGGCAAGTAGACAATCCACAACTAGGTCACGCGGCAGGTCACGTGGCACTCGTGGCTGTTCACGTGGCACTCGTGGCTGTTCATGTGGCACTCGTGGCCGGTCACGTGGCACTCGTGGCAGGTGTCGTGGCACTCATGGCAGGTGTTGTGGCAAGTGGACAATGACATACAGCATATGTACTTGCCTTGCGATCAACATCCATGACAGCCATTTCACAGCTTTTTTTTATGTGACAGATGTATATAAGTAAGTAAATAACCTTCTTCCAAAATTTATAATTCAAATAGAAAAGATTAGAACAGAATAGAAAAAATATATAATTTAGAAGAATAAAATAGAAAGAATATACAACCATCTTCTGAAATTCGAATTTCGAATAGAATAAATTTGAATTTCGAATAGTATGAATTCAAATTTTTTAATTAATTAATTTTAACTTTTTATAGAAAAGATTATAATAAAATAGAAAATAGACTAGAAAGACAATAACCCCAAATTTGGGGTTTCTATCACCAAGTAACCCCAAGATACGTGGACCCAAATTCGGGTCGCAAAATATTTTCGAATCCGGTTGAAATAGTTTCAAATGCAGTTGAAATAATTTCGAATCATGTTGATACTATTTCTTTTTTATATCAAATGGTTTTTATTGCTCACAGAAAAAAAAAGAAGATACAAGGTACACAAATATGCAGCATAGTATATCTGTTACATGTACGGTAGCAATAAATGTTTTTGACATTCCTTGGTCACATCTGAAATTGCATACATAAAACTATCCCAGAGTTTCAAATAACATAGGGTAAACAGTACACAACCCATCAGACTATCCCCCCTCCCACCCGCCCTCCTGTTGCCGATGGGAGCTTGCTACACACCACCCAACATCCTCATCCTCACCAATTCCATGGGGCTTAACCCCGGTACAGCAAGCCATGCATCCCAAAGCCCATCAAACTTTCCCGCGATGCCCCTGTGCTGGTATATGTATTTCTCCATCAAAAGGGTTTTACCCATCTGCTGTATCCACAGCTGGACCGTAGGCGGCTCAACAGACTTCCACAGTAGTAGAATAGTTTTTCTCGCCTGGAACAATGCCCTAGTAAATGCCATTCGAGTCACCTCCTCCGGGATCTCCCCCTCTAGTATTCCTAACAAGCAACATAAGGGGTCAGAAGGAACGTTGGTCTGGAACACCAAATTAAGTGTAGCCAGTACCTCCGTCCAATATCTATGGAGTTTGGGGCACCGCCAGAGGAGGTGAATCAGATCTCCAGGCACCGCCCTACATCTACCACATAGCGGATCGGGCCGTCTTCCCATCTTGAATAGCCTTGCCGGTGTAAAATGTACTCTCAGAAGTATATATAGTTGGGATACCTTTTGTGCCACATTAAGCGAACAGGCGTTTACCACCCGCATTGCCTCCTCCCAGAGCTCCCCCTCTATAGGACCAACATCCGCCTCCCACTGGCTCACCACTTTCATGGGGTGTCCCTCCAAAAATGAGGACAGCAGCATGTTATAACACTGAGAGATGACACCCCTGGTCTCACAAGCGTCCTGCAGCATGTGAAAGACAGGGGTGGGGGACTGAACCCATTCCACTGCATCACCCTGTGCCCTGACAGCATGTCGCAGCTGCAGGTAGTAAAACAGCATATTGGACGGGAGCGCATATCTCGATTGAAGTACATGAAAAGGGAGTAGGGATGTTGATACTATTTCAACCGGATTCAAAAATATTTTGCAACCCGAATTTGGGTCCATGTATCTCGGGGTTACTTGGTGATAGAAACCCCAAATTTGGAGATATTGTAGTGCTAGTTCTACTGTGTTTGCATACCAAATATGGGGTTTCTAGCTACAAGTGGCCTTGAGATATGTGGCCCCAAAATCGGGTCGCAAAATGTCATTCTCTGCTGCAGAAAAGTACTTGACATATCGCCCATATCTGGGGGTCACTTGGGGTTAGGAACCCCATAACTTGTGGCAGGTGACGTGGCAAGTGGACAAATAACCATCTTCCAAAATGTATAATTCAAATAGAAAAGATTAGAACAGAATAGAAAAAATATATAATTTAATAGAATAAAATAGAAAGAATATGCAACCATCTTCTGAAATTCGAATTTAGTATAGAATAAATTCAAATTTTTTCATTAACCCTTTCCCGCTGAGCGGACGCATATATGCGTCCTCGGCTTTCCGGGGTTATACCTGGATGATGCCTGCAGCCGCAGGCATCATCCCGGTACCGTTGTTTAGAGCCGGCGATTGGCTATCCAGGTATAACCACCGAAGCGGCTAAAAGCCGCTCGGTTGTTATACCGGAGGAGCGGGAGGGGACATCCCCCCCTTCCCGCCGCCTCCGCCGCTCTTACCGGGCCTCCCGTCCCACCGGGAGACCCGATCCACGATCCGCCACCTCGGGCGGCTAGGCAGAGAGTGAACAGCTTTGATTTTTTCTCTGCTCTGTAACCACGGAAGCGACGTCATGACGTCACATCCGGGTTACTCGGCTGCCAATGGCGCCGAATTTAAAAAAGTACACAGTATTCAGAATCGCCGTTTTCGACGATCTGAATACTTTGAAGTGCAAAGGAGGGATTGGGGGTCTTTTAGACCCCCGATCTCTCCATAAAGAGTACCTGTCACCACTTATTACTGTCACAAGGGATGTTTACATTCCTTGTGACAGCAATAAAAGTGATCAATTATATATTTTTTTTAAAACACTATTTTTAATTATAAAAAGAAATAAAATAAATAAGAAAAAAAATTTTTTTAAAGCGCCCCTGTCCCCGCGAGCTCGCGCGGCAAAGAAAACGCATATGGAAGTTGCGCCCGCATATGAAAACGGCGTTCAAATCACACATGTGAGGTATCGCCGCAATCGTCAGAGCGAGAGCAATAATCATAGCTGTAGACCTCCTCTGTAACTCTAACCTAGTAGCCATAAAAAAAATTAAAGCGTCGCCTATGGAGATTTTAAGGTACCGTAGTTTGTCGCCATTCCACGAGTGCGGGCAATTATAAAGCATGACATGTTTGGTATCTATTTACTCGGCGTAACATCATCTTTCACATTATACAAAAAAATTGGACTAACTTTGCTTTTTAATTTTTTTAGAATTCATGAAAGTTAATTTTTCCAAAAAAGTTGCGTTTAAAACACCGCTGCACAAATACTGTGTGATATAAAATTATGCAACAATCGCCATTTTATGCTCTAGATTCTCTGCTAAAAAATATATATATATATAATGTTTGGGGTTTCTAAGTAATTTTCTAGCAAAAAATCTGCATTTTAACTTGTAAACACCAAATGTCAGAAATGGGCTTAGTCATGAAAGGGTTAATTAATTTTAACTTTGGATAGAAAAAAAGATTATACTAAAATAGAAAATAGACTAGAAAAACAATAGAACAGAATAGAATATATTATATTTTATTCTATTCTGTTCTATTGTTTTTCTAGTTTATTCTTTTATAATCTATTAAAATCTTTTCTATTAAAATCGAAATCATTATATACTAAATTCGAATTTCGGAAGATGGTTATATATATTTTTTTCCGACATTCGAATTTCGTATAGAACGAATTTGAATTTGTATAGAAACGATTAGAATAGAAATAGAGCATAGACTAGAAAAACAATAGAACAGAATAGAATATAGATACTATCTATTTCATTTTAATTTTTTTTGCAGATTACTATTTGTTTCCATAAGATCTCCTGTGGACTATTAGCATCTATTTAATTTTTTTGCAGATCTCCTGCAGACTATTAGTATCTATTTCGTTTTCTCACCATTTCTCCTGCAGACTATTAGCATCTATTTCTTTTGTTAGCAGATCTCCTGTAGACTATTAACAGCCATTTCACGTCTTTTTTTTTTGCAGATCTCCTGCAGACTGTTAGAATCAATTTCATTTTTTTTGCTGATTACTATTTATTTCCATTAGATCTCCTGCAGTATATTAACATCTATTGTATTTGTTTTGCAGATCTCCTGCAGACTATTAGCATCTATTTCATTTTTCTTTTCTTTTTCTTTTTTTGCATTAGAGCAGCCATTTCCTTTATTTCAGCACATCTCCTGCAGACTATTAGCATCTATTTTTTTTTTGCAGATTACTATTTATTTCCATCAGATCTCCTGCAGACTATTAGCATTTATATATTTTTTTTCAGATCTCCTGCAGACTATTAGTATCTATTTAATTTTCTCATCAGATTTGCTGACTATAACTATAAGCATCTATTTATTTATTGATTTTTTGCTGGTCTCCTGCAAACTATTAGCAACCATTTCCCTGTGAATAGAGATATAAGCGGTGATGATGTCCCTCTTGTTGTCTCTTCCTTAAACCGTTCCTCCATTCATAAATGAAATAGATGCTAATAGTCTGCAGGAGATATGCTGGAAATAAAGGAAATGGATCGTAATCTGCAAAAAATGAAGAAAATAAAAAATGAAATAGCTATTAAGACTACAGGAGATGTGCTACAATAATGTGAGGGGTATTAGTGAGTGTGGGGGGATGGATGGAGATGCTAAGCTCTGATTGGATGGTGTATGGAGGTGATTGTCTCTCGGAGGAGGGGGGGAGGTGATGACATCACAAAGTATTTTATATATTTATAAAACCATCTTCCAAAATTAGAATTTCGTATAGAGTGAATTCAAATTCGAATCGAAAAGATTATAATAGAATAGAAAATATTGGAAAGAATCGAATAGAAAAACAATAGAACACAATAGAATAAATACAATATATATATTATATTTTATTCTATTCTGTTCTATTGTTTTTCTAGTCTATTTTCTATTTATATTCTAATCTTTTCTAATTGGAACTCGAATTCATTCTATACGAAATTCGAGTGTTGGAACATGGTTTTATATATATATATTTTTTTTTTTATTGTTCTATTGTTTTTTTTATGATATTTTTTTCTATTATTTTAGAATATTTTCGATTCATTTTCGATTTTTTTCTATATGAAATTAGAATTTTGGAAAATGGTTATTTATATGTATGTATATATATGTATATATAACCATCTTCCGAAATTCGAATTTAGTATAGAATAAATTCAAATTCGAATAGAAAAGATTAGAATAGAAAAACAATAGAATATAATATATATATATATATATATATATATATTGTGACAGCAGGAAGGTAAAGTCACCTGGTTGCATCCAGGGGGGTAGATATATTTCGCCCAGATTCAGGCTTTACGCCGATTTATACAGCTAGGTGGAGAGTTGTATAAGCCCAGCTGAGACTAGTGGGCTCATGGATGACTCATACCTCTAGGGAGAGGGCTGGGCGTCGTGCAGACAGGGAGTTGATGAGGCCAGCTGAACCTTGTCAGCTCATTTAGGCCTCTATAAGAAATCCCAGCTTCATTAGATGTTAGCTCATGCCTGGAAGCAGACCTGTGTGGACTGTCTAGGGAGAGTGAACCCCTGTGCGGTGAGAGAAAGCCTGTGTGGCTATATTTTGCTTGGACATTTAAAACCAGGGACTAGGACAGCACTAGGCTGATCCCAGTTGTTAGTTAGGAAACCTGTATGTTTAGTCAGAGGTCAAGTTGACCAGGATTTATTTTGTTTGTTTCTTTTGCTTTGCTGTGTTTTTGTCACTGTAAATAGAAAATAAACGGCACCTTTTTGATTTTGAAAACCACAACCTCCGTCTGCTGGGCCTGTTTTTGTGTGGGGAGCCCATCCCGGGGGTCACACACACCCGCTGCCGAGCTAACCCCCTCACAGTTGGTGGAGAACCAGTGGCAGTTTTTTTTTAAGCCAGCATGGAGGAGATACTGAAACAGCTGGCTCTAGCAAATGCCAATCAACAGCAGACAAATGCAGGTTTGCAAAAGAGCCTTGCAGCTCAACAACAGAACTTCGCAGCCCAGCAGCAAGCTCATCAACAGAGCCTTGCAGCCCAGCAGCAAGCTCACCAACAGAGTCTGGAAGCTCAGCAACAAGCCCAGCAACGATCTGAGGCCCGCTTCATAGACCTATTACAGAAGCAAGAGCAGAGACTACAACAAATGGAAGCAGTAATGCAGCAACGTCCGCAGACCAGTGAGGAAAGCCGTCCCACTAATACCGCGTCCTTTGGGGTGAGTCGTTTATTGACAAAAATGACTGGAGAGGATGATCCAGAGGTATTTTTGACCACGTTTGAAAGGACTGCTGAAAGAGAAAAGTGGCCTGAGGAGCAGTGGGCTGGACTGGTGGCTCCTCTGTTAACGGGTGAATCGCAGAAAGCTTACTATGACCTAGAGCCTGACCAAGCAAAAGACTATGTGATGCTAAAAGCTGAAATATTGGCAAGGCTGGGTGTCACCCTGGCTGTCCGGGCTCAGCGTGTGCATAACTGGACTTTCCAGCTTGGAAAACCCCCCAGGTCTCAAATGTATGATCTCATTCACCTGAGCAGAAAGTGGCTACAGCCAGAGACTTTGTCCGCACCAAAGATTGTGGAACGTGTTGTAATGGATCGGTTTTTGAGAGCTCTTCCTACTGCCATCCAAAAGTGGGTAAGCCATGGAGACCCAGAGACGGCCGATGGTCTTGTGGATCGTGTGGAGAAATACTTGGCTACAGAGAACCTGACGGCCTCTTCCAGAGACACTCGGACTTTCCACCCTAAGACCAGACCATCCCCAGGGGCGGATAAGATGATTCCAAGGGGTAAGGGTGGAGAGAGTGAGAGGGTGGGAGCTCTACCCCAAGTTTGGCGAGAACAGCCTGGGAAATCAGCGGCTCAAGAGGCGGCAAGAAGGATCATTTGCTACCGCTGCCGGCAAGCGGGACATATTGCAGCAAATTGCCCGGTTTTGGAGGAACCCATGCAGTGTGACTTTCTGACGGGCAGACGTCAGTCGCTGTGTGCGACAGTCGCATGCACTGCCATTCGGGGAACTGAGAAACATTTATGCAAAATGTGTATTAATGGTAGAAATGTTGTGGTATTGCTGGATTCAGGTAGCCTTGTGACCCTGATAAAGGCTGAATTAGTTAAAACAGAGGTCTCTGGGAATAGCAAGGTAGCTGTTATTTGTGTGCATGGGGACACCCGAGAGTATCCAGTGACTACAGTGTGTTTCGAGACCCCCAAAGGTACCCTTTCTCATCCAGTGGGCTTAGTGTCTCAGTTACCGCATGACGCCATTGTGGGAAGGGATTTTCCGCAGTTCTGGGAACTGTGGGATGATCCTGAGCCCCCCACTGGTGCCCCTATGTACCAGGAATATGATAGCCAGAACTCCTCTGAGAGTGGTGAGGACTCTCCCGAATTTCCCTTGTCAGTATTGGCAGGGGAGACTCAAGAAACTGGAGAGGAGCCCACCTCCTCAGACGAAAACCTACCGTCTGTGGAGTTTTCTGATCTTGAGGTTCACAGGGAAAACTTTGCCACAGAACAGTTGAAAGACCCCGCCCTAATAAAGGCACGGGAAAACGTAGTGAAAATAGATGGCGAGTTAGTGAACCCAGATAATACCTGCACTTACCCATACTTCAGCGTAGAGAAGGACCTACTGTATCGGGTGGCAAAAAGGGCAGAAGAAACCGTTGAGCAGCTTGTGGTGCCCAAACCTTACAGGAAGTTGGTGTTGGAGTTGGCCCATGGGCACATTCTTGGAGGTCATCTGGGGACAGAGAAAACCCGAGAGAGGGTATTACAGAGATTCTATTGGCCTGGGGTGATGAAGGACATAGAAAATTATTGTTCCTCCTGCCCTGTGTGTCAGAGGTCGGCCCCGATGCCACACTTCCGTAGCCCGCTGGTCCCTCTACCCATCATTGAGGTCCCGTTTGAGAGAATCGCAATGGATTTGGTAGGTCCTATAATCAAGTCCGCTAGGGGGCACCAGTACATATTGGTTATAATGGACTATGCCACCCGTTATCCAGAAGCGATCCCTCTCAGAAATACCTCGGCCAAAACCATAGCCAAAGAGCTATCTCTTGTTTTTAGCCGGGTGGGTATTTGTAAAGAACTGCTTACGGACCAAGGTACACCCTTTATGTCCCGGGTTATGAAGGAGCTGTGTAAATTGTTCAAAGTGACGCAATTACGTACATCTGTGTATCACCCCCAAACCGATGGGCTGGTTGAAAGATTCAACAAAACCCTAAAACAAATGTTGAAGAAAGTGGTGGATAGGGATGGAAAGGATTGGGACTGTCTACTTCCTTATTTGATGTTTGCTATTAGGGAGGTGCCCCAATCCTCTACGGGATTCTCCCCCTTTGAGTTACTGTATGGGAGACACCCAAGAGGGCTGTTGGATATTGCCAAGGAAACTTGGGAAAGTGAGAGTTCTCCCCACAGGAGTGTGATTGAGCATGTCGCCCTGATGCAAGATCGAATTGCACAGGTAATGCCCATCGTGAAGGAACATTTGGCCCAAGCGCAGTTGGCACAGCAGAGAGTGTACAACCGTGGAGCCAAGACCCGTACCTTTTCCCCGGGGGATAGGATATTGGTACTTGTCCCTACGGTTGAAAGTAAATTCCTTGCCAAATGGCAAGGCCCCTACGAGATAATGGAAAAAGTGAGCGAAGTGAATTACAAGGTCAGACAACCAGGAAGGCGAAAGCCCGAACAGATCTATCACGTTAATCTGTTGAAAGCCTGGAGGGATAGAGAGTCCCTAGTCGCAGACACTTGGTCACCAGCTCAAACTGGTTGCGTGATTCCTGAGGTTGGAATCGCAGCCACCTTGTCACAACCCCAACAACAGGAGGTTAAGGAGTTTGTGCTTCGCAACAAGGAGGTATTCTCTGAGCTGCCGGGACAAACATCTGGGGTAGAGCATGACATTATTACCCCGCCCGGTGAAAGGGTGAAGTTAAAACCCTATCGGATCCCAGAGGCCCGACGGGAGGCAATACGGGAGGAAGTACAGAAAATGCTGAACTTAGGGGTGATAGAGGAGTCCCAAAGTGATTGGTCTAGTCCCATTGTGTTGGTGCCTAAACCGGATGGGAGCTGGCGATTTTGTAACGATTTTCGTCAGTTGAACAAAGTTACAAAATTTGACACCTACCCCATGCCACGTATAGATGAGTTGATCGACCGGCTGGGAACAGCCCGATACATGACGACTCTTGACCTCACAAAAGGGTATTGGCAAATCCCCCTGGCCAAGTCAGCCAAAGAGAAAACCGCATTTGTAACCCCAGACGGGGCGTTCCAATATAAAAGAATGCCGTTCGGGTTACAGAATGCGCCGGCCACATTCCAGCGGAAAATGGACCAGATGCTGAGGCCCCATCGGAAGTATGCTGCGGCTTACCTGGATGACGTAATTGTCCATAGCACAGATTGGGCCTCACATCTGCCAAAAGTGCAAGCAGTCCTGGACTCTGTTCGGGAAGCAGGGTTTACGGCTAACCCCAAGAAGTGTACCATTGGGCAGGAGGAGGCCAAATATCTTGGGTACACCATTGGGAGGGGAGTAATAAAACCCCAACTCAACAAAGTCGAGGCCATCCAGAGTTGGCCACGTCCCAACAGCAAGAAGCAGGTACGAGCCTTTCTGGGAATCGCTGGGTATTATCGGCGATTCATTCCCCACTTTGCTTCTAAGGCTGTGCCCCTAACCAACTTGACGAAGGGGAAAGGGTCGGTCATGATTAAATGGACCCCCGAGGCTGAGGCAGCATTCCAATTCTTGAAACAAGCCTTATGTAGCCAGCCAGTGTTGTACTCACCCGACTTCTCTAAAGACTTTGTCGTACAAAGTGATGCGTCAGATGTGGGGTTAGGAGCAGTATTGTCCCAGGTCTGGAACGGGGAAGAGCACCCAGTCATTTACCTCAGCAGGAAGTTGAAGTCCCATGAGGTAAATTACGCCACCGTTGAAAAGGAGTGTTTAGCGGTGAAGTGGGCTCTAGATTCCCTTCGGTACTACCTGCTAGGTAGGCACTTTGACATGGTTACGGATCACGCTCCGTTAAAGTGGATGGCTCAAAACAAGGAAACAAATAGAAGAGTGAATAGGTGGTTCCTGGCCCTCCAGGAATTCAACTTCACAGTAAAGCATCGCCCTGGCGTTCAAATGGGGAATGTGGATGCTTTGTCTCGAGTACATGAATGCCTGATTGCTGGTGTTCCAACCCCGAGGTTAAAACAAGAGGGGGGGGTATGTGACAGCAGGAAGGTAAAGTCACCTGGTTGCATCCAGGGGGGTAGATATATTTCGCCCAGATTCAGGCTTTACGCCGATTTATACAGCTAGGTGGAGAGTTGTATAAGCCCAGCTGAGACTAGTGGGCTCATGGATGACTCATACCTCTAGGGAGAGGGCTGGGCGTCGTGCAGACAGGGAGTTGATGAGGCCAGCTGAACCTTGTCAGCTCATTTAGGCCTCTATAAGAAATCCCAGCTTCATTAGATGTTAGCTCATGCCTGGAAGCAGACCTGTGTGGACTGTCTAGGGAGAGTGAACCCCTGTGCGGTGAGAGAAAGCCTGTGTGGCTATATTTTGCTTGGACATTTAAAACCAGGGACTAGGACAGCACTAGGCTGATCCCAGTTGTTAGTTAGGAAACCTGTATGTTTAGTCAGAGGTCAAGTTGACCAGGATTTATTTTGTTTGTTTCTTTTGCTTTGCTGTGTTTTTGTCACTGTAAATAGAAAATAAACGGCACCTTTTTGATTTTGAAAACCACAACCTCCGTCTGCTGGGCCTGTTTTTGTGTGGGGAGCCCATCCCGGGGGTCACACACACCCGCTGCCGAGCTAACCCCCTCACAATATATATATATACAGTATATATATATATATATATATATATATATATATATATATATATATATAGTATATTTTATTCTATTCTGTTCTATTGTTTTTCTAGTCTATTTTCTATTTCTATTCTAATCTTTTCTATTCGAATTCAAATTTATTCTATACAAAATATTTATACATATAACTATCTTCTGAAATTCGAAATTCATACAGAATGAATTCAAATTCGAATAGAAAAGATTAGAATATAATAACTATAGAAAAGAATAGAATAAAAAAAAATATAGACGGTCATATTCTATTGTATTTAATTACATTCTATTCAATTCTATTCTATTCTCTACTATTCTTTTATTTCTATTCTATTGCTTTTTATTTTTATATTCTATTTTATTGTATTCTTTTTTTAAAAACGATTTATATTTTTTCTAATTCGATTGAATTTTATTCGAATTCGAGTCGAAAATATTTCGAATTCGATTCGAAAATATTTCGAATTCAATTCGAAAATATTTCGAATTCGATTCGAATTTCGTCCGCGATTTTTCAATTCGAAAAAATTCGGATTCGGTTAAATTCGTTAGTATTGTAATTCGGTAATTCGGATGCATCCGAATGTCCGAATAATGAAAAATTTGTCCGAATTTCGATTCGGAACGAAACGAAATGCACATGTCTAGCTTCGGGTGTATATTTAGCAGAAAGCACACTACACCCGCTGTAAGTGTTGCAAATGCCTGTTAGTGTAACACACCAGGAAAACACAGCAATACAGGCTAGCTTCAGGTGTATAATGTGCAGGAGGCACTCTACGCCCGCTGTAAGTGCTGAAAATGCCTGTTAGTGTAACACACCAGGAAAACACAGCAATAAGGGCTAGCTTCAGGTGTATACTGTGCAGGAGGCTTAGCAACAATGACACTGTCTCCTGCCTATCCTTCTCTCTCCCTGCACACAAGGTTTAGCAAAGAATATGACACTGACACTCTCCCTGCCTATCCTTCTCTCTCCCTGCACACAAGGTTTAGCAAAGAATATCACTGACACTTTCCCTGCCTATCCTTCTCTCTCCCTACACACAAGGTTTAGCAAAGAATAGCACAATGACACTGTCGCTGCCTATCCTTCACTTTCCCTGCGCCGGAACACACTACACAAGGCCGCCGCGCTGGCGGCCTTTTATAGTGTGGGGCGTGTGCTAAACCCCCTGAGCTATAATTGGCCACAGGCAACCTGCCTGTGGCCAATTATGGCTCTCCTAGCTGATGGCGCTGTGATTGGCCAAGCATGGGGGGTCACAGTGCATGCTTGGCCAATCAGAGCGCCGGGATTGCACTGCGATGGCGCAGTGTATTGTGGGCTGTTCTCGTCACTCGAATTTGGCGCGAACGGCCCAAATCGTTCGATCTTCATCAAACGATCGAACAGCCGATGTTCGAGTCGAACGTATGTTCGAGTCGAACGCCGAGCTCATCCCTACTGATCAGCATTTTGAGGTGATGACGTGGGCGCACACCTGCAGAGAAGCTCCCCTCATCAGGAACTGTGCTCATTTATTCTTGTATTCTTGGTGGAGCTCCTGTGGGCTCACTTCCTATGGAGGGTGGGTCACATGTTGTGACATCACTTCCTGCTGGGAGTTTAATAAAAACTGTTTATGGGCGTCGACTTGGCAGAGTTTGCTGGGATGCCTTGATGATAAGACCAGGCTGGTGATGCTTCTTTCCTTGAATGAATGGGGTTCGAATGACGGTGAGTGAATTTTAGCCTAAGATAGCATTATTGCAATAAGATGAAATCTGAAGTGTGTGCTTGTTTAGCACAGGAAATATAGGCTGTGTGCTCTGCATACAACCTATATTTCCACGACAGAGCGGCGGAGCGGGGGTGTGTAATTCAGATTTTTTTTAATTCTATACTGACTGTCTTTAAATATGCCCCAGCCCCTGTTCAAATCCAATCCGGGGACAAAACTGGGGACAGACTTGGTCCAGGGACAGTGCTCTCAATCCGGGGACTGTCCCCAGAAACCGGGGATGTCTGGTCACCCTACCATAAGGTGTTAACCATTGTCAGGGCTGCTGATAGGAGGGGACCATCAGTCCTCTTGTAGGGGGCTCGGGCTCACAGGGGGGCCCAAACAGCAGAGGGATTTAGTGCGGTCGGTTTGAGGGGCAATTACAGGATGCCCTATGTGACTCTCTGCAGCAGCTGGAAACGGTTTCTCTCCCTCCCGCCGACTTTCAGCTGCTGCAGGGAGAGACGCAGACACAGCTGACGGCTTCCTTGTCCCATGAAAAAAATAACAAATTGTAACCCTGTATTGTTTTAATCCCGTGTAAAATTTAATAAAATTCTTGAAAAAAAACATTGTAAAAAAATAGTTTGTAAAATGTTTGTTTTCAAAACATTACATATTTTTTTTAAATTATGAAATGTTTTTGTTCAAAAATGTAAAAAACTAATTAAAAAAGGGCTAATTCACACAGCTTCTCTGTTATCTTTTTTTCCATTAAGAATAATTTTAGTACATTTTTAGTGAACATGTTGTTTTGATATATTTGAGGGGGGCCCTGCCAGGTAGGCTGTATGGGGCCCCATGATTTCTAACAGCAGCCCTGCAGGCAGTACCCCTGTAAGGGGCCGTGAGGTCCCCAGGTTGTTTTTTTTTACATTTTTTTTTGTAAGGGGCCCAGAGGTCCCCAGGGCCCCAGATGGCAACCCCTGATTTTTTTCTTTTTTTTTGTAAGGGGCCCAGAGGTCCCCAGATTGCAACCCCCCTTTTTTTTATAAAAAAATGTATAATTTTTTTTGTAACGGGTCCAGAGATCCCCAGAGGCCCGGAGGTCCCCAGGGCCCCGGATGGCAACCCCCCCTTTTTTTTTTCGGTAGCGACCCCCCCTCCCCCGGTTCTCCTCTGCTCCAGGGGGCCCATGCCTGAAGCTGTGTAAGGGGCCCCAAAATTCCTGATCGTGGCCCTGACCATTGTTATACATACAGAATAGTAAACAGAAAAGTGAGGGGAATGCTGGGGGGTGGGGGTAGGGAGGGCATAATGAGATGTAAAGTTGTCCCTGACCTGTTTGGTACATTTAATATTTGGATTCAACTCCGACATGCCTCTTTAGCAGTCTTTCAACGAAAACGGTAGAATGAGACGCTGCAGTGTAATATTCAAGAGCCCAGTGTTGTTCAGACGTTGGCCAGAGCACAGTGGAGCTGTAGGACAGTTTGGTAACCTTTCGTGAACAATGTCCCTTTTCAGGTCTGGGGACGAATATGGGGCGTAAATATAAATCAGAGGGGAGTGAGGAAAAAAGTCGGGGGTGAAGGTACGCGCTAAAGAGGAAATGCCGAAGTGACGTGATATAAAAGATGACTCAGGAGGTAAGGGAATGCCCTCTGGTTTAATTTTATGTGACATGTGACTGCGGTCAAGCTAGCCGTGGTTTGTAAATACACGGTCCAGCCAGCCGCCCAAAAAAACAACTTGAGCGCATATTACAAGGAGTACGGTAATTGCAGGAACATCACACTGTAGAACTATTCATTGGAACAATCTGCTCATGTTGCATTTTCATTGCGCTGTAGACACGGCCAGCTGCCCCAATCTTACAGCCCCCACCTCCTGCCACTTGGGTTAGATAAGTGTATTTGCTCCTCAGCTCTCCCTATTATTGCTGATCATGCAATCTTCCTCTTCTTGCCATTTGCAGCCCCTCCGGCTCACATCTGATTCCTCCGGCTATTGCAGCGCTTTAGGGAGGGTGAGTCATAGAGCAGTGTGATGTTCCTGCAATTACCGTACTCCTTGTAATAGGCGCACAGTTTTTTCTTTTGTGCGGCTGGCTAGACCGTGTATTTACAAACCACGGCTGGCTTGACCGCAGTGACTTGTGGAGTGTATACGAGAACTTTATTTTGTCCTACATGTCATCTACTTTTAGAAATATCTGCTTAGGATTTGCTAAATCTTTTCACTGGGTTTAATTCAGTGGATTGGATTTGTAGTTGCAAACATCGCATAACCGAACCTTACTGTCGTGATCAGCCGCCCCACTTCAAATGTTATTTACAGACCAATTTGAAAAAGAAAACCTGTTTACTTGCAACTCTTCACATTGAATCACTTTGCTTATTACGTTAGTACGAATATACTAGACTGCCACCAATCCAGCGGAGAACTGAACAAAGGGGACATCCTGATTGGTTCCACGTTTGCAATCACGTGATCGATAGCGTGCCAATGTAGAGCTAGGAGAAGACTGGTGTGTGGGAAGTTCCCGCCAATTGTTAGCGCGCTGACTAGGCTGGTGGGGATACGATTTTACGTAGGATAAAATATTCTGGAGTTATATTGTTTGTAGGCGCATACTCAAATGCCGGGAAAAGATGAAATTGGAGTGGTAGACGAGACTGCCGAGAAAGGAAGTAATAAGTTGTCAGGTGAGTTGATCAATGTTTCAGGTTTTTATAACCATCACACTTCATGGCGTGTGCTGTCTTAAAGTAAATGTGGAGACTGAGCGGAAGTAGAAAAAGTATAGTTGGGAGGTCATTTGGGTAGTAATAGAAGTTCTTTTTGTAATTGTGTGCTGTATTCTATATAAACGTTTCCTATATACTTGCTAAAGGTCACTAGGGTCTCAAACTGGCGGCCCTCCTAGCTGTTGCAAAACTACAAGTCCCATGAGGCATTGCAAGGCAGTTACAAGCATAACACCCTCAGGCAGAGCCACGATGTGACTTGTAGTTCCGCAACAGCTGGAGGGCCACCAGTTTGAGACCCCAGGCACTAGAGGTTACATAAGGTAGCGTTATATGTTACTGCATACTCGCTTACTTGCGTGAGTTAACCCCTTTTGCGTTTCTCTTACACATTGTAACCAGATTTTGATCACACAATAGTTTCTATTTCTGCAACAAAAGCATGCTGCAAACTTACAGAGATTGCTTGTTTTGTATTATAAGGATTGTAGCACTTTTTTGTGAGTTATTGTACACAACTTCCAAAAGTGTTGGCATTTGTTTTTTATACAACGTTAAGATGTTTTAAGGTAGACCTAATTCAATCGTATTATAGATACAGTAACAGTAGCGTTACTGTTTTATAAATGTGTTTTTTATTTATAGAGCATAACAAAGCTTTACAAATGCTTGTTGTGCTCTGCCTGCATTGAGATCCTGAAGCAAGTGGTGAGTTGCTCATTATCTTGTGACTAGCCTCTCCATGAATCTGTTCTCCTGTAGTTTTTAAGCAGAGAATTCCATGTTAAACTTGGTGTTTGTTAACCCCCCCCCCCCCCCCAAAAAAAAAAAAAATGGATTATGTTCCTTTTAACCACTTCAGCCTGGGTTTTACCCCACTTTTTGCAATTTGGCACTTTGCTACTTTAACCACTTAAGCCCCGGACCATATTGCTGCTTAATGACCAGGCCACTTTTTGGGATTCGGCACTGCGTTGCTTTAACTGACAATTGCGCGGTCATGCGACGTGGCTTCCAAACAAAATCGACGTCATTCCCCCCCCCCCCCAATAGAGCTTTCTTTTGGTGGTATTTGATCACCTCTGCGGTTTTTATTTTCTCTTACCGTCCATGGACTGACACGGCTTCTAATACTGAAACACGTGGGTATATGTCCCTGCTTGCAGGAGAAGATCTAGGCAGAATGTTAGATGTTACAACATACATTCTAAAAAACAGAGCTGAACAGCCCCGCCCAGGGGGCGGTCCCTCCAGACAACCCTCCTACCTGCAGCTAGCAGCCTCAGTTTTTTTCTGCCTAGCAGAAGACGTGGTTCTCTCAGGAGCAAGTCTCCTGGAAGATTTTTATTTTTATTCCTTTTGAGAATTTTATTTTTGAGATCTTCAATCAACTGTCGGCTGGGCAACAGGTTGGGTACAAGGTATCCTCGTAGTCTTCCCTGTCCGACCATCCTGATCTTCGCCTTGTGCGCGTGAGACTCAGTTCACGACATGCCCCACGACTCCAGGGGTGGCCGGTGGGCTTTTATGCTCCGCGGTCCTCTCGAGATTGAACAGTACCTGCTGTATCTTTCATGGTGGACTGGTCTGACAGCTACTCAGTACTATTCTGTGATAGGTCTGTCTGAAACACACCAGTGGGTCCCTCTGGGACGGGTAAGTAGTCTTTCCTGAATACAGGTGAGTACATGCTGGCTGTGTTTCTCTGTATGGTTTTTTTTTTCCTGTCTACCCCCTGTTATGCTGCTCTCTGCATTCTAATCTGGCGCTGTGCTGTGTGGGGGTGCCTGGGGGTCACTCTGGCCTGGTGGGGGGGCGCTCATGACTGTCTGCTGGTGCTGAGGAAACGTGGTGTGTTTGGGGGATGCCATTGGGCGCACTGGCTGTACTTTACTGCGCTCGGCGGCCATCTTACCGCGGATCAATGGCGCAGTTACACGCGGCTGGCGGCCATTTTCTTGAAGCCGCGTGCGCTTTCACTTTCGTTTTGGCCTCTATCGCTGTGGCGTGAATCTCCTCAGGCTTCACTCGCGCTGGCAGTGCGGTGCAGACAGCGGAGCTGAGCGGTCCTCTAAAGGGTTGGTGAGTCCTCTGGGTATCCCCTCCAGTCAGCGCAGCCAGTGGGTGGACTTATTCACTTTATTGTGCATAAGGTCTCGGGGGGCGAGTATGGAGTCTGGTTCACCTGCTTCCCCACTCTTGTCAGAGGCAACAGGCAGTGCTCCAGCACCTGCGGTCCCCATGGACCAGTTGTCGGCAGTCCTGGAATCATTCCTTGTCAGGATGGAAGCGGTGTGCGAGCGCAAGGGAGCTATAAGCGCACAATCTCCACATGGGGGGTGCTCTGATTCAGATATGGGCCTAGCTGCTCAGGACCCTAGCTCCTGAATATTTTAATGTTTTTGAACAGGACATTCTTTGTGAGGAAGACTCCAGTTCTGAGTCAGTAAATGATGGGGCGCTTGTAAGTGAACTCATTGATGCTGTGAGGGACACTCTCAAGCTGGATGCTGTGGCTGAGATACCACAGGCGGACGCTGTCTCCTTTGGTTCTTTTCAAGCTTTTCTTTTACACCGCTTCCTTACACGCTGCGTCGAGAGCAGCATGGATGATACAGTGGTACACAGTGCCCCCCCCCCCCCCCCGGTCGGTGCAGCATGGTGGGGGGGGGGACTTTATTAATTTCTCTAGTCCCTGTGAGCTTTCTGTGTGATGTCTCTGAGGCAACAATAGGGTCTCTGCACCTGTGGTTTCCCGCCATTTCCTGGGGAACGTTCTGAGCGCTGACAGGACCGGAGTCGGAGGTTTCCCTTTTACCTGCATGCTGCTTCGGCAGCACATTTAAGCAGGTTGGAATGATGGAGAAGATTATGCGCCATAATTAAAACTTATCTTATAACTCTACACTGGATTCATTCATATGTATGTGTTATTGATCTCTCTGTCTGCGTGGGTTTCCTCCCACGTTCCAATGCTGTGTCTTCAGTGCCATACACAATATAAACATTCACAATATGTTTATACACGACTCTAAATACATTCACAGTATATGTATGTATTATACTCTCTGGGTTGGCGTGGGTTTCCTTCGGCTCTCTGCACAGTATAAACATGTTCAATATGTATGTTGCACATACTATAAACAACTACAGTATGTGTATATACAGTCTGTGTGGGTTTCCTCTGGGTACTCCGGTTTCCCCCCCCACGCTCCAATGGTAATGCACAGCATAAACATGTGCAATATGTTTGTTCACATGCTATCATTCCTACACGGTATCTGTGTGCTGTCTGCGTGGGTTTCTTCCGGGTGTTCCGGTTTCCTCCCACGCTCTGACGGTATGTGCGCCTTTTGGCTCTCTGCACAGTTTAAACATGTTGCATATGTTTATCACGCATACTATAATACCTACGCGGTATGTGTATGCAGTCTGTGTGAGTTTCCTCCGGTTCCCTCCCACCCTCCAATGGTATGGGCGCTTTCGGCGGTATGCACAGCCTAAACTTGTGCGATTTGATTTTCTCTGATCGTCCATGGACTGACACAGCTGTCATATTGATTACGTGTGGGTATATGTCCCTGCTTTCAGGAGAAGACCTAGGCAGAATGTTAGATGTTAAAACATTCTCGAACAAACCAGAGCTGAACAGCCCTGCCCAGGGGGGTGGTCCCTCCGGACATTACCCTCCAACCTGCAGCCTCAGTTTTTTTTCTGCCTAGCAGAAGGAGAAGACGTGGCTCTCTCAGGAGCCAGTCTCCTGGAAGATTTTACTTTTTTAATTTTTATTCCTTTGGGAATTTTATTGAGACCTTCTTCAATCAACTGTCGGCTGGGCAACAGGTTGGGTACACTAGTATCCTCGTAGTCTTCCCTGTCCGACCATCGAGCGCGCTGATCCTCGCCTTGTGTGCGTGAGACTCAGTTCACAACATGCTCCAGGGGTGGCCGGGTTGATTTCATGCTCCCACGGTCCTCTCAAGATTGATCAGTACCTACTGTATCTTACGCGGTTGACCGGGCCGACAGCTACGCAGTACGACTCTGTGATAGGTCTGTCTGAAACAAGTCAGTGGGTCCCTCTGGGGACGGATAAGTAGTCTCTCCTGCTGCAAGGTGAGTACATACTGGCTGTGTTTCTGTGTGTGGGGGGGGTTCTCCCTGTCTCCCCCCTGTTATGCTGCACCCTGCTCTGGTGCTGTGCTGTGTGGAGATGCTTGGGGGGGGGGGGGTCACCCTGCCCTGGGGAGGGGGGGGCGCTCCATGGCTGTTAGTGAACTTGGGAAGTGTTCTGGGGGAGTGTGTGAGGCCTTATTGCGTGCGCCATTGGCGCTGTGTTTTAAATTTAAAAAGTGTGCCATCGGCGGCCATTTTGCCACGGCTCAAAGCGCTGTTATACAGGCGCCCGGCGGCCATTTTCTTGTAGCCGCGGCGCTTTCAGTTTAGTTTTCGGCCTCTAGCGGCGCTACTGAATAGCGCAAAATACCTAATCTCCTCACAGATCCTTCACTCTCCTCAGGCTTCACTCGTGCTACAGAGCGGCTCATACAGCGGAACCGAGTGGTCCCTAGGGGTGGTGAGTCCTCCGGGTATCCCCTCAGCCTCAGTACAGCCAGTGGGTGGACTATGTTATTCACTAAAATAGTGAATAATGTCTGAGGGTGGCAATATGGAGTCTGGTCACCTGCTTCTCCACACTTGTCACAACTGGCAGTGCACCTGCGGTCCCTATGGACCAGTTGTCGGCAGTCCTGGAATCATTCCTGGGATCAAATCCCCATGGGGCTGCTACAAAAAGACAATCTAATTGTCAGGATGGAAGCGGTGTGCGAACACATGGGAGCTGTAAAGCGCCCCCTCCCCACAGTAAAAGGGGTGTGCTCTGTCTCAGAAATGGGCCTAGCTGTTGCTGCTCAGGACCCTAGCTCTGAGGATTTTCATGGGGTTTTTTTTTTTTTTTAAACAGAATATTCCCTGTGAGGAAGACCACAGTTCTGAAGAACTGACAGGGTGCTTGTAAGTGAACTCATTGATGCTGTGAGGAACACTCTCAAGCTGAATGTTGAGGCTGAGGAACCTCAGGTGGAAGCTGTCTCCTTTTTGATCCCTTAAAAGCTGTTTTATTCAAAAGTTTTTCCATATGTGCCTTTTTTTTTTTTTTTTTTGATACATTCATTGACTAATGCCGCGTACACATGATAATTTTTCCCGTCGGGAAAAATTATATTTTTTGTTTTTTGGAACAAGAAAAACGACCGTGTGTGGGCTTTTTGTCATTTTTCCCGACGGGAAAAACGGCATTAATCACGGCGAGAAAAATTAGAACATGCTCTAATTTTTCTCATCGTGATTCCCGTCCTTTTTTTTCCCACGGCAGTTTTCCCATAGGGAAACACTGCCACGGAGCCCACACAGTCGTTTTTCTCGACCAAGAAAAAAATGTCGGGAAAAACGGACGTGTGTAGGGAACCAAGCCATTTCCTAGTTTTTCCCGTTGATTTTCTCGACAGTGTTTTCACCGTCGAGAAAATCAATCGTGTGTACGCGGCATAAGTCTGGGATAAGCCGCAGGAGACTTTGACGGCGCCTAGCCATGAGGTACCCCTTTTTTAAGGAGGACCTGGTTAAGAAGTGGATTATCGCCCTAGTGTTCGACCGCCCGGTCGCCTGTTTGAATAAGGCTACCACGCTCCCAATGGAAGGGACTCCTGCATTTAAGGATCCCACTGACAGGAGGTCAGAAGTGGTGAGTGGAACTAGGTTTACCTTTTTGGGGTCTGCCTTGCGCCCTATAGGGGCAGCGACACTTGTGTCTCAAGACACTCACAGGATGGGCAAAGATTTTGCACCAGACGGTTCAGAAGCATAATCTCCCTCCTGAGACCATTGTCCTGGCTCACCAACTGGCGCAGGGTTTAGTCTCTGTGTGCGATGCCACTGTGGATGCGACCCCTTAAATAACGGGGGCCTCCATTTCTGCTGTGGTGATGCGTCGCCTTATCTGGCTAAAATGCTGGTCGGCCGATCTAGCTTCCAAAAAGCTCCTGGCTGACTTGCCCTTTGAGAGCGGTAGACTGGTTGGGGCCGCCCTGGATGCCATTATTATGGATGTCACTAGGGGTAAGAACAACATCCTTCCTCAGTCTTACGGAAAGAGGAGCCCCACCGTAGGCCAGGCTCTTCCTTTCCGGCAAAGGAGTTTTTTTTTGTTTTTTTTCTCGTCAGTCAGAATCCACGGGTGAGCCCTCCCAGACTGGAAAAAGTGCGGCTGGGGGCATAAGCGTCCCTGGATGCGTAAGCCTACCAAGCAAGCTCCCAAGCCTGACGCCGCATGAAGTCTTGCCCCTGCCCGACTCTGGGGTGGGGGGACGTCCTTGCAGGTTCACGATTCAGTGGATCTCCGACCGGTGGGTGTGCGAGGTGGTCACCTCAGGATACAGGATAGAATTCCGTTCCTGTCCTCCAGAGATTCTTTCCCTCCAATTCTCCCTCTCCTTCCTGCCCGTCGGGCGGCCCTCTTAAGGGCCGTTCAGGATTGATCAGGTCCGGGGTGATTGTGCCGGTTCCGTCACAGGAGAGGTTGTTCAGGGTTTCTACTCAAATCTGTTTTGTAGTCTGAAAAAGTGGACGGGGGTTCGGCCAATCCTGGGCCTGAATGCTTTTGTGATGGTGCAAAAGTTCTGCATGGAATCCATTCGCGCAGTGTTCGCTACACTCCATGGGGATTTTCTGGTATCCTTGGACATCTAGGACGCCTTCTTGCATGTTCCGATCTGCGCACGTTAACAGTAGTTTCTGCGCTTTGCGACCGGCGAAGGCCACTATCAATTGTGGCTCTTCCCTTCGGCCTAGCCTCGGCACCAAGGTTTTTTACCACGGTGCTTGCTCCGGTTCTAGCCTTACTGAGCCAGCGAGGCATTGCTATCATGGGCTATCTGGACGATCTTCTAAGAGCAGACAATGGCTCAGAATTAGTGTGACTATTGTCAGTCAGACCCTTAGGGACTTCGGGTGGCTCCCAAACATTCAGATGTCGGTCCTTGGAGTATCTCGGTCTGATCCTGGACTCCATGGAGGCGTAGGTATTCCTAACCCTGGAGAAGTTTCTGACTTCTCAGTCAGTCTGTAGTGCGGGTCCTGACGTCTCGGAAATGGTCGGCTACCCGTTTTTTGCTTGAGAGCCCTGGAACTCATGAGGGCCTCGTTCGAGGCTTTTCCGTATGCCCAATCACACACACGGGCATTACAGTAAGAGATCCTGTCCACCTGGGACAAATCCCCGTTGTCCTTGGATCTTCGGATCCAGATGAGTCGCCTACTTGGGGTGCCCCTGGCGTGGTGGTTGGGGTCCCCGGTTCTTCGGTCCGGGAAGTCATCCCTCCCCATCCAGTGGACGGTGTTCATGACGGACGCCAGCCTGACGGGCTGGGGTGGAGTCTGGGGAGTCATTTCAGCCCCAGGGCTCCGGACGAAGCCCGTTTTTACCGATCAAGGTTCTGGAAATACGGGCAATCAGAATATGCCTCCCCACGTGGTCTCTATCGGCCGTCTACATTCAAGCGTAGACAATTGGCAGGCAGACTTTCGGAGTCGCCAGACGGTGGACCAGGAAGAGTGGTCCTTACACCTGGACATGCCGGATGTGGACCTGAGGGCCTCTCGACTCAATTGTAAGGTGTCGAGGTGTGTGTGGCCAGGTCCAGGGATCCTTGGGCGGATGCCTCAGATCCGTTGGTGGGGTCATTATCACCTGATATCTGTTATCCCCCGCGGCAGCTGCTTTCTCGCCTGCTGTGCAGGGTTGTGGCCGAAGGGATTCCGGTGATCCTCTTTACGCCAGGTGGGTCTCGGCGTCATTGGTATGCTGATCTGGTACGTCTCATCGCGGCCGTTCCTTGGCGGTTGCCTATAAGGGAGGGCCTTCCTTCTGTTTCAAGGTCCTAATTTTCATCCGGTTTTACAGTCTGACTTAACGGCATAGCTATTAAGCGCCAGGTGCTGGGAGTCCGAGGTCTCTCGGATTTGGTCATTTCGACCATGTTCAGGGCACGGAAGTCTTCCGCTTGAAAGATATATCACCGTACCTGGGAATCTTGCATCGCTATATGCGAAGAGCTGGACTAGCCTCCACGGACGTATTCCGTCCCCAGTACCCTGCGGTCCTTACAGCGTGGTGTGACCCAAATGCTTGCTTGAGTACCATTAGGGGTCAGTTTTCGGCCTTGACCATCTTCCTTCAGAGGCAGCGACTCGTGGTGTAATGGTTAGCAAGCCAGGCTACCATTGCTGACAACCATGGGATTAAATCCCCACGGGGCTGCTACATAAGACAGCCGCTAGCGGGTCATTGCTTGGTAGCACCTTTTGTGCAGGGGGTTCGCCATGTGCTCCCTCCTGTTGAAACCACCTCTCCCTCCTCGGGACTTGGATTTGGTGCTCTCCGGTTCTCCAGGAACCTCACTTTGAAAATATCAGATATTCCTCTCTTGACCTTGTCTCAGGAGGTGGCCTTCTTAGTGGCCATTATTTCTGTCAGACGGGTGTCTGAGTTGGCGGCCTTGTCCTGCAAGTCGCCCTATTCGGTCATCCATAAGGATAAGGCGGTGTTGCGTCCACGACCTTCCTTTTGCAAAGGTGGTCTCGGCTTTTTTCACCTGCATGTGGACATTGTCCTCCCGTCCTCACACATCGCATTCCCGAGGGTTTGCGCTTAACAAATTTTATGTGATATGACTCGCTAGTTGTCTGTCTCTGATCCGAAACAGGGCCGAGCGGTGTCGTCTGCCACCTTTTCCAGATGGATCAGACAGACTGTTATACAGGCCTATGCCATTAAGGGGGGTGGCCCCTCCCTTTCCGGTTAAGGCGCATGCCACCAGGGCACTTGGTGCTTCCTGGGCTTTCCGACATCAAGCGTCGGTTGCACAAGTGTGCAAGGCGGCGACCTGGTCGTCCGTTCATGCCTTTTCAAATTCTATAAGGTTGATGTGGCTCCATCTTCGGGTGCTTCTTTCAGCCACAAAATGTTGCAGGCTACTGCTTAATGTTGCAACTCCTCCGTTGAGGAGCTCTGCTGGTTTGGAGAAGTTTTGGTTGTTCCATTACTATTTGCTACCACCCTTTTCTTATACTGCTTTGGGACGTCCCACACGTAATCAGTATGAGAGCTGTGTCAGTCCATGGACGATAAGAGAAAATAGGATTTTTAAAATCACCACCGTAAAATCCGTTTCTCTGGCGTCCATGGACTGACACAGCACCCACCCTTTTTTTAAGGTTGGTACTGCTTTGTAACGAACTGAGGCTGCAAGTGGGAGGGTAATGTCTGGAGGGACCGCCCTCCTGGGTGGGGCTGTTCAGCTCTAGTTTGTTCTATAATGTTTTAACATCTAACATTCTGCCTAGGTCTTCTCCTTCTTTTTTTTTTTTTTTTTTTTTCCTGCCTAGCAGAGGACGTGGCTTTAGAGCCAGTCTCTTGAAGAAACATATTTTTATTTTTTGAACATTTTATTTTATTTTTGTGATTCTTCTATCAACTGTTGGCTGGGCAACAGGTTGGGTAGTTGCTATCCTCGTAGTCTGACCATCGAGCGTGCTGATCCTCGCTCTGCGTGAGATCAGTCCACGACATACCCCATGGCTCCAGGGGTGGCCGGTGAGCTTTTTTGCTCTAGGGTCTACATGCGACTGAACTTTTTTTTTTTTTTTTGTATCTTTCACGGTGGACCGGGCTGACAGCTACTCGGTACAGCACTGTGATGGTCCTGTCAGGAACACACCAGTGGGTCCTAGCTGGATGGGTAAGTACTGTTCCCCTGCCTCAGCAGGTGAGTACATGCTGTGTTCCTATGGTAGGGGGGGGGGGTTTCCCTGTCTCTCCCTTGTTTTTTGCTACTTCTGTCACCTACTGGGGGGTCCATAGGGGTCTGCATTGAGGTGTGGGGGGGCTTTGTGTCAGCCTGGGCCTTGCGTGCCGTTTGGCGCCATGTTTTTACTTTGTTTTACTTTTCTTACACTGGCAGACCAAATGGTAGCTGCCCTTTGGCACACTTATAATTGCAAATATGAAGATGCTTAAAGTGGCCCTTCCTGCATGAGCACCGCTCAGCGCCTGGGATAAACACAATTGATGGTATGACTAGAGTAATATAGGGCTGAATGTCTATCTGATTGGAAATGGGGATCCCAATCACAACGAGCAGCTGCTGGAAGTGTGTGAATGATGTAAAAGCAGTATTTGGAGGAACACCCAAAGATTATTATAAATAAATAATGTAAAACAATAAAATTATGCACAATAAAAAATTGTAGACAATTAATACCGTAAAACACTAAAATATATATAAAAACCTCAGTAAATGTCCATAAATATTGTAGCAGCGCTTCTTGTCATGAATAACAAGCTTCTTTGTGTTGCCTACACAAAAGGAACTGATGAGCAGAGGGAAAGTGTGATTGATATCTCAAAGTGGTTGATATAGTTCAAAAAGTTCATCCGTCATGTATTGTATATACAGTAGAGAAGTCCCCTTTTGGGGATACACTCACCAAAAGGTAGATATGAATGAGCCTTATCAATGTCACCAGGATCACTTCTTTCCTTTCTTTCACTCCTTCCACCGATATCCAACTTTGTTTGTATGTATCTCTACGATGAAAAGCTGGGGGTGTAGTCTCCAAATAATCCACTGAAGGGTGCTGTGACTGGTCTGTGACAAGAGCTGCGATAAGATGCTCCTTCTTCCGGGTAGAGGGACAAAAACACTTATAATTGCGGCAGCCATTTCTCTTATCGTCCATGGACTGACACTGCTGGATACTGTAAACGTGTGGGTATATGTTCCCTGCTCGCAGGAGAAGATCTAGGCAGAATGTTAGATGTTAAAACATTCTAGTTCAAACCAGAGCTGAACAGCCCCGCCAGGGGGGCGGTCCCTCCGGACATTACCCTCCCACCTACAGCTTGCAGACCTCAGTTTTTTTTCTGCCTAGCAGAAGACGTGGCTCTCTCAGGAGCCAGTCTCCTGGAAGATTTTACTTTAAAATTTTATTCCTTTGGGAATTTTATTTTTTGAGACCTTCAATCAACTGTCGGCTGGGCAACAGGTTAAATACACTAGTAGTCTTCCCTGTCCGACCATAGAGCGTGCTGATCCTCGCCTTGTGTGCGTGACACTCAGTTCATGACATACTCCAGGGGTGGCCGGGTTGCTTTCGTGCTCCCGCGGTCCTCACAAGATTGAACAGTACTTGACTGACTGTAACTCTCACGGTGGACCGGGCCGACTGCTACGCAGTACGACTCTGTGATAGGTCTGTCTGAAACAAGCCAGTGGGTCCTTGAAAGGGACGGGTAAGTAGTCTCTCCTACTGCAGGTGAGTACATGCTGGCTGTGTTTCTGTGTGTGGGGGTTTCTCCCTGTCTCCCCCCTGTTATGCTGCACCCTGTACTGGTGCTGTGCTTGGGGGTCACTCTGGCCTGGCTGGGCGCTCATGTCTGCAGTTTTTTTCTGGTGTGTGAGGTGATTATTGCGTGCGCCATTGGCGCGCATTAGAGCTTTGAATTTCGCGCTCAGCGGCCATCTTGGCGTTGAGTGGCGCAGTTATAGCTGCGGCCATTTTCTTGCCACCGCGCATTTATTTCTGGCAGCGGCACAAATCCCCCTCACAATCTCCTCGCAGACTGAGCGGTCCTTAAGGGTTGGTGGGTCCTCCCGGGTATCCCCTCAGTGTAGCCAGTGGGTGGACTGTATATTCACTGTATAGTGTATAAGGTCTCAGAGGGTGGCGTTATGGAGTCTGATACACCTGCTCTCCACACTTGCCTGGGGCAGTGCTGCACAGTTAAACATGTTCATATGTTTCCTGCACCTGTGGTCCTTATGGACCAGTTGTTGGCAGTTCTGGAATCATTTCTGTCAGAATGGAAGCGGTGTGCGAGCAAAAGGAGCTATAAGCCCCTCCCCCCCCCCCCCCCCCCCCACAAAAATCTTTAGTGGAGTGCTCAGATATGGGCCTAGCTACTGTGCTCAGGACCCTACCTCCTGAATATTTAATGCAGGGCAAATTTGCTTGGAATCTAGGAGCCAGCTAAAAAAGTTAGGAGCCAGGAACGCGCCCTGTCCCGCCGAGCTTGCGCGCAGAAGCGAACGCATACGTGAGTAGCGCCCGCATATGAAAGCGGTGTTCAAACCACACGTGAGGTATCGCCGCGATCGGTAGAGCGAGAGCAATAATTCTAGCCCTAGACCTCCTCTAACTCAAAACATGCAACCTGTAGAATTTTTGAAACGTCGCCTATGGAGATTTTAAAGGGTAAAAGTTAGTTGCCATTCCACGAGCGGACGCAATTTTGAAGCGTGACATGTTGGGTATCAATTTACTCAGCGTAACATTATCTTTCACAATATAAAAAAAAAACTGGGCTAACTTTACTGTTGTTTTTATTTTTTTATTTATTTTTTTCCCAAAAAAGTGCGCTTGTAAGACCGCTGCGCAAATACGGTGTGACAAAGTATTGCAACGACTGCCATTTTATTCTCTAGGGTGTTAGAATAAAAAATATATATAATGTTTGGGGGTTCTAATTAGAGGGAAGGAGATGGCAGGGAAAACAGACAGGGAAACTCCATTAGCATTGCTGGTTGCAATACCAACGGCCACCACAAGATGGCGCTAGTTCACAGAAGGAAGCATAGGCCTGCAGAAGGCCTCAAAGCCGCGGCCTGAATTACCTGCCAGCGCGGCCCGACGCGATCCCGCGGAGGGGGGGGGGGCACGGAGACACAGGATACCCCAGCTGTGCTGCCCCAGGCGCCAGGTCGCTAATTCTAGTCGCAATGGCGACCTGGCGCCCGGGGTTTGTCGAGGCCTGATTTAATGTTTATGAACAGGACATTCCCTTGTGAGGAAGACTCCAGTTCTGTGTCAGTGAATGACAGGGCGCTTGTTATGTGAGAAACACTCAGGCTAGAATTGCTGTGACAAGCCTTTCTTTTACAGTTTCCTCACTGTTTTCCTCACACGCTGCCTCGAGCAGCATGGATGAGGGAGGACTTTATTCATTTGTCTCTAATCCCCGTGAGCCTTCTGTGTGATATCCTGAGGCAACATTTCCCGCCATTTCCTGGGGAATGATTTCAGCTCTGACAGACACACGGTCTGAGGATCAGAGGTTACCTGTTACCTGCATGCTGCTTCGGCAGCACAGTCAAGCAGGTTGGAATGATACAGAGAAGATTATGCGCCTCTGCGCCATAATTTAAACTCCTCCTATACCTCCACACTGCATACATTCAGTGTATGTATGTTATTGGTCTTTGTGGCTGTCCCCACGTTCCAATGCTGTGTTTCAGTGCCATACATGATATAAACGTACAAAATATGTTTATGCACGACTCCAGATACATTCACAGTATATGGATGTATTCTACTCTCTGGGTCGGCGGGGGCTCCAGTGTCCTCCCGCACTCTCATGGTATGTGCGCTTCGGCTCTCTGCACAGTATAGACATGTTCAATATGTTTATTGCACATATTATACATGTTTACAGTATGGGTATACTGTTTGCATGGGGTTCCTCCGGGTACTCCGGTTTCCCCCCACGCTCCAATGGAAATGCACAGCATAAACATGTGCAATATGTTGATTCACATGCTATCATTCCTACACGGTATCTGTGTGCTGTCTGCGTGGAGTTCTTCCGAGTGTTCCGGTTTCCTCCCACGCGCTGACGGTATGTGCGCCTTTGGCCTACTGCAGAGTTAAACATGTTCAATGTTTATCACGCATGCTATAATACCTACACGGTATGTGTAGGCAGTCTGTGTGGTTTTCCTCCGGGTACTCCGGTTCCCTCCCACACTCCATTGGTATGGGCGCTTCGGTGCTATGCACAGTCTAAATTTGTGCGATTGGATATCCACATACTAACATACCTACCCGGTATGTCTTTGCAGTCTGCGTGGGTTTCCGCCCACGCTACATGACATGCATGCCTTTGGTGCAATACACGATGTAAACATACACATTATGTTTATATACTACATACATTCACAGTAGTTGTAGGTATTGCATTCTCTGAGTATGCGTGGGTTACTTCGGTTCCTCCCACGCGCCAACGGTGTGCGCGCCTTCGGTGCTATGCACACATGAGCTTGTGCAAAATGTTTAGCGCACACACTATAATACCTACACGGTATGCGTATGCAGTCTGCATGGGTTTCATCCGGATGCTCAGGTTTCTCCCCTGCGTTCCAATGGTGTGCGCATTCTCAGCGCTATGCACAATATAAACATGTGAAATTTGTTTATTCGCAGGCTAACATACCTACACGGTTGTGTACGCAATCTGCGTGGCTGGTGTACGTCCAAGCCCCGATGATGTGCGCGCCTTTGTCGCTGGCACAGTATATACGTGTTTTAATAGGTTTATCCACAAATACTAAACTACATACGCCGTATGTGGTGGTATTATGCTTTTTGTGGCTGGGTGGGTTTCCTCCCACACTCTCTATTTGCGCGTTTGACGCAATACATAGTATAAACTGTGTTTGTACAATCGGCACTTATCCATGGGTAGCTGCTGGATGGAGCATTGTCACAAGGATCCCTGGTTTCAGGGGTATCACTTTCCACCTGCTTTCAGTGGTGATCAGATGCGCTGGCTTGGACTGTGTTCGCCAGGCTGAGGTTAGCGTTATGCCCGTTAGTGGCTGCGTCTCTGGCGTTTTTTGTAGCTCAATGACTGGGCAAAAGCCTCTGCTTCATCCATCAGTCGTCTAGCAGGTACACTACAACTGCTTTGGCCTTTAGGGTCTCTGTGCCCGGGGTGGGTTTGCACCACCTGTGGAGGCTGAGGTACTAGTCCTCTGACAGAGTTTCTAGGGAAGTTCTGTCAAGTTGCCTTTATTGGCCAACATTTGAGGCACCCTGTACACTGGGGCCTCCCTTCTCCGATACATTGCGGAGTCTCTTTGGGATTTTCATACATCTTGCTGCAAGACTGTCCTGTCGGCCATGTGCATTGCAGGGGAAGGGTCCTTGCACCCGGAGGTGTTTCCACCTTCTTTACCAGAGGTGGGGCACCGGAAGTGGACCTTTATGGCCTCTCAACTCACTCGCAAGGTGACAAGATCGTGGCCAGGTCCAGGGACCCCTGGGCGGACGCGTTGGAAGCCTGTGGGGGCAGTATCGCCTGATATATGCTTACCCTCCGCTACTGTTGTTGTTGCCTCGCCGGCTTCGCAGAGTAGGGGCTGAGGCCATTCCAGTGCTCGAACAGCGACATTGGTACGCCGATCTACTTCGGCTAGTCAGACATTCCTGGCGACGGCCTATTGGGGTGGACCTTCTGTCTCATGATCCCATACTTCATCTTGCTTTACAGTCCTTGGCTTTAATGGCATGGCTGTTTAAAGCCAGGCGCTGAAGGACCGAGTTCTCTCGTATTCGGTCATCTCTTCTATGTTGTTGACACGGGAATCTTCCTCCAGAAAGATATCTCACTGTACCTGGAAGGCTTACATCGCTATGTGCGAGGAACTTAAGTGGCATCCTCGGATGTATTCCGTTCCCAGGATTTTGCTGTTCTTACAACGTGGTGTGACCCAAAAGCTGGCCTTGCATACCCTTTTTTTTTTTTTTTTTTTTTTTTTTTTTTTTACAATGACCGCTACCGGGCAATTCCTTGATTAGCACCTTTTGTGCAGGGAGTTCGCCATGTGATTTTCCCCCCCCCCCCCGTCCCGTCAAGCCTCCTCTCCCTACTTGGGATCTGATTTTGATGCATCTCGGTTCTCCAAGAACAAGCTTAAGTTTGCACAGGTGTGCAGTGCAAAGGGGATTCAGCAATTCCTTTTTATTTTGTTCATGTATTTTTATTTGCTATCACAAGGTTAATAAACCCCTATATGATGGCATTGGGCAGGTGACAAATACTCTTTATGTACGCTAATAGACCCCAATGTCCCCCCTGCCCTTCACACCATCTAACCAAGCACAGATCGGCTTGGTTAGGTGTATCTCCTGGCTGTACTAGTGACATCACTGTTTTTTTTTTTTTTTTTTTTTTTTACCACTTGCCGACCACGCCATGGACGAAAGACGTCCACAGCGCGGTCGAGTTATCCTGAGTTCACGTCCCTGGGACATCCTCGCGCTTCCCGCGTGCCCCCTGGTGCGCGCTCGCGGAAGTGTCCGTGCTCGCCGAGTTCACGGGTCCCAGCGCAACAAGGATCGCGGTGAAGAGCCAATGATAGCGGCTCTTTACCACCTGATCGCTCCCTCCAATGAGGGAGCGATCAGAATGTAAACAAACTGGGGTCACACAGAGGTCCAGCTCTCTTCTCTCCTCACACCGATACAGCGTGTGAGGATAGAAGAGAGATCATTTACAACAGTGAGTGTATGTCATATTATGCAGTGAACTACAGTGCCACACAAGTGCCAATCTGTGCCCCACACTACCCATCAGCGCCCCTACAGTACCCATCTGTGTAAGCGGTGCCACCACAAGGCTCATCAGTGCCACTTCAGTGCCCATCGGTGCCGCCAGTACCACTATAGTGCTCATCTGCACCACTATAGCGCCCATAAGTGAGTGCTCATCAGTGGATACTTATCAGCGCCGCCTTATCAGTGTGGTGCATTGGTGTACATCAGTGCGTCCTCATCGGTACCCAGCAGTGCGCCCTCATCGGTACCCAGCCTCATCGGCACCCATCAGTGCAGCCATACCTGTTCCAGTTTTCCTACCACAGTTTGTCACCAGTATGGCGAAAAAATGTTTTCCGCTGAGGAGGCATACCAACAGCTTTGCTTGACTGACGAGAGCAGCAGGGAGCTCTGAGTCTGATTCTGGTTCAGAATATGAACCTGTTGTTATAAGCAGTGGGTCTTCTACAGATTCAGAGGAAGTGGAAAGTGTGCCCAGGAAACTAAGGCGTTCTGACATGGAGCAGCAGGCTACCACAAGTAGCGCTGTGGCATCAACCAGCAGCTCAGTGCCATCCACCAGTAGCACAGTGCCATCCACAAGAAATGAAGTACCACTACAGCAAAGGCCAAGAACTAGCGGGGTGTCATCTCGGCCCCAAAGGGTTAGGACCCATGCCAGCCTTCCCTATGCCCTTGAAAACCCTCTGGCTTCCCCCCAATTCAGGAGCAGAAAACATCCCCCCCCCCCTTTCACCGCCCAGCCAGGTGTTCAAGTGAACAGAGAATTTTGCCCCTATTGATTTTTTTTATTTTTACCCAAGACCTATTATCCTCCATGACCCAGTGCAACCTCTTTGCACAACAATTCATAATAAACAACCCTGGTTCAAGTTATGCCCGTCCCTATGTGTGGAGAGCATTGACAGTGGAGGAATTTAAATTATTTTCAGGCCTAACGTTCAATATCGGGCTCTCAAAAAAAAAATGAAGTATACTCCTATTGGTCCACCAAACCCATCCAGCACATGCCAGGCTTTTCATCCATTATGTCAAGATCCAGATACCTCATAATGCGCTTTCTCCATTACAATGACAACACCCAGTGCCCTCCCCGAAATGACCCATCACATGAAAAATTATTTAAAATTCGGCCACTTCTAAAAAAAAATTCTCTGAGAAATTCCCCCAGTTATCTATCCCCGACCAAAATATATCCGTGGATGAGTCATTGGTCCACTTCACAGGCAGGCTTGGCATCAAGCAGTTTATTCCAAGCAAAAGGACCTAATATGGGGTTAAAATCTACAAGCTATGTGACTGAGCCACGGGCTACATTTACGCCTTCCTGGTGTAGGAAGGGAAGGACTCCCAACTGCATCCCCCTGAATGTCCAGAGTACATCGGTGCCAGCGGAAAGGTTGTTTGGGAGCTTATATATCCACTCCTTGAAAAGGGTTACCACCTTTTATGTGGATAATTACTATACCAGCATCCCCCTCTTCCGTAACCTTTACCGGAAGGGCACTCCAGCGTGTGGTACAGTGCGAGCCAACAGGAAGGGTTTCCCGCAAAGGCTTGTTACTGAAAGACTACGAAAAGGGGAGTCGGCGTCTTTGCGGAATGAAGAGCTATTGGCTATCAGGTGGAGGGACAGAAGAAACGTCCACATGCTCTCAAGGATACATAACGCCTAAGTGGAAATCCCCAAAAGAAACGGCCCTATCCAAAAACCAGCATGTGTTCATGATTATAATTTGTTCATGGGGGGAGTCTATTTTAATGATCAGATGATTGAACCCTATCTTCCCACAAGAAAAAGCCGCTATTGGTATAAAAAGGTCTGCATATATCTTTTTCAGTATGGCCCTTTACAATACTTATGTCATTTACCGTAAATCTACAAGGACCCCCTTATCTTATTTTCAGTACCAAGAAGAAATTATCTCCGCCCTTTTGTACCCTCAAGACCCACCAGAAAGCATTCGCTCGGATTCAGTGAGCAGACTCCATGAACGCCACTTTCCTGATAAACTCGCCCCCCATGAAACAGGCTGAAAACGTTAGAAGAGATGCCGGGTGTGCTCCAAAGAAGGAACTAGAAGAGACACTATGTAGTATTTATTATTATTATTGTCCTTCCCAACCAGGCCTTTGTGTTGGTCGATGTTTCCGTCGTTACCATACTTTTCTACATTATTAGGAAAGTATGGTAAACGTAATTGTCATTTACCGCCACACCCCTTTTTTGTTTAAGTATTTATTGAGTTGAATGACATACATATATAAAAAGAGAAAAAAGGCTCATACACCCATTGCAAATGAGCGAGAGCAACACAATATGTAGGTCATTGCATAAAGAAAAGAGAAAAAGGTCTAACCACTATCCTGCCTGCAAAGACAAGAAGCCAATAGATCAGCCTAAACTTAATAATCATTGACCGAGGACAAGGTAAGTAGACAACTGTAAGCACCGTGACATGGCACATCTGGTATACCGAGTCCATGAACTACTCGACTGCACAAAACAGTCCATCGCCACACCCCTTATGCCACTGTACATACCGCTGCCTTCTCTGGAACTGACCCTGGCTTGTTATACGACCACGCTTCTGCCTAACCCTAAACTGTACCTACCTCTGCCTGCTCTGGACTGTTTGACCACGTTTTTTGCCTGCCTCTTGGATTGATCTTATGTGAGGGGCTCCAGAATTGTTTTTCTGGATGAAGAAAACAATTTTTTAGTTTTCTCATTCCCGGATTAGGGTCTGGAGACTCGGAGGCTTCAAAGAAATTTGGGTGGGAGAAGCCTCTACCCCTGTCCCCATTCTTTCCTGGCCTGCTACTTGGACCATGTTCCTGCTTACTACCAGGACCAATATTTTTGCACTGCTGGCAATGTCTCTACTTGCACTGACCTTGGACTGTATATGGACAGTATCTCTGCCTGTACTGACTATGGACAATATTGCTGCCTGGACAATTCCATTCACTGACACTGACCATGTCCCTGCCTGCTGCCTGGATCAGGGCTCTCCTTCTGTGGACAATTGCACTACTAAAACCACAGGTAATCTTTTGTTAACCATTTACTCAGCAGAATGTAGTTCAGGGTGTAATTCTTGGTATGTATATGCTAGAAATATGAAGGGCCTTCAAAAATGTGATTGTAAGGAAATTAGATGCGTAATTTATGTCCCTAGAACATCTGATGGTGCTTCCTGGATATTGGGCCTCTATTTGGCCAGGCTGTGTAAAAGTCTCGCACATGTGGTATCGCCATACTCAGGAGTAAGAGAATATATTATGGGGTGTCATTTTTGCTATGTGTTGGAAATATCTTATAAATGGACAACTTTGTGTAAAAAAAAAAAAAAAAAAAAAAAAAAAAAAACACGAACAATTTTTTTTTTTTTTTTTTTTTTTTTTTTTTTTTTTTTCCAAAAACTTCTGGGGAAAAAAATGAACAGTTCAAAAGACTCATAATGCCTCATGGATTATACGTTGGTGTTTGCTTTCCAAAATGGGGTCACTTTGTTGGCGTTTCCATTGTCCTGGTGCTCCAGGGCCTTCAAAAGTGTAATAGGTGGTTGAGAGATTAGATGTGTAATTTATGCTCCTAGAACGCCTGAAGTTGCTACTTCAATGTTGGGCCTCTATGTGGCCAGGCTGTGTAAAAGTCTCACACATGTGGTATCGTAATACTCAGGAGTAGCAGAATATATTTTGTGGTGTCATTTGTGGAATGTACATGCCATGTGAGAGAAATAACCTGTTATGACAATTTGGTGTGAAAAAATAAATAAAAAAAACGTCATTTTGCAAAGAATTGTGAGGAAAAAATTACAACCTCAAAAAACTAACTATGCCTCTTACTAACTACCTTGGAATGTCTACTTTCCAAAAAGGGGTCATTTGGGGGGTATTTGTTCTTTACTGGCTTGTTAGGGTCAGTACATCAGGTGTAATCAAATTGATACATTTTCAGTGATTGGCACCATAGCTTGTAGACCCTATAACTTTCACACAGACTAATATCCACTAATTTGGGTTATTTTTAACAAAGATATGTAGCAGTATACATTTTTGCCCAAATTTATGAAGAAAAATTACTTATTTGCAAAATTTTATAATAGAAATTAAGAAATTCATATTTTTATTTTTTTACAAAATTTTTGGTCTTTTTTTTTTTTCATTTTATAGCACAAAAAATAAACCCAGAGGCAATCAAATACCACCAAAAGAGAGCTCTATTTGTGTGGGGGAAAAAAAAGGACGAAAATTTCATATGGGGTACAGTGTTGCATGATTGAGTAATTGTCATTCAAAATGTGAGCGCACCGAAAGCTGAAAATTCGTCTGGTTAGGAAGGGGGTTTAAGTGCCCAGTGGTTAAAAAAGGAAAGGGGTCGTGGGACTTTAAATGAGGCCAGGTTGTGTCTGAAAAGGTTTAATATAAAATATGTATATAATGTGTATGTACATACTGTCACAATCCCAAGAGGGAAATCTCTGTAGCCATGAGAGACTGCTGTATCAATCCAATAAATGAGATCAAAAGTGAATATGAAAATTATATATCATCTTAAATGATACACGGATCATGCAGGCAAAATGCAAGTCCTAATAATATTGACATATTTAATATTCATTTTAGGGGGGATACAAGACTAATAAAGCAATCACAATCAAATAGACATAGATTGAGTGAACATGATTATCCTTTAAAATAAATACACATTACGATTGGTAAAAATTCATTGTTGGGCAAACTTGGCATCCCTGAGCAAAGACTTAACGCGTTTCTTGGTGTTTAAAGCCAGTCAGGAGTGGGGTGCGTAAGTGTTAACTGGAATGGTAAATAAATGGACAATTGGGTCACTGAAGTCTCAAATGGGTTAAATCATGCTTTCAAAAAAAGCATGGTAAGAGATTGTATACATTACCGGTGGCAAAGCCCAGGTAAAAGGCCCAATGGTCCCAACAAATGGGAATAGGCTGATGGCCCCGGATGAGCTGTCTCCCGAGGTTGAGGCGAGGGTAGAGTCCCCCACAGAACAAGGGCAGCCCAAGAAAGGGTGGCGGGATACATCAGCCAAGGAGGAACACGAACAGCCACAGCACATTCCCAGACTAAAGCCTCGTACACACGGCCGAGATTCTCGTCGAAAAAAACATGTCTTTTTTCGACGAGATTTTTGGACAAGAAACTTGTCCCGGCCGAGTGTACAGACGCTCGATTCAAAGAATCCGCGGTTCTTTGAATGGAGCGTACGCGGTGACATCATCGACTACGACGAGCATGCGCTCGTCACATTCAATGCCGTCGCCGCCATCTTGGTATACCCTACCTATGCCTAGGAAGCTACCGCGCATGCGTCGAATTCATTTCGAACATGCGCGTGCTTCCCGGAGGACAGGTAAGTGTACACACACTCCACTTTTTTCTCGTCGAGAAACATGCCGACGAGAAAATAGAGAGCAGGTTCTCTCTTTTTTTCGTCGAGATTACTTGTCGGTTTTCTTGATGAGAAAACCATACACACGAACTAATTTCTCGGCAAGACATCTCTGCCAGCAAGTTTCTTGCTGGTTCTTGCCGAGAAACTCGGTCGTGCGTACGAGGCCCAAGAGATGGACAAGCAGGAGGCACAAATCGGGCTCTAATGGAAGGAGAGAAGGTGACTAAGACCAAACAAAAGTGACCAAATGCAAAGCAGGAAAGAAGGAGAAAAGGAAGTGGGGGGGGGGGGAGAGAGGACATCAGAAATTCAGAAAAAATTGCTGCAAACAGTGTATATCCAAATTAAGACAAAATGTGGCACTTTGGCAGGTGAGGGGTGTAATGTTCAAAAGATAATTGATGGAAACCAATGTGTGTTCCACAACACTGATGCAAATGAAAGGTGTATGGAATAATGAAGTGTAAGTGTGTGTATGTGTTAGTGGGAATATGTGTGTGTGGATGAAATACAAATGTGAGGGAGAGTATGGTGTGAGTCCTGATGTGGAATCCCCTAGTACCTGAAGTGTGGATGGAAGTCCTGAAGTAGCCTGTGCCTGGGGCGTGCCAGCGTCATCGGTTAGGCCATGGAGGGGGACGGCATAAACACCCACCTGCGGTGCAAAGACCTCAGCGGGGGACCATCCCACTCCTTGCGGGATGGAAAAAGTCACACAGACCGGCGTTAGCGGATGCCGGGCGTGCAACGTGCTGGGCATGACGCCGATGTGCTGAGGTCCGGCCCCGCCCCCATCACAGGGAGGGATGGGGAGATTATTAATTGTGATTGCTTTATTAGTCTTGTATCCCCCCTAAATGAATATTAAATATGTCAATATTATGGTTTGCATTATGCCTTTGTCTGCATGATCCGTGTATCATTTATGATGATACATATTATATAATTTTCATATCCACTTTTGATATCTCATTTATTGGATTGATTATACAGCAGTCTCTCATGACTACAGAGATTTCCCTTTTGTGTGTGTGTGTGTGTGTATATATATATATATATATATATATGTATGTATGTATGTATGTGTGTGTGTGTGTGTGTGTGTGTGTGTGTGTGTGTGTGTGTGTGTGTATGTATGTATGTATGTGTATATATATATATATATATATATATATATATATATATATATCAATCTCTATACAAATATGCCTCGGTCTCGCTACAATCGCTCTCCCCAGCTTGCGTATGTGATCCCGGGCTTCGTTAGGCACGGGACAGCCCGGGACCCACGGAGCTGGGTGGAAGGCACCTCCCTGCCAGCTGTGTGAAAGTGAGCGGTAGCTATGGAGCTGCCGTATTACTTTCACTTTGAAGCCAGTCGCCGGCTGTACAAAACATCACTCTTTGGACGTACATAGTACGCCCAAAGAGCTGAACTGGTTATGTGATAGACCAGGGGTCAGCAACCTTTTTCCACCTGAGGGCCGAATTCTATGTATGTGAATGCATGGAGGGCCGCATTGACATGACAACTGGTGTGGCATTGTACTTTGACAGAACCATCCTGCAACCTGAACGCCCAGGTCATTAAGCCAGATGTGCCATCCGACGCTCTAGAATGATTGTTGACGGACAAGGCTCTCTTGGAGCTTGTTAGATAATTTCTTGTAATCAATCAAATTCCAGGTGTTTGAAAGTGAAGACAATTTATTAAAAATGCACCGGTACACTTTGTGTGAAGCTTACAAGATGAAAATCATAGCAAAAGTGAGTGAGAAGGAGGCGGCCCCCACCTTCTCATCCTTGCACTGAAAAGGCAATAACACTTCTTATTGGCTAATTTGCTAAGGAGGCTCCACCTACACCTGGTACAAGCTGGTACCTTTATTCACAAGCCAAGCCTCCCGTACAATCTGCTTTCTATACATGTATTACGTATGGGTTTAGTAAAAACAAAAGAATACAACAAGGTTAGAACATGTGCTCAGGAGCCATCTTAAAAATATCAATAAAGCTGTCTAATAGACACACAATACTAAACTTTTCTAACAGAAAACATGACCACAATCTTCTGGAAAGCCAACCTTCAGGGAAAGATTGTTCAGACAAATTGGACACCTCCTCAGTTGAACTTTAATGCTAAAGTACTGGCACCAGTCCATCTTTGCCTTCGTCGCCATCTTTTTTTTCATGTAGCTGGTCTTTGGCATCAGGTAAACATAAATGCTTGCTCCTCATCCTCTCCACTAAACCTAATAATGTGATTTATCTCAGTAGGGTCAGAAACTAAAATGTTGCTAGTTACCCCTTCTATGAAGTTTAAGTTCAAGGCCTTCCCCGTACTGGCCCATTTTAGAGATTCCTTTTTCCAGTTTCTGCCTCCCTGTATGGACGTCTCCCCTAGAGTCACCAGTAGACCCAAGACAATTACTATCCCTTTCATCCTGACCAGCTACAGAGCCCTGGGGGGGGGGGGGGTAAGGTAAGGGAGTCTTCTCCGGTTTGAGATAAGCCCCACCTTGTGCAGAACCTCCCTTTGTAGCCGGATTTACCAGAGCTCTGCCGCCAACTGACCCTGCTCTGCCTATAAAACCTTTTTGCAACGGGACTGGTGTCCAGGTAGACCTCTCTGCAAACCTTATTGCCGTGGGAGTTTATTTACAAAAATGGGATCCCTTATCACTGTAGATCTTTTCAGGTATTCCAAATGTAGGAATTATATCTTAGTAACGTTTTGGCCACAGTCTATGCGTCCGCACTTCCTGTCGGGAATACCTCCACCCATTTGTTCAAGGCGTCTATGATAACCAAACAATATCTTTTCCTTTCCACAAATTCATACAAATATGTTGGAATGGATATTGCGGTGTAGGGAACTTCCCTTTCCGTGGTCTTATGCCTCCCTGAGCATTGTCACTTGCACATATAATGCACTGAGAACATTTTTATTTTTTATTTTTTTTATAGTAGTTAGTAAAACCATAGGCTGTACATACCGTATTTCAGGCCTCGACAAACCCTGGGCGCCAGGTCGCCATTGCGACTAGAATTGGCGACCTGGCGCCTGGGGCAGCACAGCTGGGGTATCCTGTGTCTCTGTGCCCCCCCTCCGCGCCGCGGGATCGCGTCGGGCCGCGCCGGCCGGTAATTGAGGCCGCGGCTTTGCGGCCTTCTGCAGGCCTAGGCTTCCTTCTGTGGTCTAGCGCCATCTTGTGGTGGCCGTTGGTATTGCAACCAGCATTGCTAATGGAGTTTCCCTGTCTGTTTTCCCTGCCATCTCCTTCCCTCTAATTAGAACCCCCTATATATATATATATATATATATATAACACCCTATAGAGAATAAAATGGCGGTCGTTGCAATACTTTCTGTCACACCGTATTTGCGCAGCGGTCTTACAAGCACACTTTTTTGGGAAAAAATAAAACGGTAAAGTTAGCCCAGTTTTTTTTTTTTTATTTTTTTTATTATATTGTGAAAGATAATGTTACGCTGAGTAAATTGATACCCAACATGTCACGCTTCAAAATTGCGTCCGCTCGTGGAATGGCGACTAACTTTTACCCTTTAAAATCTCCATAGGCGACGTTTCAAAAATTCTACCGGTTGCATGTTTTGAGTTACAGAGGAGGTCTAGGGCTAGAATTATTGTTCTCGCTCTACCGATCGCGGCGATACCTCACATGTGGTTTGAACACCGCTTTCATATGCGGGCGCTACTCACGTATGCGTTCGCTTCTGCGCGCAAGCTCGGCGGGACAGGGTGCGTTCCTGGCTCCTAACTCTTTTAGCTGGCTCCTAGATTCCAAGCAAATTTGTCAAGCCCTGCCGTATTTAACATCTCAGTCATCCCCCTGTTTGACACATGAGTTACTCCATGTGTCAAAACTGCTGCATACCTAAATAGGGATCTTGGCAATACCGGTTTTCCTTCAGGTGATGTATAAATACTATTATTGTGCAACCTTTGTTTTCCAATAATGTTTCTCCCCGGGATGTGCATTCTACTGCATATCAGTAAGGACTGTCTACTGCATATCAGTAAGGACTGTATGATCTATCTCTATAATGTCCAGTTCTGTCATTATTTGATGTGTTTCTTGTGCCGCTATTTTAGCCGCTTCATCTACCCTTTTATTTCCCTAAGAGATGGGGTCTGTGTGTGAAATTGGCTTACCACTAGAGGTCACCATCCCCCTGTTTGACACATGTTGTGCAAACATTGACTATCAGTATATATGGTTACAGATTTTCCTTTTGATAGTATGCATGTTCTTGTCAGTGCTACAAGCTCTGCTACTTGTGTTGAATAATGTTTTGGTAACGGCCTAGCCTCTAAGATTTCCCCCCCGTGTCACTACTGTATATCCAGTTGCATTTGTGCCATCTGGATTTTTTTTACTGGAGCCATCTACAAAAAGTGTCATGTCAGGGTTAGATAACGGTACATCTTTCAAATCACTTTGTGGCAGTACCTTTTTCAGTGTTGGCAGCAGTACAGCCATGTTTATGACCATCAGTAGGAAGTGGTAGCAGTGTGGATGGGTTTAATGGAGTACACCTCTGTATTAAGTGAGGTTGTATCAAGAGTATTGTCATACAGGAAAGATGTCGTGCTGGGCTCAAATGTGATCTCTTTTGTTGCAAAAGAATAACAGACACTGCATGTGATACTTTGAGTGTCAGCAGGTGATATAGCACTATGGATGCTGAGGCCTTAACTGCTTCGGCTGCAGCTACCACTACCTGTACACAGGGTAGTAGTGCTCTAGTTACCCTGTCTAGTTTTATAAAATGGTAAGCGATCGGCCTCTGGTGCTTGCCATGTGACTATGTAAGTACCGATGTCATGTGACCCTCCCTTGAGTCCACTGTTTGTTTGAAAGGTCCAATCAGTCCGTTGTACCCATCTAAGCTGGCATCTATTCAGTAAGGCAGTCAACCTGTTAAGTCTAGGCTATCTGGAGGCAATGGATCCCCTCGCCCCTGTCCGCTTGTCCTCCCCTGGGGTATGGGACTTCTATCAAGGGGGTACTCCTCCATCTACACCAGGGCTTGACAAATATGCTTGGAATCTAGGAGCCAGCTAAAAAAGTTAGGAGCCAGGAACGCGCCCTGTCCCGCCGAGCTCGCGCGCAGAAGCGAACGCATACGTGAGTAGCGCCCGCATATGAAAGCGGTGTTCAAACCACACGTGAGGTATTGCCGCGATCGGTAGATTGAGAGCAATAATTCTAGCCCTAGACCTCCTCTGTAACTCAAAACATGAAACCTGTAGAATTTTTTAAACGTCGCCTATGGAGATTTTAAAGGGTAAAAGTTAGTCGCCATTCCACGAGCGGACGCAATTTTGAAGCGTGACATGTTGGGTATCAATTTACTCAGCGTAACATTATCTTACACTATATAAAAAAATTGGGCTAACTTTACTGTTTTTTATGTTTTTTTATTTAAAAAAAAAGTGTTTTTTCCCAAAAAAGTGCACTTGTAAGACCGCTGCGCAAATACGGTGTGACAAAGTATTGCAACGACCGCCATTTTATTCTCTAGGGTGTTAGAATAAAAAAAATATATATATATTATGTTTGGGGGTTCTAATTAGAGGGAAGGGGAGATGGCAGGGAAAACAGACAGGGAAACTCCATTAGCATTGCTGGTTGTCATACCAACTGCCACCACAAGATGGCGCTAGTTCACAGAAGGAAGCATAGGCCTGCAGAAGGCCGCCAAGCCGCGGCCTCAATTGCCGGCCGGTGCGGCCCGTGGCGCGGAGGGGGGGGAGGCACTGAGACACAGGATACCCCAGCTGTGCTGCCCCAGGCGCCAGGTCGCTAATTCTAGTCGCAATGGCGCCCGGGGTTTGTCGAGCCCTGATCTACACATCTCTTGGACCCTGCTGGGGCCCCTAGTGCATGGATTATGGCGTTGGTTAAAGATTCAAGGATCGATCTGTTCATCTCCGAAGCTGTGCTACTGTCTAAATAGATTGAGGAAGTAAGTTTGGGGTCTTGTTCAAAGGCGGTTCCTAATAGGGGTGGGTGTGACAGGGAGGGTGGTACTCTGGGCAGTGGCTTGCACCTGAGGGGGGGGCCCCCCTCAGGTGCAAGCCACTGCCCAGAGTACCACTGCCCAGAGTACCCACAAGGAGGGCGTCTTGTGGCTCAACAAATTAAATCCTCCTTTGTCCACCAGGGGCATTTGGGCTTGGCATTTTCTTTTGTTCTCCCATCTGCTCTGATCCTAGCATGTTGAAGCCCGTGAGGCCATTTTTTTAACCCATGTCTTTTGTCTTTTTTTTTTTTTTTTCCTTTTTTCTCTGGGTCATAACAATTTAAGCTTATCCACCAAATCCTGACACCCTTTTACAGTTAATTTACCATTAAATACAACTTTTGTTTCCCATTTAGCACAATACTGAACAGATTTTAGGTTGTTTGCTATGCATAAATTTCTTATCTCCTAACAGCACTACAATGAACATCTTTAACCACTTAAGCCCCGGACCATTTTGTAGCTAAAGGACCAGAGGTGTTTTCAGAATTTGGCACTGCGCTGCTTTAACTGGAAATTGTGCGGACATGCAATGTTGTACCCAAACGAAATTTGCGTCCTTTTCTTCCCACAAATAGAGCTTTCTTTTAATGGTATTTGATTGCCTATGTGTTAGAAAAGTTTAGTATTGTGCGTCTATTAAACAGCTTTACTGATTTTCCTTTAAGATGGCTCCTGAGCACATGTTCTAACCTTGTTGTATTCTCTTGTTCTTACTAACCCCATACGTAATATATGTATAGAAAGCAGATTGTAAAGGAGGCTCTGCTTGGGAATAAAGGTACTAACTTGTACCATGTACCAGTGGATCCTCCTTAGCAAATTAGCCAATAAGAGGTGTTCTTGCCTTTTCAGTGTAAGGATGAGAAGGTGGGGACCGCCTCCTTCTCACTCACTTTTGCTATGATTTTCATCTTGTAAGCTTCATACAAAGTGTACCGGTGCATTTTTAATAAATTGTCTTCACTTTCAAACACCTGGAATTCGATTGATTATAAGAAATTATCTAACATTTGGTCTTTCGGGCGGAAATCAATGGTTGAAGATTGGGTCTTCCGGAACCGAGAGAACCCAGTGAGTATTGGACCTGAAAAGCTCACTGAGAACCCCCACTCATGTTAGTGTTAAACAGGGACTGCTTGGCACCGGATTTGACCCAAATCCACCATCTGGTTCTGAACCTGAATATATTTAGTCTTTTGGTGTTTGGAAGGTAAGATAATTTATATTTACTTTTCTTCTCTTTTCCTCTTCGGTTGATTCTCGTTTGTTATATGTGAATTGTGGTACCGACATTGGCATTGATCGTATAATAATCTCGGTAATCCAGTGTTTCGAAGACAGAGGCATTTGGGTACGTGGCCTAAATGAACGCAACCCGCTGTCTGGACAGGTAAAAAAAAAAATTTGTGGTATGCCTGACGTTGTCTGAGGTAGATTGCCTGACGTTGTCTGAGGTAGATTGCCTGACGTTGTCTGAGGTAGATTGCCTGACGTTGTCTGAGGTAGATTGCCTGACGTTGTCTGAGGTAGATTGCCTGACGTTGTCTGAGGTAGATTGCCTGACGTTGTCTGAGGTAGATTGCCTGACGTTGTCTGAGGTAGATTGCCTGACGTTGTCTGAGGTAGATTGCCTGACGTTGTCTGAGGTAGATTGCCTGACGTTGTCTGAGGTAGATTGCCTGACGTTGTCTGAGGTAGATTGCCTGACGTTGTCTGAGGTAGATTGCCTGACGTTGTCTGAGGTAGATTGCCTGACGTTGTCTGAGGTAGATTGCCTGACGTTGTCTGAGGTAGATTGCCTGACGTTGTCTGAGGTAGATTGCCTGACGGTTTAAGCGCTAATTAGCAGAGTGATCTAGAAAGACCACAAAGTTAACGTTATTCTGTGTGTGTGTTTTTAGTGTCTTCTTTCTTATGTTTTATTGATGCTGTAATTTCATTGAACAACGGCAGAACTGAGCCGAGGTGTTCTATAAGTTAATGTGAGACCCACAAATGCTGATTTATCTGATGGTGAGAATTGGACCAGGCAATGCAAGTATTATCCTAAACGTTAAAGAAATATTTGAGAAGCAGAAAATCAATGCTGATGATTCTTAGATGCAGAGAAGAGCCTGCTTGTATTTCAAAGCCTCCCTCCGTTTGCATTTGTGTATCTATGCTTAAAGGAGAGAAGCCCCCCTCCCTTCAGATTTCTATGTGGGAAAACTGTGTCTAAGAATGTTAACAACACTTGATATGATTTTAGTAGTATAACATGTGACTGAATTGATTTAGTGTGAAAAATATGAAAGGAACTATGCAAGTTAAAAAGTAGTAGATGGGAAAACATGGAAGTGAATTGCAGTATAAAGAAGGTAAACTGTTGTAAGATTATTAATGAGGATTGTTGAATAAGAGACAAGGAAAAGCTGAGGATGTTTTTGACTACTTTAAAAGGTGTTCATTGTAGTGTTGTTAGAAGGAGATAAGAAATGTATGCATAGCAAACAACCTAAAATCTGTTCAGTATTGTGCTAAATGGGAAACAAAAGTTGTATTTAATGGTAAATTAACTGTAAAAGGGTGTCAGGATTTGGTGGATAAGCTTAAATTGTTATGACCCAGAGAAAAAAAGACAAGACATGGGTTAAAAAAAAAATAAAAAAAAAATGGCCTCACGGGCTTCAACACGCTAGGATCAGAGCAGATGGGAGAAGAACAAAAGAAAATGTCAAGCCCATATGCCCCTGGTGGACAAAGAGGAGGATTTCATTTGTTGAACCACAAGACCCCCTCCTTAAAATAGCCAAATAGCCCCCCCCCCTCAGGTGCAAGCCACTGCCCAGAGTACCACCCTCCCTGTCACACCCACCCCTGTTAGGAACCGCCTTTGAACAAGACCCCAAACTTCCTCAATCTATTTAGACAGTAGCACAGCTTCGGAGATGAACAGATCGATCCTTGAATCTTTAACGCCATAATCCATGTACTAGGGGCCCCAGCAGGGTCCAAGAGATTAAATAAACCTCCTGTGAGGTATGGTGTAGATGGAGAGGAGTACCCCTTGATAGAAGTCCCATACCCCAGGGGAGGACAAGTGGACAAGGGCAAGGGGATCCATTGCCTCCAGATAGCCTAGACTTAACATGTTTTCTGCCCTACTGAATAGATGCCAGCTTAGATGGGTACAACGGATTTGATTGGACCTTTCAAACAGTGGACTCAAGGGACAGTCACATGACATCGGTACTTACAGTCACATGGCGAGCACCAGAGGCCGATCGCTTACTATTTTATAAAACTAGACAGGGTAACTAGAGCACTTCTACCCTGTGTACAGGCAGTGGTAGCTGCAGCCGAAGCAGTTAAGGCCTCAGCATCCATAGTGCTATATCACCTGCTTACACTCAAAATACCACATGCAGTATCTGTTATTCTTTTGCTACAAAAGATATCACATCTGAGCCCAGCATGACATCTTTCCTGTATGACAATACTCTTGATACAACATCACTTAACAATACAGAGGTGTACTACATTAAACCCATCCACACTGCTACCACTTCATACTGATGGTCATAAACATGGCTGTACTGCTGCCAACACTGAAAAGGTACTGCCACAAAGTGATTAGAAAGATGTACCGTTATCTAACCCTGACATGACACTTTTTGTAGATGGCTCCAGTAAAAAAAATCCAGATGGCACAAATGCAACTGGATATACAGTAGTGACACGGGGTGAAATCTTAGGGGCTAGGCCATTACCAAAACATTATTCAGCACAAGTAGCAGAGCTTGTAGCACTGACAAGAACATGCATACTATCAAAAGGAAAATCTGTAACCATATATACTGATAGTCAATGTTTTTTGCACAACAATGGAAAAACGGGGATGGTGACCTCTAGTGCTAAGCCAATTTCACACACAGACCCCCATCTCGAAGGGAAATAAAAGGGCAGATGAAGCTGCTGAAATAGCAGCACAAGAAACACATCAAATAATGACAGAACTTAACATCATAGAGAGAGATCATACAGTCCTTACTGATTGATCGAGTGACCAGGATGTGAGAGTGGTAGACGGACGTTTCTCCCCCTCTCCGCTCGTATCCCACGGCCTATGGTCATCATGCCGGAAACTGCAGCGTGTAACGCGGGTAGAGAAACGGCCCATCCCTGCTGGATCTGACAAGATTCCCCTGCTCATATCTCCCAGAATTCCCAGCGTGGAACATATGAGGTTCTAATCAGGAAGTGGAGGCAGCCTGGGACGCGGAAGACTTGAGGCACTGGAGCGGAGCTCGAGCGGTGTTTGTGCAGCATGCAGCGTGTACCAGGCTGAGCTGCGATACTCTACCACCTCATACCGAGGAGTCCCTAGGTAGCTGGGGAGCGGACGCCGGTGAGAGAGGTGTCCCCCCCCCCCCCCCTCGCAGGAAAGCGGCGAGCAGTCCAGAGGAGCTCCCTGCCGGAGGAAGAGCGCGGGGCGCCCTTAGCAGGCAGGGGGGCGACTGTGACTCAACTCCCCCCCCCCCCCCCCCCCACCCAGCACACCAAGTGTTTATTACTGCATCGCTGTGCCGGCTCCGAGGGAGCTTCAAGCAATACCTTCCCACACTTCTTCTCCAGAGGCCAGAGAGAACGGCTCTTTTTTTTTTTTTTTTTCCATCTGCCACTTCCATACCCCGGGAGGATAATCAGATGGTTGGGTGAGAGACTTCCATTATGTTATTTCTGTATATTCTCACACTGACATTAATCCTATAGAGGGGGATATAGTCTTTGGCCAGAGTGCTGTGGAGCCTTCTTAAAGGAAAGGGGAAGTTTTCCTTCTTTTTTTTTTTTTTTTTTGCCACAATCTAGCTGGGATATAGTGGTTGAGAGAGTGAAGTGGGGTAAAAACAGCAGGAAAACATAAAACCTTTTGGCAGTAACTCAGGCCACCTAATGGCATCACAAAGAACCACAAAAGCAAGCATAGCAGCAAGCCAGGCTGCAGCTAAGTTAGGAAAATACTCTCATAATCCAGACCAACCCTCAGTACAGACTCCCCCAAAAAATAATCAACAACCACAGCCCAAGCTACAACCTGGAGCTACGGGTGTAAGGAAAAGCCAGGGGCAAGCACAACTACTCTTAGAGGCAAGTGAGATGGAGAGGAGACTCTCGGGGATCAATGAGAAAAAAGGGACACACGGACTCCTTGCCGAGGGAGGAAGAGAGGGGGATACAGAGCCATCATTAAAGGAGGTGCTGGCAGCAATTAACTTTTGCAAAACCTCTCTAAGCGCAGTAACTATCCAGCTTAGCTCCATACAGGAAGAATTGTTTGGCCAGACAGGACCTGCAAAAAGCAAATGAAAGAACAGCCTTGGAAGTGAGGGTCAGCCTTGTGGAGGACGAACTAGCCCCCCTTAAAAGAGAAATGAGAGAGATGAGGGAACAATTAGACAAACAAGGGCTGAAGATGGACGAAATTGAAAATAGAATGAGGAGGAAGAATGTTAGAATGGTGGGACTCCCGGAGCATAGCGAAGGAGCAGACCCAGTAGCATTTGTGGAAAAATGGCTCAGAGAAACATTTGGCCAGGAAGCTTTCTCCCCTTTTTCTAGCGATTGAAAGAGCGCATAGGGTTCCCGCTAGACCTTTTAGATCGGGCGGACCCCCTCGTCCCCTTCTAGTTAAAATGTTCTACTACAAAGACAAAATGTTAATCATCCAGAAATCTAGAGAACTGGGCAACATTCTATATAACGGATCCAGGATATCTATATATCCAGACTTTTCACCAGAATTACAAAAGAAAAGAGCCAGGTTTGGAGAGATAAAGCGCAAACTACAACAGATAAAAACTACATATGCACTATTATTCCCTGCAAGACTAAGGGTGAATGCACCAGAAGGGACAAAGTACTTTGATTCGCCTGAGGAGGCGACGGAGTGGCTTCAATCCTATAAAGAATCCCCATAGAAGACAGGATATGGCCAGTTGTTTTGTCACATTTTTTATTTCCTTTTTTTTATTTTTTTATTTTTTGGTGGAGGACTTATAAATTTTTTTTTTTTTTTTTTTTATATTTTTTTTCCAAAACCTTGCTTACAAAATTTTTTTTTTTTTTTCTCTCTCTGCCCTCCCTTTCCCTTTCCCATTCTGGGTGTAACCCAGTGGGTGTAGGGAAAGAGATGAGTAGACATGAGTAGACACGCTTAGTAGTATTTGGTAATATGTAACACAATTTAAATGGCATTGTAATCTTTTTTTTTTTTTTTTTTTTATTTCTCCACTCTCTCTTTTTGGCATGAGGGAGATACGGGGGGGGGGGTGGGGGAGAGGGGGGTAAGGGGTGAGATTAAACTGAAGGGAGGGAGACGCATATTATCCTTTTATAAGGGGGAAAAGCGTGGAACTCCTTAAGTTTAAGGGTAAGCATTGTACTTCATTAAGTATTGGGTGTATGAGATATGGGGGTATGAGAAACCCCTACAGGGGTATAGATGTATGTTGTTTCGGAGGGAGGGAGGGCGGGGGAGGGAGTGAGAGAGAGTCTAAACACTGGCAGGGTGAATGTTTGTTGAAAGGTGTTAGAGAGGGTCACAATAGGAAGCCCCAAGCCATGGAAGGCGGTGAGAAGGGTATTTGAGAGAGGGTACGGGTATGCATGGGGGATATGGAGTGGAAGAACTGCGACGACAGTTACACAAAGAAATCACACAAAGAAAACACTAAGAAGAAAAGTATAGACACGCTTTAGTAATTAAAGGATTCACTAAAAAATTTGGGTATTCTCCATCGCACATTAATGAATAGTAGAGCACAAGTGAAAAATTTAACAATATGTTCATGGAATGTCCGGGGGTTGGGAGATCCAGGGAAAAGAGCAGCAGTAATTTCATTGATGAGAACATATGGTTCTTCAATAATATGTCTTCAGGAGACCCATCTCTCGAGCATCTCAATACCCCAATTGGGGTGGCGAGATTATCAAACACAATTTCACTCGGTCCACACTTCATATTCTAGAGGGGTAGGCATATTCATTAAAACCGGTACAATGTTTAATTGCATACAGAGTAGGCGGGACGAACTGGGGCGCCATGTCTTTTTACATTGTAAGATAGAAGATAGAACCTGTATTCTGGTTAACTTGTATATTCCTCCTCCCTTTAACACTTCGGTACTAAGTAGTTTGATGGAGTTTGTTCTGGAGAGGCCGGGGATACCGGTGCTCGTAATGGGCGATTTTAATATGGTCCTAGACTGGGGCAAAGACAGATTTCCCACTCAGCTGTCTCAGGAAAAAACAAGAGATGTTAGACTAGTCAAATTTTTGGAATTAATGGGGTTGAGGGATATATGGAGATTACATAACCCTGTGATACGGCAGTATTCCTGCCTCTCCACGACACACTCCACGCTCTCAAGAATAGATTTAGTATTGGGTAATGAGGAGGCGTTACCAATAATAAAAAAGGTGAACTATATGCCGAGAAGCCTTTCTGACCACTCCCCAGTGTTGCTTGTTCTCGATACAGGAGTAGTAATGTACCAGAGGGAGGGGAGAATTAACCCGCATTGGATGGAATTAATGAATGACCCACAAATATCAGAGGAGATCAGGGAATTCATAGAAAAAAATCAAGGTACTGCTTCAGTACAAGTGGTATGGGACACACTGAAAGCCTTTTTTAGGGGTATAATGATACAAAAAATATCAAGTTTAAAAAGACAATCCAGTCAGGAGGAGAGAATAGCCAGCGAATTAGTAATCGAAAAAGAAGCGCAATACATTAAAGACCCAACACCTAATAACTCCAGAGTATGGATACATGCACAACAGAATTACCAATTAATAATGTTGAAGAAAGTAGAAAATAAGCAAATCTTTCAAAGACAAGTAGCGTTTGCGGAGGGGGAAAGTGCAGGCAGGATGCTAGCCCATTTAATTAAAACTAGCTCACCGAGTTCAGGGGTGCCAGCAATAAGGGTAAATGAGGACAGAGTGACCTACCAAACATCAGAAATAGCACATAGTTTTCGAGATTTTTATATAAACTTGTATAGTTCAAGTCAAGAGGAAAGGAGGGAAGAAATGGACGGATTTTTTGGAAGACTAGTGATGCCATTGCTATCTGAGGTGGATAGAGAGGAATTAGACAAACCCCTGACCTTAGAAGAAATACAGCTGACTGTAAAGGGGATGGCGGGGCACAAAACCCCAGGCCCGGACGGTCTCCCAGCAGAGACCTACCGGTATTTCGGGAAGGAGTTACTCCCGGAACTTACCAGGGTTTTAAATTGCTCACTAGCTAAAGGAGAACTCCCCACGTCTATGATGGACTCCACAATAATAGTTATCCACAAAGAGGGTAAGGATCCACTTGAAACCTCCTCGTACAGACCTATTTCTTTACTCAACACTGATATAAAAATACTGTCGAAGCTCTTGGCAGCTAGATTAAACAAAATAGTTGAGAAACTGGTACATCCCGATCAATCGGGTTTTATACCTGGCAGGGCAACCTGCACAAATATAAGAAGAGTTTTTCTGAACCTTCAGATTCCAACAGAGGAAGACGGAAAGAGAGCAATTGTTTCGTTGGACGCTGCCAAGGCCTTCGACAGTATAGAGTGGCAATATCTATGGCGAGTGTTGAGGGAGTTTGGGGTCGGTCCTAATTTCATGAAATGGGTCAAGATGCTGTACAGTACCCCAGTGGCCAGAGTGAAAGTTAACAATGTGTATTCCGAGAGGTTCAGACTGCAGAGGGGAACGAGACAAGGGTGGCCTTTGTCCCCCCTTCTCTTCGCCCTCGCAGTCGAGCCCCTTGCGATCGCACTTAGGTCAGACTCCGAGATAAGAGGATTTGTAAGAGGTGAGATAGAGGAGAAAGTGGTATTATATGCGGACGATCTTCTTTTGTTACTGGGAGACACACAGCACTCCCTTGGTAGGGCCATGAATCAAATGGAGATTTTTGGCCGCTTTTCGGGCCTTAACATAAACTGGGGAAAATCCACGTTGCTACCAGTGGACCCTCTGTCAAATCTACTCCCGCAAGAGGCTTCACAAATTCAAATAACACAAATTAAATACCTGGGGGTGTATATATCCAGAGACCCTAACCACTATATTCTAGATAATCTGACCCCTCTGCTTAAAAAATACAAAGGGAAAATTAAGGTATGGAAATGCCTCCCATTGTCAGTAGCAGGCCGCTGCAATTTAATAAAAATGGTGTGGATGCCACAGCTCCTATACGTCTTACAAAATTCACCAGTTTGGATATACAATAAATGGTTTCAGAAAATAGACACTATCTTTAGGGAGTTGCTGTGGAAAGGAGGTGTAGCAAGAATAAAATTAAATACCCTACAGAGGTCAAAACAAGAGGGGGGAGTGGCACTTCCACATCCACTTAGTTACTTTTTGGCGGCACAGATTCAATACATGAAGGGTAGTAACATGCAAGGAGAAGAAATAAGGAAGAGAATTTTATTACAACACTCTACTCATGACTCTATGGTAGTAGCCATGGAAGCAGGCTCTCTCCCACGGAAATTTCCTACCATTGACCTCATGAGTAGAATATGGAAAGCAGTGAAGATAGCGTTGGGATATGACGGTATCACGGAGTATACCCCCCTATGGGAGAATGATAATTTAAGAGATACAGAAGATGGGAACAGTTAAGGAATGGGAAAGACAAGGGGTTAAATATATCTCCCAGCTGTACCAAGAGGGCAAATTAAAAACCTTCCAGATATTAAAAGAACAATATAATCTTCCAAATAAATCCTTCTATAGATATTTGCAGATCAGACACGCCCTAACAAAACAATATAAAGGAACAGTAATGACCTGGAGTAAGATTCTCCTGTTAAAATAAATTATCAACACTAAAACATCTAAGGGCTCAATAACAAAAATATACTCAAATTTACATAAGGGGAGCCTAAGGGGAACCCAGGACCAGATACACAAGAGGAAGTGGGAAAGAGATATTGGTAACTTATCTAACGAACAGTGGAAAAGAATTTTGGAACTTGCTTCGTCAGTCTCACTATCTCCCTCCCAGAGGATGTCTCACCTGTTTTTGCTAAATGGAGCATATTATACTCCGTATAAACTTTTCTGCTTTGGCCGTAGAACAGACGCCAGCTGCCCCAGATGTGGTAGAGTAGACGGTGATATGATCCATATGTTCTGGCGATGCCCGAAGTTGTTTCGGTATTGGAGGGAGGTGGTGAGAACAATTGAGCAAGTTTTTGAGGTTGTTATAGAGCTGGAACCCCTACAATGTGTATTGGGTAAAGGGCGAGGGGTTAAACGCCTACACTCAGTTAGCAATAACAAGATGTTTATTTCAAGCAAGGAGGCTGATTGCACAAAGATGGCAATCAACCTCCCCCCCCCCTCAGCAAGGACTGGGAGCAAAATATGAACATAACCATCCTAAAGGAAAGGACAACCTATGTTAGACAAGGAGCCCTAAAAAAATTTGATATGATTTGGAAATTGTGGCAAGAAAAGGGATAAAGGGGACGTTCAGGTTCATGTTCGTGTAAAGAGAAAGAAAGAGACTGTAATTTAAAGAAAGTAAAGCAGTCGCAGAAGGGAATGGATGATTTGGAGGAAGGAAGTGTGAGTGCGGACTAGGTCAATGAGTGGTCGGGTGAGAGGTAGAATGGAGGGTGAGACAAGAAGTATTGGGGTAGAGGAGTTTTGGATTGTAATGGTTTTAATGTGAAATAATGTTTTGATTTTATATATAATATATATATATATATATATATTATATAATTTTTTTTTTTTGTATGGGAGACAGGGGGGGAGGGAGTGAGGGTATGTATGTATTGTTGGAAAATGGTTCAATAAAGATATGAAATTAAAAAAAAAATGACAGAACTGGACATTATAGAGAGAGATCATACAGTCCTTACTGATATGCAGTAGAATGCACATCCCGGGGAGAAACATTATTGGAAAACAAAGGTTGCACAATAATAGTATTTATACATCACCTGAAGGAAAACCGGTATTGCCAAGATCCCTATTTAGGTATGCAGCAGTTTTGACACATGGAGTAACTCATGTGTCAAACAGGGGGATGACTGAGATGTTAAATACGGTATGTACAGCCTATGGTTTTACTAACTACAAAAAAAAATGTTGTTCTCAGTGCATTATATGTGCAAGTGACAATGCTCAGGGAGGCATAAGACCACGGAAAGGGAAGTTCACTACACCGCAATATCCATTCCAGCACATTTGTATGGATTTTATTGAATTGGACAGGTGTGGAAAGGAAAAGATATTGTTTGGTTATCATAGACGCCTTGACTAAATGGGTGGAGGTATTCCCGACAGGAAGTGCGGACGCATAGACTGTGGCCAAAACGTTACTAAGATATAATTCCTACGTTTGGAATACCTGAAAAGATCTACAGTGATAAGGGATCCCATTTTTGTAAATAAACTCCCACGGCAATAAGGTTTGCAGAGAGGTCTACCTGGACTCACCAGTCCCGTTGCAAAAAGGTTTTATAGGCAGAGCAGGGTCAGTTGGTGGCAGAGCTCTGGTAAGTCCGGCTACAAAGGGAGGTTCTGCACAAGGTGGGGCTTATCTCAAATCGGTGAAGACTCCCTTACTTTACCCCCCCCCCAGGGCTCTGTAGCTGGTCAGGATGAAAGGGATAGTAATTTGTCTTGGGTCTACTGGTGACTCTAGGGGAGACGTCCATACGGGGAGGCAGAAACTGGAAATAGGAATCTCTAGAATGGGCCAGTACGGGGAAGGCCTTGAACTTAATCTTCATACAAGGTAACTAGCAACATTTTAGTTTCTGACCCTACAGAGATAAATCACATTATTAGGTTTAGTGGAGAGGATGAGGAGCAAACATTTATGTTTACCTGATGCCAAAGACCAGCTACATGAAAAAAAGGATGGTGACGAAGGCAAAGATGGGACTGGTGCCAGTACTTTAGCATTAAAGTTCAACTGAGAGGAGTCCAATTTGTTTGAACAATCTTTCCCTGAAGGTTGGCTTTCCAGAAGATTGTTGTCATGTTTTCTGTATATCCTGCATTCTTAAATGGTGTGAAACCTCTTCATTCTGACCTGTTGACCGCGAACCCTTTCAAGCCGTGTATAAAATAGATCCGGTGGGTGGATGCACCAAAACCCATGTTGTGGCAAGAACGCAAAAAGAAAACTGCAGCTGCAACCTGTGCCAGTGGTATTGTACAGAAGAGAAGATATGCTTTGGAATGGATGTTATGAAGCAATACTGCTTGAATTAGGAGAAAAGTGAAAAGATGTACTACAATCAAGCCTGACAGCTTTTTCCTAGAGACAGAGGAAAACCCCGAAGAAGAGGGTGACCACATCTGCTTAAAGCTTATGGAAGAAGAAATGCAGCAAATCTCCCCAGTAAAGGACACTCCTTTTTGAAAATTCTGATCTGATCCTGTTTGCAGAGGGTTCACGCCTGTACAAAGATGGAGTCCCAAGAATGGCATATGCGGTGACAACATTGGAGGAAGTGATTGAGACCCAACTACTCCCTTCATCACTTTCAGCGCTGGTTGCCAAAGTGGTAGCACTCATGAGGGCCTGTGAGACCGCAAAGGATCAAACAGCCAACATCTACACTGATAGCAAGCATGCTGTCGAAGTAGTCCATGATTATGGACCCATAAGGAAGAACAGAAGTTTCACAATTGCTGCAAGAAGAATCAATTTATAATAATTGGAAATATGTTTGAGAACTTTTTGAACCAGTCACCCTCCCAAAGGAAGTAGCCACCCTGAAAGTCAAGGCACATACTGGAGGACAACCCATGGAAGAAAAAGGAAACCAGTTGCCTGATCATACTGCCAGGAAGACTGCTGAAACACCAATGGAAGCAATCATGACTAATCACAGATTTTGCAAGGGGAAAAAAAAAAAAGAAGAAACCTGTAACAGATTGAAGGAAAATAAGGGAACTAATACTGAAAGTAAAAGAGCTGATTAAGAAATTGCAAGAATCTGCACCTGATTGGTATAAGATTATGTAAAGAAGGATCAAGATGGACTCTTGTGCAAGGAAAATGGAATATGTGTCCCATCTGAAATGGAAAAGATGTTTATGCCATTAGCCCATGGACTGAGTCATGTATGCCCTAAAGGCAATGGAAGGAACATAAGCAAGGCTGAATGGTTTATTCGATACTCCAGAAATGAATATCAAGACTTGGTTGAGGGATGCATAATCTGTGCTAAAAATAACTCAGGAAAACAGACTAGAGTAACACAAAGACATTTGGCCAAGTCACTATTCCTTTTCCAAAGACTTCAGATTTATTAAATCCAATTTCTCAAATCAGGCCAATATCAATATGTTTTGTGCATAGAAATGTTTCAAGCTGGATAGAAGCCTGACTGGTGGCTAAAGCAAATGCCAAGACAGAAAAGACGATCCTTTCCGAGGTAATATGCCGGTTGGAGTCCCTGAAATCATAGAGAATGACAGAGGAACACATTCCACTGAACAGATCATGCAAATTACATGCAAGGATTTGGCAATTGAGCAGGCCTTCCATGCTCCTATCATCCTCAGAGTTCAGGGTAGGTAGAAAGGTATAGTGGAGTCATTAAAGGCAGGCCAGCTAAATCTATGCAGGAAAAGGGTAGTTAGGTTAGTAAGGAAACAATGGCCATAATGGTTTCCTCAGGTTCTTTACAGCATCAGGATTACCCCTACCCTAGGTCAGAGAACTTGAGCCCTTATGAGATTTTGTTTGGGGGGGGGGGGGGCCCACCTAAGACTGTTGCATTTTCCACATCAGACTGTTATAATGTATAATTTGTTATGTAATTGTCTAATACAAGAAACTAACTGCGATGCACAAGTTTGTTTTTGATCCAATTCCAGATCCAGTAACTGGAACACATGATTTACAGCCAGATGATTGGGTCCTAGTAAAAGAACATGTGAAAGTACCTTTTAGGACCAAAGTTGAAGGACCCTACCAAGTGTCCCTGACAACTGCTACAGCTGTAAAGTGACATGGATACATGCTAGCCATTGCAAGAAAAGTACAGCTAATTTCAAAAGATGAGTAAACTACTGTTATGCCTTTGCTTGATCTTAGCAGTCAAGGCTATAGAGAAAAATTACCTGTACAAATTACACATGCTAACAGGTGTAAAAAGAGTCATTTGAGTAATGGCTAGATAGGTTCACATAGGCCAGACAGTTTAAAAAAATAAATAAAAAATGCACACACCTAGTACTCATTCACTTTCATTTTGAGTTTAAGCAATACAAGGCTGCCCAAAAATTAGTATGTCAGAAATGGTAAATTTTCAAGGATTCAACTGTTTTTTTGTTCTTATAGGAATCATAGTTGTTGGATTACTTGCTAATTTGTTTTTTCAGGTGTGGAAAAAAAATTACTACAATGGCAGTTAGAACTGAGGGAGATGACCCCAGGGAAGAAATAGAGTGTTACCAGATAGTCAGATTAGCAGATTCATATGATGCCAAGATGGGTGATACGAATGAGTAAAGATATGTATCCACATACACCCCAAGAAGAACTTTGCTCCACTTAGACGTGAAGTGGTACTGTGGACCCTCTGGTATCATACTAGGTAGGGAAGATATGATCATGTCTCTAAAAGAGGAGGGGTATGCAAAATGTTTGGCATGTGTTGTACCTTTTATCCCTAATACAGCTCCTGGAGAGACCGTGACCAGAGCCCTGTAAGGATTGAATGCTCTATCAAATTAATTAGTGGAAAATTCAGGTATTAACGATCCATTCACAAACTGGTTTGAAGGATGGTTTCGGTAAGTGGACTGGACTTATCACATCATGTTCGATCTCAATTACTGCAGTTTTGGTCACTTACGGATGCTACTGCATTCCCTGTATTCGAGGACTTTCACAAAAACTGATTGAAACCGCAATCTCAAAAACAATATATCAAGCACTTCCTACCTATGTGGACATTGAAGCTCAACTTAATGACATATAGTCCCTGTGTTATACACTTTCGGACTGTCATCGAAATGTGTTGAGATAAAATAGACCCACGAGGAGGGAATGTTAGAAAAGTTTAGTATTGTGCGTCTATTAAACAGCTTTACTGATTTTCCTTTAAGATGGCTCCTGAGCACATGTTCTAACCTTGTTGTATTATTTTGTTCTTACTAACCCCATACGTAATATATGTATAGAAAGCAGATTGTACAGGAGGCTCTGCTTGGGAATAAAGGTACTAACTTGTACCATGTACCAGTGGATCCTCCTTAGCAAATTAGCCAATAAGAAGTGTTATTGCCTTTTCAGTGTAAGGATGAGAAGGTGGGGGCCGCCTCCTTCTCACTCACTTTTGCTATGATTTTCATCTTGTAAGCTTCACACAGTGTACCGGTGCATTTTTAATAAATTGTCTTCACTTTCAAACACCTGGAATTCGATTGATTACAAGAAATTAACTAACACTCTGTGATTTTTTTTTTTTTTTTCGATATAAACGGAAAAATAAAATTTTGGAAAAAAAAATATTTCTCTTATCGTCCATGGACCGACGCAGCTCTAATACTGATTACATGTGGGTATATGTCCCTGCTCGCAGGAGAAGATCTAGGCAGAATGTTGGATGTTAAAAAATTCTAGAACAAGCCAGAGCTGAACAGCCCCGCCCAGGGGGGCGGTCCCTCCAGACATTACCCTCCCCCCTGCAGCTAGCAGCCTCAGTTTTTTTTCTGCCTAGCAGAAGAAGACGTGGCTCCCTCAGGAGCCAGTCTCCTGGAAGATTTTTACTTTTAAAATTTGTATTCCTTTTGAGAATTTTATTTTTGAGACCTTCAATCAACTGTCGGCTGGGCAACAGGTTGGGTACAATAGTATCCTCGTCTTCCCTGTCCGACCATCGAGCGTGCTGATCCTCGCCTTGTGTGCGTGAGACTCAGTTCACGACATACCCCATGGCTCCAGGGGTGGCCGGGTTGCTTTCATACTCCCACGGTCCTCTCAAGATTGAACAGTACCTACTGTATCTCTCATGGTTGACCGGGCCGACAGCTATGCAGTACGACTCTGTGATAGGTCTGTCTGAAACAAGCCAGTGAGTCCCTCCTATTGGCACCGAGGGTGTTCTCCAAGGTGCTTGCGGGACGGGTAAGTAGTCTCTCCTGGAAAGAAGGTGAGTACATGCTGGCTGTGTTTCTGTGTGTGGGGGGTTCTCCCGGTCTCCCCCCTGTTATGCTGCTCTCTGCACCCTGTACTGGTGCTATGCGGGGATACTTGGGGGGGGGGGGGGGGTCGTTCTGCCCTGGGGGGGCCCGCTCTATGCTGTTTTTGTATGCTGGGAAGTGTTCTGGAGGACTTTGTGTAATGTTTTGCGTGCGCCATTGGCGCAGTATTTTAAATTAAAATAATGCGCCATCGGCGGCCATTTTGCTGCGGCTCAAGCGCCCAGCGGCCATTTTCTTGTAGCCACGGCGCTTTTAGTTTCAGCCTCTAGCGGCGCTGCTGAACGGCGCAAAATACTTTCTCCTCACAGCTCCTTCACTCTACTCAGGCTTCACACCACGCTACAGCGTGGAACAGAGCGGTCCCTAGGGGTGGTGAGTCCTCCGGTATCCCCTCCTCAGCCTCAGCGCAGCCAGTGGGTGGACTGTACTATTCACTGTTATAGTGAATAGGGTCTCAGAGGGTGGCAAAGATGGAGTTGGGTTCACCTGCTTCTCCCCACTTGCCAGAGGCAACTGGCAGTGCTCCTGCACCTGCGGTCCCTTTGGACCAGTTGTCGGCAGCCCTGGAAGTGGTGTGCGAACGCACGGGGGCTGTAAAGCGCCCCCCTCCCCACACAATCTCCACATGGGGAGTGCTCTGAGTGAGATATGGGCCTAGCTACTGCTGCTCAGGACCCTAGCTCTGAGGATTTTGATGTGTTTAGTCAGGACATTCCTTGTGAGAATGACCCCTGCCTTGAACCACCAACTGACAGGGTGCTTGTGAGTGAACTCATTGATGCTGTGAGGGATGATCTCAAGCTGAATGTTGAGGCTGAGGAACCTCAGGTGGACACTATAACCTTTTTGGTTCTTTAAAAGCCGTGTCTTCAAAAAAGGTTTTTCCATATTTTTTGATACATACGTTGACCAAGTCTGGGATAAGCCGCAGAAGACTTTGACGGTCCCGCGGCGCATAGCCTTACGGTACCCCTTTAAAGAGGACCTGGTTAAGAAGTGGGCTCAACCTCCAGTGGTCGACAACCCCCCCCCCCCCGGTCGCCCGTTTGAATAAGGCCACCATGCTCCCAATGGAAGGGACTCCTGCATTTAAGGATCCTGCTGACAGGAGGTCAGAGGTGGCGTGTAGAACTATGTTCACCTTATTGGGGGCCGCCTTACGCCCTATAGTGGCGGAAAACACTGGTGTCTCAGACACTCACGGATATTGCACCAGACAGTGCAGGAGCATAATTTCCCTTCTGAAACCATTGCCCTGGCTCAACAGCTTGCGCAGGGTTTGGTCTTCGTGTGCGATGCCACTGTGGATGCGACCCCTTTAATAACGGGGGCCTCCATTTCGGCTGTGGTGGTGCGTCGCCTTGTCTGGCTGAAGTGCTGGTCAGCCGACCTAGCTTCCAAAAAGCTCCTGGCTGACTTGCCCTTTAAGGGCGGTAGACTGTTTGGGGCCGCCCTGGATGACATTATTAACGTCACAGGAGGTAAGAGCACATTCCTTCCCCAGTCTATTAAGGGAAAGGAGCCCCACCGCAGGCTGGGCCTTTCCTTTCCGGCGAAGAAGACGTTTTTTCGTCGGTCAGATTCCACGGGCAGGCCCACCCAGACTGAAAAAGGTGCGGCTGGGGGACAAAGACGTCTCTGGGTGCGTAAGCCTACCAAGCAAGCTCCCAAGTCCACCTCCGCATGAAGTCTTGCCCCTGCCCGACTCTGGGGTGGGGGGATGTCTTCGCAAGTTCTCGGTGCGGTGGACCTCCCGGATCTCCGACCGGTGGGTGTGCAAGGTGGTCACCTCTGGATACAGGATAGAGTTCTGCTCGTGGCCCCCAAACAGGTTTTTTTCCTTTTGAACCTCCCTCTCCTTCCGGCCCGCCGGGCGGCCCTCTTGGGGGCCGTACAGGATTTGCTCGGGCGCGGAGTAATTGTGCCGGTTCCGTCACAAGTTTTCAGGGGTTTTACTCAAACCTGTTTGTCCCGAAAAAGGACGGGGTTCGGCCAATCCTGGACCTCAAGGCCTATGTGAGGGTACAAAAATTCAGGATGGAATCCATTCGCACGGTGATCGCGACCCTCCACCAGGGGGATTTTTTTGGCGTCCTTGGATATCAAGGACGCTTACTTGCACATCCCAATCTGCGCAGGCCACCAGAGGTTTCTGTGCTTTGCCATAGGCGAAGTCCACTATCAGTTCGTGGCCCTTCCCTTTTTGGCCTAGCATCAGCACCACGGGTTTTCACCAAGGTGCTGACCCCGGTTCTAGCTTTGAGACCGCGAGGAATTGTTATCGTGGGCTATCTAGACTATCTCCTTCTCAGAGCAGAAAATGGCTCAGAATTGGAGGAAAATGTGACGATAGTCAGTCAGACCCTCCGCGACTTTGGTTGGGTTCTGAACGCGCAGAAGTCAGCTCTAGCCCCGACTCAGCGCTTGGAGTATCTGGGTCTGATCCTGGACACTTCGGCAGCAAAGGTGTTTCTACCCTCAGAGAAGCTGACACTTTGGTCAGCAGTACGGGTTTTGTCGTCCCGAAAATGGTTGTCAATTCGCTTCTGCATGAGAGTCCTGGGACTGATGGTGGCCTCCTTTGAGGCAGTTCCGTATGCCCAATCACACACACGGGCATTACAGAAGGGAATTCTGTCAGTTTGGGACAAGTCCCCATTGTCCTTTTGGATCTTCAGATCCAGGTGAGTCACTCTGTCAAGGCATCCATGACGTGGTGGCTGAGGTCCCCGGCTCTTCGGGCCGGGAAGTCGTTCCTCCCCATCCACTGGACGGTGATCACAACGGACGCCAGCCTGACGGGCTGGGGAGGAGTGTGGGGAGTCCTGTCAGCTCAGGGGCTCTGGACTCCAGCCGAATCTCGTCTCCTAATCAACGTCCTGGAATTGCAGGCGATCAGGCTGAGTCTCTCCGCTTGGTCGAAGAGGCTACAGGGCCGCCCGGTCAGAATCCAGTCTGACAACGCCACGGCTGTGGCATATGTCAACCATCAGGGGGGCACTCGGAGCCTGGCTGCGGCATCCGAGGTCGCCCACATCCTAAGATGGGCGGAAAGAAGCGTGCCGGCGCTGTCGGCCGTTTACATTCCGGGCGTAGAAAACTGGCAGGCAGACTATCTGAGCCGCCAGTCCCTGGACCAAGGGGAGTGGTCCTTGCATCCATAAGTGTTTCAGCTCCTTTTGTCGATGATGGGGCACTCCGGATGTGGACCTGATGGCCTTTCGACTCAATCGCAAGGTGTCGAGGTTTGTGGCCCGGTCCAAGGACCTCTGGGCGGACGCCTCGGACGCGTTAGTGGCCCCGTGGGGTCGGTATCGCCTGATATGTCTACCCTCCGCTGCAGTTGATTCCCCGTCTGCTGCGCAGGGTAGCAGCCGAGGGTATTCCGGTGATCCTCATTGCCCCGGACTGGTCTCGGCGTCATTGGTACGCCGACCTGGTACATCTCATCGCGGACGTCCCTTGGCGCCTGCCCTTGAGGGAGGACCTTCTATCTCAAGGTCCTATCTTTCATCCTGCTTTACAGTTTCTGGCTTTAACGGCATGGCTATTGAGAGCCAGGTGCTGAAAGACAGAGGCCTGTCTGATTCGGTAATTTCAACCATGCTTAGGGCACGGAAGTACTCCGTTCCCAGAATCCTGAGGTTCTTGCAGCGTGGTATTGCTCAAAGGCTGGCTTTGAGCACTATTAAGGGTCAGATTTCGGCTTTGGCCGTTTTTTCTTTCAAAGACCCCTAGCTGGTCATTCCTTGGTTAGCACTTTTGTACAGGGGGTATGCCATGTGGTTCCACCTGCCAAGCCCCCCGCTCCCTCCTTGGGATCTGAACTTGGTGCTTTCGGATCTTCAGGAATCTCCTTTTGAGAATATAAGAGATATTCCTCTTTCAACTTTGTCTCAGAAGGTGGCTTTTTTAGTGGTCATCACTTCTGTTAGACGGGTGTCTGAGTTGGCGGCTCTGTCATGTAAGTCGCCTTACCTGGTCCCCCATAAGGACAAGGCGGTATTGCGACCGCGACCGTCTTTTTTTTTTTTTTTTTTTTTTTCTTAAGGTGGTTTCGGCTTTTCACCTTAATGAGGACATTGTCCTTCCGTCCTTGTGCCCTCATCCATTGCATCCTAGAGAGGTTGCACTTCACAATTTAGATGTGGTGCGTGCCTTACGGGTATACCTGATGGCTAATGCTCCTATTTGGAAGTCTGACTCGCTGTTTGTATCTGTCTCTGGTCTGAAACAGGGCCAAGCGGTGTCGTCTGCCACCATTTCAAGGTGGATCAGGCAGACCGTTACACAGGCCTATGCCATTAGTGGACGGGCGCCTCCCTTTCCAGTCAAGGCGCATTCCACCAGGGCAATCGGTGCTTCCTGGGCATTCCGACATCAAGCGTCGGTTGCACGAGTGTGCAAGGCGGCGACCTGGTCGTCCGTTCATACCTTTTTCAAAGTTCTATAAGGTTGATGTGGCTGCATCTTCGGATGCTTCTTTCGGCCGCAAAGTGTTGCAGGCCGCTGTCTAATGTTGCAACTCCTCCGTTGAGGAGCTCTGCTGGTTTGGAGTGAAGTTTTGGTTGTTCCTTACTTTTTTGCTCCCACCCTTTTTTCTTATACTGCTTTTGGGACGTCCCACATGTAATCAGTATGAGAGCTGTGTCGGTCCATGGACGGTAAGAGAAAATAGGATTTTTGCACTCACCGTAAAATCAGTTTCTCTGACGTCCATGGACCGACATGGCACCCACCCTTCCTTTTTAAGTTTGTACTGCTTTGTTACGAACTGAGGCTGCTAGCTACAGGTGGGAGGGTAATGTCCGGAGGGACTGCCCCCCTGGCCGGGGCTGTTCAGCTCTGGCTTGTTCTAGAATGTTTTAACATCTAACATTCTGCCTAGGTCTTCTCCTGCAAGCAGGGACATATACCCACATGTAATCAGTATGAGAGCTGTCGGTCCATGGACGTCAGAGAAACGGATTTTACGGTGAGTACAAAAATCCTATTTTCTCTGGCCCACAAATGATTCCCTTTTGAGGAAAACCCGGACTCCATCTGTATCAAGGTTCCAAAACTGTATTCTGCCTTCTCACAGATTTCGAAGACTGACCTCTTTTGGAATATATGGGCACACTAAAGGAGCCTATGGATAAGAGGATGGACCTACTTAAAAAAAATAAAGCTTGGCAATCAATCATGAGCCATCTGAAACCGGCAATGGCAACAACATGCGTTGCTAGGAATCTAGAGCACTGGGTTAATCAGATGAAATCCCATATTACAGCGGATGCCCTGAAATGAGAGATTCTGGATTCCTTTGCAACCCTATCTGCAGCAGTGTCATACATTGGGTATGCTTCAGCAGGGTCCATACGCATGTCGGCTACGTCCGCAGCATTGCTAAACTCTGCTAGGAGCACTTTTTTTTTTTTGGGCTAAAAACCTGGCCCGGAGACACAGCAAATTCCCTGCAAAGGGGGATGCCACATAGCCTGTTCCTTGATGCTATTTGGATCGGAACTAGTATCCATTCTTGATCGCACAGCCGATTTTTAAAAATTTGTTTCGGGTCAAGAAAAAAGGTGCAGGCACACAGGTGTTTGTTTTTTTTTTTTTTTTTTCTTCCAAAAACCCAAAGATAGGAGTGGAGTGCTCCGAAAAATTGCAGGGGGGGTTGAAGAAGTCTAGGCTCCAGGAGTTTTCTTCTGTAGCAGAGTATTACTCAATCAGTTTTATAAACCTGCTCTCCCAGGGTTCTGCGATCAAATTCACAGAAGAACCTCCAAGAAGGATGTTGGTGACGAACGCTCCAGTGGATCTAATCAAGACTCTCGCCATGAAGTCCCTAATCTAGGATCAGTCATTGTTCAGTCGCTACAGGAAAGCTTTTTTTTTTTTTGTGCCGTCTCATCCTAAAAGTGCTAAATTGCTCAGTAGGGTACAGAAGATTTCGGATGGATTTCACTTTCACAGCCAAAATCCTTCTGGAGAGAGCTTGGTTTTCATTCCTTTTCCAGATGCAGCTCAAACTATATTGGCACCTTCTGTTGAGAAAGGACCTGATACATGGCCCTCTTCTCCACCAGGAAGAGCAGCTTTTGAGGAAGAAGTTATTTTTGGATAGCCCAGTTGCTACTTTCCTATCCAGTAGAACGAGTGTTACCAGAGCAATTTATTCCAAGGTGTGTGTGTGTGTGTGTGTGTGTGTGTGTGTGTGTGTGTGTGTGTGTGTGTGTTTTTTATACTGGAATATTTTTTTTAAAATACTCTTAATGACCTTGATCAGCGACTTGTAGCGTGATTGCGATATTGCGGTGTACAATCACACTGACACTTTTGACACTGTGGGAACCAGTAAAAGTGATCAGTGCTAAAAATTGTCACTGTGTACTAATAACCCTGGCTGGGAAGTGGTTAAACATCTAGGGCAATCAAAGGAATAACTGGGGGCCTAGGCCTGTGTTTGTGTTTACTGTGTGTGCTGCTTTTACTAGGGGAAGAGATACATTTTAGCCCCTTTTGCAGGAACACAAAATCCATCCCTCGTGTATGTATGTGTAATGCGATCTGGTGCACAGCTGCCGCCCTGTAGCAGAAAAACTGCTAAAGTGAGGTCAGCAAGTGGTTAAGGTAGTATTAAACGCAAACCTTTAATCGCAGTTCACATTCTTGTATATGATGGCTGTATTAATTTTTTTTTCTTTTGTTTTCATCTGGTGATCCATCTAGTAAGTCTCTGCTTTTTTTTTTTAAAACAAGCTCTCCAACAGGATGTATCAGAGATGAGAAAATCATATTTTTTTTATTTTTATATAAAACCTTTATCCCAAAACTGGTTATAACGTATTAGCTAGAGTTTGGCTTCATTTTGTGTATTTAAATCTGTTGGTACATCTAAACTGTCAATGCTGCTATTTCCACTGCAGTCATTCATCCAGGGGCGGCACACAGGTGATTTTTCTCATTGTCCATGGACTGACACAGCTGTCATACTGATTACGTGTGGGTATATGTCACTGCTTGCAGGAGAAGACCTAGGCAGAATGTTAGATGTTAAGCTCTGGTTTGTTCTAGAAGGTTTTAACAGCCCCGCCCAGGGGGGTGGTCCCTCCGGACGTTACCCTCACACCTGCAGCTAGCAGATCTGTTTTTTTTTTTTCTGCCTAGCAGGAGAAGACGTGGCTCTCTCAGGAGCCAGTCTCCTAGAAGATTTTACTTTTTTACATTTTATTCCTTTGGGAATTTTATTTTTGAGACCTTCAATCAACTGTCGGCTGGACAACAGGTTGGGTACACTGGTATCCTCGTAGTCTTCCCTGTCCGTCCATCGAGCGTGCTGATCCTCGCCTTGTGTGCGTGAGACTCAGTTCACGACATGCCCCATGACTCCAGGGGTGGCCGGGCTGCTTTTATGCTCCCGCGGTCCTCTCAAGATTGAACAGTACCTGACTATCTTTCGCGGTGGACCGGGCCGACAGCTACGCAGTACGACTCTGTGATAGGTCTGTCTGAGACAAGCCAGTGGGTCCCTCCAGGGATGGGTAAGTAGTCTCTCCTCTGCACCCTGTACTGGTGCTGTGCTGTGTGGGGGTACTTGGGGGTCACTCTGGCCTGGCTGGGGGAGCTCATGTCTGTTTTAATGGCACTGGGGCAGTGTTCTGGTGTGTGAGTGACATACTGTGGTGGGAATAGTGGTTACATGCATGCTTGGCAAACCTAAGCTTCACAGGTGCAGTTCCTGAGTGGGGCTGTTTGTGTTCAAAAAGCCGCCCCAGCGCTTGCCATGCCACTGCCAGTGAGGGCAGGAGCTCCTGCCTTGTGGTTGAACAACTGCAAAACATGTGCGCCATTAGCGCTGTGAGGTAATTTTGAAAAAACCGCTATCGGCGGCTATTTTGCCGTGGATCGATGGCGCAGTATTGTATGCGGCCGGCGCCAATTTTCTTGAAGCCGCAGCGTTTTTGTTTACAGTATCGGCCGCTGCTGCGGCGCGAATATCCAATCTCCTCAGTCTGGTCTGTCTCCTCACTCTCCCCAGGCTTCACCCACGCGGCAGCGTGGTTTCATACAGCGGAATGAGCGGTCCTTACAGGGGTTGGTGAGAGTACTCTGGGTGTCCCCTCCTCGGCTTCAGCATAGCCAGTGGGTGGACTGTGTTACTCATTATGATAGTGTTTAACAGTCAGAGGGTAGCAGTATGGAGTCTAGTTCACCTGCTTCTCCACACTTGTCTGAGGCAACTGGCAGTGCTCCTGCACCTGCGGTCCCTAGCGACTAGTTGTCGGCAGTCCTGGAATCATCCTTGTCAGGATGGAAGCGGTGTGCGAGCGCAAGGGAGCTGTAAAGCGCCCCCCCCCACACATCCTCCTGTAGGAGTTCTCTGTCTCAGATATGGGCCTAGCTTTGGGTGCTCAGGACCCTAGCTCTGAGGATTTTCATGTTTTTTTAAACCGGATATTCCCTGTGAGGAAGACCCCAGTTCTGAAAAACTGACGGGGTGTTTGTAAGTGAACTCATTGATGCTGTGAGAAACACTCTCAAGCTGAATGTTGAGGCTGAGGTACCTCAGGTAGAAGCGGTCCCCTTTGGTTCCTTTTAAAGCCGTTTATTCAAAGTTTTTTTCCATATGTGCTTTTTTTTTTTTTTTTTTTTTTTTTTATACATTCATTGACTAAGTCTGGGGTAAGCCGCAGAGGACTTTAGCGGTCCCGTGGCGCCTAGCCATTAAGTACCCCTTTAGGGAGGACCGGGGTAAGAAGGGGCTCTCCCCCCAGTGGTCGACCCCCCCCCCCCCCGGTCGCCCGTTTGAATAAGGCTACCACGCTCCCAATGGAAGGGACTCCTGCATTTAAGGATCCCACTGACAGGAGGTCAGAAGTGGTGAGTAGAACTATGTTTACCTTATTGGGGTCTGCCTTGCGCCCTATAGGGGCAGCGACACTTGTGTCTGAAGACACTCACAGGATGGGCAAAGATTTTGCACCAGACTGTTCAGGAGCATAATCTCCCTCCTGAGACCATTACCCTGGCTCACCAACTGGCGCAGGGTTTAGTCTCTGTGTGCGATGCCACTTTGGATGCGGCCCCTTTAATTTCGGGGGCCTCTATCTGCTGTGGTGCTGCGTCGCCTTATCTGGCTGAAATGCTGGTCGGCCGACCTAGCTTCCACATAGCTCCTGGCTGACTTGCCCTTTGAGAGCGGTAGACTGTTTGGGGCCGCCCTGGATGCCATTATTATGGATGTCACAAGGAGTTGGAGCACCTTCCTTCCTCAGTCTGGTACGGAAACGGGAGCCCCACTGTAGGCCAGGCCCTCCCTTTCTGGCAAAGAAGAATGAGTTTCTTCTCGTCGGTCAGAATCCACGGGTAAGCCCTCCCAGACTGGGGAAGTGCGGCTGGGGGACATAAGCGTCCCTGGGTGCGTAAGCCTACCAAGCAAGCTCCCAAGCTTACCGCTGCTGCCCGACTATGGGGTGGGGGGGACGTCCTTGCAGGTTCACTTTTCAGTGGACCTCCCCGGATCTCCGACCGGTGGGTGTGCGAGGGTGGTCACCTCAGGATACAGGATAGCATTCCGTTCCTGGCCCCCAGACAGATTCTTTCCCTCAATTCTCCCTCTCCTTCCTGCCCGTCGGGCGGCCCTCTTAAGGGCCGTACCGGATTGATCAGGTCCGGAGTGATTGTGCCGGTTCCGTCACGGGAGAGGTTGTTCAGGGTTTCTACTCGAATCTGTTTGTAGTCCCAAAAGGTGGAAGGGGGTTCGGCCAATCCTGGGCCTGAAGGCCTTGACTGCCTTTGTGATGGTGCAAAGGTTCCGCATGGAATCCATTCGCACGGTGTTTGCTACACTCCATTAAGGGGATTTTCTGGCATCCTTGGACATCAAGGCCTCCTACTTGCATGTTCCGATCTGATCTGCGCACGTCAACATTAGTTTCAGCGCTTGTGATCGGCGAAGACCACTATTGATTGTGGCTCTTCCCTTCGGCATAGCCTCGGCACAGCCTCGGCACCAAGGTTTTTTTTTTACCAAGGTGCTTGCTCCGGTTCTAGCCTGGCTGAGACAGCGAGGCATTGCTATTATGGGCTATCTGGACGATCTTCTAAGGGCAGACAATGGCTTAGAATTAGTGTGACTATTGTCAGTCATGCCCTTGGACTTCGGGTGGCTCCCGAACATTCAGAAGTCGGTCCTCGTCCCGGCTCAGCATTTGGAGTATCTCAGTTTGATCCTGGACTCTGTGGAGGCGTAGGTATTCTTAACCCTGGAGAAGTTACTGACTTTTCAGTCTAGTGCGGGTCCTGACGTCTCGGAAATGGTCGTCAACCCGTTTTTTTTGCATGAGTCCTGGGACTCATGAGGGCCTCGTTCGAGGCTGTTCCGTATGCCCAATCACACACACACACACACACACACACACACACACACACACACACACACACACACACACACACACACAGGCATTACAGTAAGAGATACTGTCCACTTGGGACAAACCTCCGTTGTCCTTGGATCTTCAGATCCAGATGAGTCACCCACTCAGGGCGTCCCTGGCGTGGTGGTTGGGGTCCCCGGCTCTTCGGTCTGGGAAGTCGTCCCTCCCCATCCAGTGGACGGTGTTCATGACGGACGCCAGCCTGATGGACTGGGGTGGAGTCTTGGGGAGTCCTGTCAGCCCCAGGGCTTGGACTCCGGACGAAGCCGTTTGCCCGTATTTCCAGAACATTGATCGGTAATCAGTATATGCCTCCCCACGTGGTCTCTATCGGCCGTCTACGTTCAAACGTAGACAATTGACAAGTGGACTATCGGAGTCGCCAGATGCTGGACCAGGAGAGTGGTCCTTACACCTGGACATGCTGGTTGTGGACCTGAGAGCCTCTTGACTCAATTGTAAGGTGTCAAGGTTCGTGGCCAGGTCCAGGGATCCTTGGGCGGATGCCTCGGATCCGTTGGTGGGCCCCATGGGGTCATTATCACCTGATAGCTTTTAATCCTCCGCTGCAGCTGCTTCCTCGCCTGCTGTGCAGGGTTGTGGCCGAAGGGATTCCGGTGATTCTCTTGCGCAGGGTGGGTCTCGGCGTCTTTGGTACGCTGATCTGGTACGTCTCACCGCGGATGTTCCTTGGCGGTTGCCAATAAGGGAGGACCTTCTGTTTCGAGGTCCTATTCATCCTGTTTTACAGTCTCTGGCTTAACGGCATAGCTATTGGAAGCCAGGTGCTGAGAGTCCGAGGTCTTTCGGATTCGGTCATTTCGACCATGTTCAGGGCACGGAAGTATTCCGCTTGAAAGATTTATCACCATACCTGGGAAGCTTACATCGCTATGTGCAATGAGCTGGACTAGCATCTACGGACGTATTCCGTCCCCAGTATCCTGCGGTCCTTGCCGCGTGGGGTGACCCAAATGCTTGCTTTGAGTACCATTAGGGGTCAGTTTTTGCCCTTGGCTGTCTTCCTTCAGCAATCGCTAGCGGGTCATTCCTTGGTAGCACCTTTTTGTGCAGAGGGTTCGCCATGTGCTCCCTCCTGTTGAAACCTCTCCCTCGGGATTTGAATTTGGTGCTCTCTGTTCTCCAGGAACCTCACTTTGAAAATATCAGAGATTCCCCTCTTGACCTTGTCTCAGGAGGTGGCCTTCTTGGTGGCCATTACTTCTGTCAGACGGGTGTCTGAGTTGGCCTTGTCCTGCAAGTCGCCCTATTTGGTCATCCATGAGGATAAGGCAGTGTTGCGTCCGCAACCTTCCTTTTTGCAAGGTGGTCTCGGCTTTTCACCTACATGTGGACATTGTACTCTCATCCTTGTGTCCTCACACATCGCATTCAGAGGGTTTGCGCTTCACATAATGTGGTACGTGATATGACTCACTAGTTGTCTCTGGTCCGAACAGGGCCGAGCGGTGTCGTCTGCCACCTTTTCTAGATGGATCAGACAGACTGTTATACAGGCCTATGCCATTAAGAGGGTGGCCCCTCCCTTTCCGGTTACGGCGCATGCCACCAGGGCAATTGGTGCTTCCTGGGCTTTCCGACATCAAGCGTCGGTTGCACAAGGGTGCAACGCGGCGACCTGGTCGTCCGTTCATGCCTTTTTCTAAATTCTATAAGGTTGTTGTGGCTGCATCTTCGGATGCTTCCTTCGGCCGCAAAGTGTTGCAGGCCGCTGTTTAATGTTGCAACACCTCCGTTGTGGAGCTCTGCTGGTTTGGAGTGAAGTTTTGGTTGTTCCGTTACTATTTTGCTCCCACCCTTTTCTTATACTGCTTTGGGACGCCCCACGTGTAATCAGTATGACAGCTGTGTCAGTCCATGGACGAAAAGAGAAAATAGGATTTTTGTACTCACCGTAAAATCAGTTTCTCTGACGTCCATGGACTGACACAGCACCCACCTTTCCTTTTTAAGGTTGGTACTGCTTTGTTACGAACTGAGGTCTGCTAGCTGCAGGTGGGAGGGTAATGTTCGGAGGGACCGCCCCCCTGGGCGGGGCTGTTCAGCTCTGGTTTGTTCTAGAATGTTTTAACATCTAACTAGGTCTTCTCCTGCAAGCAGGGACATATACCCACACGTAATCAGTATGACAGCTGTGTCAGTCCATGGACGTCAGAAACTGATTTTACGGTGAGTACAAAAATCCTATTTTTTTGTAAATGTACAGTGAAGTTTATCAATACATGTCAATGTCAACAGTGGCTACTTGCAGAATAGCAGTATAATTTGAGTGAATAGCAATAATGGTGGAACCTCCTATAAATGCAAAACCTAAACTACAATCAAAGTAGAGCCCTGTACATACGATGGGTTTTACCGATGAAAACAGTACGATGGACTTTTTTCATCGGACAAACCGATCGTGTATGGGCCGCATCGGTCTTTTCTCCATCGGTGTTTAAAAATACAACATGTTTTAAATTTATCCGATGGTTAAAAAACCGATAGAGTTCCCCACAGACAATAGTAATTTGCTATCAGATAAAAAACCCACGCATGCTCAGAATCAAGTCGACGCATGCTCAAAAGCATTGAACTTAATTTTTCTCGCTCATCGGAGTGTTTTACGCCACCGCGTTTTTGGAACGGTCGGTTTTTTGACTGATGGTGTGTAGGCAAGACTGATGAAAGTCAGCTTCATCTGTTTTATGATGGGGAAAAATACATTAGTTAAAAAACCATAGGAAATCCGATCGTGTGTACAGGGCTTAAGAGTGAACACAATATAGAAATATTTCACAAAGCGCATTACCTCCTTGTGATAGTGCATATAAAACACCAGATAAATTGGTCCATTCAAAGTGAACATGCCAAATCCATTCTGTGGCTATAGTGAAGACCTTCAGTGAATAGAAGGACAATCTTCAAAGTGACGCATGCCCTCCACCATTCATCTTCATCATCATCCTCCCAATATCCATCACCATCACCCCAATATCCATCACCCCAATATCCATCACCCCAATATCCATCACCCCAATATCCATCACCCCAATATCCATCACCCCAATATCCATCACCCCAATATCCATCACCCCAATATCCATCACCCCAATATCCATCACCCCAATATCCATCACCATCATCACCCCAATATCCATCATCATCATCACCCCAATATCCATCATCATCATCACCCCAATATCCATCATCATCATCACCCCAATATCCATCATCATCATCACCCCAATATCCATCATCATCATCACCCCAATATCCATCATCATCATCACCCCAATATCCATCATCATCATCATCACCCCAATATCCATCATCATCATCATCACCCCAATATCCATCATCATCATCATCACCCCAATATCCATCATCATCATCACCCCAATATCCATCATCATCCCAATATCCATCATCATCATCATCATCATCCCAATATCCATCATCATCATCATCATCATCCCAATATCCATCATCATCATCATCATCATCCCAATATCCATCATCATCATCATCATCATCCCAATATCCATCATCATCATCATCATCATCATCATCATCCCAATATCCATCATCATCATCATCATCATCATCATCATCCCAATATCCATCATCATCATCATCATCCCAATATCCATCATCATCATCATCATCCCAATATCCATCATCATCATCATCATCCCAATATCCATCATCATCATCATCATCATCCCAATATCCATCATCATCATCATCATCATCCCAATATCCATCATCATCATCATCATCATCCCAATATCCATCATCATCATCATCATCATCCCAATATCCATCATCATCATCATCATCATCCCAATATCCATCATCATCATCATCATCATCCCAATATCCATCATCATCATCATCATCATCCCAATATCCATCATCATCATCATCATCATCCCAATATCCATCATCATCATCATCATCATCCCAATATCCATCATCATCATCATCATCCCAATATCCATCATCATCATCATCATCCCAATATCCATCATCATCATCATCATCCCAATATCCATCATCATCATCATCCCAATATCCATCATCATCATCATCATCCCAATATCCATCATCATCATCATCATCCCAATATCCATCATCATCATCATCATCCCAATATCCATCATCATCATCATCATCATCCCAATATCCATCATCATCATCATCATCATCATCCCAATATCCATCATCATCATCATCTGCTCACCTCCCCATAAGACCCCACATTGGGTCTAGTTGTGCCTTCCCCTCAGGGGTACAAATTCTTCTGAATGGAAGCTACTCAGATGGTCCTTGGGCTCTCACACACCTCAGACCACAATGGTACCGATAATCACACGTTGATGGAAGAAACTTGTATAGTTATTACTATGTAAAATGTTGGCGTTTTTTATTAAAAGAAGGAACAACACTTAATGTGTTTGAGACTTTATGGTGGTTTGTTCCAATCTCCTTCCTGGTGGAGCGTGGTGATATCACCCCTGATATACCAAACACATTGCCCCAGTGCACTGGAGGTCATGCACAATAAAATGTGAGTGTTCCTCCTTTTTCATAAATGTCAAAGTTTTAAATGGTAAGAACTATATGAGGTTCTTCCAGCCACATGTAATTATCGGTACTATCGCGGTCTGAGATGTGAGAGCCCAAGGAGCATCTGAGTAGCTGGCATTCAGAAGAATTTGTACCCTTGAGGGGAAGGCGCTACTAGACTCAATGTGGAGTCTTATTCGCTCACCTCCCCATATGTTGAATGGTGGAGGGCACATGTCACTTTGCAGATTATCCATCTATTCACTGAAGGTCTTCACTATTGCAACAGAATGGATTTAAACTAAAAACTGGAATACTCGCGCTACGTGACAAAAACAATGAATAAATAAACCTGAAGCAGCTGTCTACAGCGTGCTAGAACCACAAATTATAAATGTACATAAAGAGTGAAAGATTTAAGGGGGTCTGAATACTTTCCGTACCCACTGTATGTTGCAGCCATTTGCTAAAATCATTTTGTTCATATTTTTTTTTTCTCAATGTACACACAGCACCCCATATTGACAGAAAAACACAGAATAGTCTTGTTGGAAGGTAAACCTTTCGGCCCTGTCTGAGGTCCTGAGCACTCTGGAGAAGGTTTTCGTCCAGGATATCCCTGTACTTGGCCGCATTCATCTTTCCCTCGATTGCAACCAGTTGACCTGTCCCTGCAGCTGAAAAACACCCACAGCATGATGCTGCCACCACCATGCTTCACTGTTGGGACTGTATTGGACAGGTGATGAGCAGTGCCTGGTTTTCTCCACACATACCGCTTAGAATTAAGGCCAAAAAGTTCTATCTTGGTCTCATCAGACCAGAGAATCTTATTTCTCACTATCTTGGAGTCCTTAAAGTTTTTTTGTTTTTTTTAGCAAACTCAATGCGGGCTTTCATGTGTCTTGCACGGAGAGGCTTCCGTCGGGCCACTCTGCCATAAAGCCCCGACTGGTGGAGGGCTGCAGTGATGGTTGACTTTCTACAACTTTCTCCCGACTGCATCTCTGGAGCTCAGCCACAGTGATCTTTGGGTTCTTCCTTACCTCTCTCACTAAGGCTCTTCTCCCCCGATAGCTGTTTGGCCGGACGGCCAGCTCTAGGAAGGGTTCTGGTCGTCCCAAACGTCTTCCATTTGAGGATTATGAAGGCCACTGTGCTCTCAGGAACCTTGAGTGCAACAGAATTATTATTTTTTTTTGTAACCTTGGTCAGATCTGTACATTGCTACAATTCTCTGAGCTCTTCAGGCAGTGCCTTTGACCTCATGATTCTCATTTGCTCTGACATGCACTATGAGCTGTAAGTTCTGGACCGCACCTAAGTTAAATATGAGTGTCACAGAAAAGGGTCTGAATACTTGGGACCATGTGAAATTTCAGTTTTTTTTTTCTTTTCTTTTTTAATAAATCTGCAAAAATGTAAATCCTGTGTTTTTCTGTCAATATGGGGTGCTGTTTGTACATTAATGAGGAAAAAAAATGAACTTAAATGATTTTAGCAAATGGCTGCAATATAACCGAGTGAGAAATTTAAGGGGGTCTGAATACTTTCCGTACCCACTGTATATACAGTGCTTGCAGAGAAGAAATTGCATATGCTAATATAAAGTGCTTAAGAAAAATTTGAAGTGCTCCACATATAACACACTATTACATTCAATAATAGTAATAAACAGTCTCTGTTTTGAGCATCCAGCACAATATTTAAAGTGCTTTAGTGCTCCAATGATACTTCCAGGTGCTGTGTGCCACACTCCCCTATTGTGACCCCACTCACCAAAAATAATGGACTCTGCTTTGCAGTCTGTGGGTCATAAACGCTGTGATCTATTGATCTGGTGAGATGGGATGAACTCAGAAATTGGGGATGGCTAGAAAAAAAAAACACAAATCCAGCGGCCTCCCAAAAACAAAGAGAAGCTGATAGTGAAGTACTGCAGGGTAATACAATAAGCTCCATTACAAGCCCCACTTACTAGACAATAGAAGAAACGGGCATCCGTAGAGACAACTCTTCCAGGTTCGCTGCTGATCTGCGTGCGTTCCACGGAGGGCGGAAGTGGCGTCAATGGTTTCGAATAGCAAGAAATGCGTAAACGCGTTTTTTCCCTCCCCCCAGGGCATCAACAACATCACTTCCGGCCACACATGCTCAGATTTATAGCCGAGGAGCGGTACCGCCTATTTCAGTAGCCAATAGAAACAGCAATTCTGATGGGTGTACAAATGCCAACTTCCTCCACCCTAATAGCATCACTTCCTGTTTACATTTAACAGTAGTGGACTTATAAAAGTCGTACTATACAATGTGATTTCTACGTGTGTGTGTGTGTGTATACATGTTTATTGATATAGTCAAAATCGTGATATATGTATCAATATACATGTGTATATTACGGCTGGGGAAGAAATAGATTTAAATCTTGAGTTGAGAGGTCGAATCGCTAGATTTTCGCAATTTTTTTATTTATTTTTTAGATTAAACCGGCACGGACACCGCGCCGGTCCTGAGGAGCTGTGAGCAGGAGTTTTTAGGCGAGGCCGCGGCCTCGTCTTAAAACTCTTGCCCGTAGCTCCTCAGGACCGGCGCGGTGTCATCCAAAAGAAGAAGAAAAAAAAAAAAAAAAACTTGATTTGAATCGTGAATCGCGTTCTGATTTTTTTTTTTTTTTTTTTTTTTTTTTTTTAGAATCTCCCAGCTCTAGTGTATATACAAGTAGAATTCACATTGTATGGTATGACTTTTATAAATCCACTGCTATTGAATGTAAACAGGAAGTGATGTTATTAGGGTAGAGGAAGTTGTACACCCATCGGAATTTCTGTTTTTCTCTTGGCTATTGAAAGGTGCCGCTCCTCAGATATAAATCTGAGCATGTGTGGCCGGAAGTGATGTCCTTGATGCCCTGGGGGAGGGGCAGAACGCGTTTACACTATTTAAGCTATTCGAACCCTTGCCGTCATTTCTGCCCTCCGTGGAACACACGCCGAGCAGCGGCGATCCCAGAAAGTTCTCTATACTGATGCCCGTTTCTTCTATTGTCTAGTAAGTGGCGCTTGTAATGCGCTTAGTTTAGTACTGCAGGGTAATACAATATCAGCTTCTCTTTGTTTTTGGGAGCCTGTTGGATTTTTTTTTTCTGGCCATCCCAAGACCCCCCTCTGTATGGAGAATTTCCGAGGAGTTAATTCCATCTCACCAGATCAATAGATCACAGCATTTATGACCCAGACTGCAAAGCTGAGTAGGGCCGAAACAACTAATCGATTATGAAATTAATCGATTACAATTTTCATAATTGATTAATCGGCCAGTAACATAATGGGGTTAAAAAGAAAAAAAGAGTCCTTTATAGTAAAAAAAAGAGCAAATTGCTACTGTAAATATTACATTCACTGTCCCACAGTAAAAAAATGAACCCCTTACAGTAGTGATTATTTGCTCTTTTTGTACTAATTTTAGTTTAACCCCATTATGTTGCTAAACATCTCAGGCTTGGGTCACACACCTGTGTTTTTTTGGTGCTTTTTGCAGAAACGCACTACAGTTCATTTACATGGTTTCCTATGGGACACGTTCACATGCATGATTTTTTCAGCTGTTGCGTATTTGGAAAGGGCAATGACTTTATTTAAACGCAAAATGGTTCTATTTTGGTTCAATATACTTCAATGGAGAAGCTGCAGAAAAGCATGTAATGTGTTTTTGCAGCAATTTGTGTTTTGTAATCTGCCCAACAACAAATTGGCAAAAAAAATGTAAAAATGCAGCAATTTTTATTTTTTTTAAAGGTTATTAACCGATTAATCGAAACAATCGGCTAACTAATCGATTATGAAAATAATCGTTAGTTGCAGCCCTAAAGCTGAGAGTCCATTATTTTTGGTGAGTGGGGTCACAATAGGGGAGTGTGGCACATAGCACCTGGAAGTATCATTGGAGCACTAAAGCACTTTATCGGTTTGGATCACAATTGAAGTGTGGGTGTGTTTTTTTTTGTTTTTTTTTAAATAGGCAATTCCCTACATGGTAAAAGTAATCCTAGCGGCAATACTGGTGGTGGAAGGGGGATTTTGTCACTTTGAGTTTTGGTTGGTTTAGAAGCCGTTGCTGGCTTTTAAGGTTGTAGATCAAACTAATCTGTTTGATCTGTTGCTTTGGAGACCAGAGGTGACATCTGAGGTCCAATAAACCCCACATCTGTTCATGCCTTGTGATGGCAGAATGTCCAGTAAAGCCATGAGGTCATCTGTGTGGTTATCGATGTAATCTGCATACAATAGTAAAATGTTTTCTTTATGGTTTTGTTCTTGCAGATGAGAAGCCCTGCTCTAGCGTTGTGGAAAAAAAGATGGTTCAAGGTATTGTATCGGTGTCTAAATGTGAAGGGTTTAGTTAACCGTGTGTTTGTTTTTTTTTTTTCCTGAAGTGCATCTTGTGCTAGTTCTAAATGGCTTCATTAGTCAATATAAAGAACTGTGCAATTAGTATTTCTTTACTATAGTGCTTTATGCATATTAAAATAGTTTTTTTTTACCTGGGGGGGGCAAAGACAGGCTCTTTAAAGCCAAACTCCAGGTGTAGCAAATGTTTTCAGTTGACATTGGTCAGACCCCTTTTACACTGAGCTGCTCTATTCACACTGGAGCGGTACGCTGGCAGGGCGTCAGAAAAAGTCCGGCCAGCAGCTTCTTTGGAGCGCATTAGGTAGCGGTGAACTCACCGCTCTAATGCGTTCCTGCCCATTGAAATCAATGGGCAGTGCCAGCAATACGCCACTGTAGCGGCACATTGCTGGCGATTTTTAACCCTTTCTCGGCCACTAGCGGGGGCTAAAAGTACCCCGCTAGCGTCCGAAATGCGTCGCAAATCCAACCGTAAAATGGCGGCGTTTTACCGAAAGCAGTCTAAAGCTGGGCCCGGAGTAACCACATTATAGCCAAGTCTTTCTCTTTTCCCTAGTTTTTGTGAAACTTTGTGATTCTATTCTTTACTGATGGTTGTGATTGCGTTGCTTAAATGGCCACTACACACAACTAAGCTTAGTGGTGGCCTATGCTGGTGCACAAATTTGAAATTCCTTGTTTCTGCTTAATATCGGGCGTTGGATTTTTTCAGTTCTCAATTTTCACAT